>WOXC01009690.1:0-369127 GCA_011680675.1 Gymnobelideus leadbeateri | reverse complement strand
CCCAGCAAAACTGAGTATCATGTTTCAGGGGAAAATATGGTCATTCAGTAGATTAGAGGACTTTCAAGCATTCTTGAAGAAAAAACCAGACTTGAGTAGAAAATTTGACATTCAGATACAAGAAGCAAGAGAAGCATGAGAAGGTAAACAGGGAAAAGAAATCATAAGGAACTTATAAAAGTTGAACTATTTACATTCCTACATGGAAAAACGATAATTGTAACTGATGAAATTTTTCTCACTATGAAAATAGTTGAAGGGAATAGAAATATATATATATATATATATATATATATATATATATATATATATATATATATATATATATAGTCTTTATTGGAGGATATATAGGTGTAAGAATACATATGTAAATGTATATGTGTGTGTGTGTGTGTGTGTGTGTGTGTGTGTTTACAGGTATACATAGATAGAGGGAACAGGACCAATTTAATAGAAAAGGATGATACTTAAAAGGTGAAATCAAGAGGTGAGAGAGGAATATAATGAGAGGAGATGGGGAGAGACAGAATGGGGCAAACTATCTCATATAGAAGAAGCAAGGGAAAATGCGTACAATGGAGGGGAAGAACAGGAAGGTGTAAGGGAATGGGTCAACCTTATAATCATTGAATTTGGCTCAGGGAGGGAATGACATACACATGAAATATGGTATCTCACCCTACAGGGGAGTAGAGGAGAGGGGGATAAGAGGGGGATGATGGAGGAGAGTGTGGGCTGGGTAGGAGGGAAGTAGGAAGCACACACTTATGAAGAGGGGCAGGACCAAGGTGGAGAGTGGAACAAGTGGGAGGTGGGATAGGAGGGAGGGAAATATAGTCAGTCTTCTACAATATATCTACTATGGTAATGTTTTGCATTGGCTACACATGTACAACCTATATTGGGTTGCTTATCTTCCCAGTAGGGGTGGGTGACAAGGGAGGAAGGGAATGGAAGGGAATGAGTTTGGAATTCAAAGTTTTAAAACCAAATGTTTAAATATATATATATATATATATATATATATATATATATATATATATATATATATATACTTTTATTAATACTATTTTACATGTAATTGGGAAATAAGAGCAGGGGATATCCTGAGGGACTGCTATTTTGGGGAGGTGGGTAGGGGAAAAACAGGAGGAAAATTTGTAACACAAAAACTGGTGGAAATGAATGAAGTAAAACAGAAGTTAATAAAGCATTTGAAAAAAATAATAAAAAATTTAAAAATTGCGAAACTGAATGTTGTAAACTAAAAATTAAAAAACCCAAAAGAAAAAAAAACATGAAATGGTTATTTCCACATTTCCTACTGTTCTGACTTAGTTTTGAAGACACAAATGAATCTGAGAGAATTTAATTATTGAAAAATGGTTTCTTTTTTCTTTTCATATCAAATAATTGCTTTGACTAAATTCTTTATTTTTCATCCAGTTTCTCTGATTTCAGTCCACAGAGCCATAATAACCATTATGTTCCCTCACAATGAAGTCTTCCTTAAAACAAATGATTCCCTAAAATGTGCATCTAGGAAAGTTGTAGAAGAAAACTTGAGCCTTCATAATTCTGAAGCATAACTAGAAGAACCATTTACATGTGGTCTATTTTCTTCATTTAGGACTACTTGTATATGAGACAGGTGGTTCTGAATACATTCCATTTCATGGGATACTTCTGTGGCACCAACTTATAGAACATAACAAGTATAAGATGGAAAATACATTTTTTAAAGTCATAAAGGTTTTGCCTAGAAACCTCCCTGTAACACATTTAAAATAGCTGTTCATGGCAAAATATTTTGACTAAACCAAAATCTTAATTAATTGCCTGACATGCCCCAATATTGAACTAATAGGATTTTAGAATTTCAGATTCAAAAGGGACCTTTGAGACCATTTGCTCCATTTTCCTCATTGTACAACTAACATAAGAGAAATGAAAATACTTAGCTAAGGTTATACAGCTTACAAATGGTAGAGATGGGACTTGAACTCAGAATTCCTAGCTCCTAGACAAATCACTTTTCATTATTTTGGCAAAAATATTAGATGTTGAAAATAAACTTGAAAAGTTCATACATAAACTACAACAAAACACTGTAAAGATTTATAATTCTGGGACATTCAATTTTTCTTTCTTTCAATCATTTTGCATCTTTCCATATTTTTCCTAGATCCTCATATTTCAATGATCAGTTCTCTCATACATTAAACCCACAAAAGTTTAAGACATATTGTTACATTTCTGATTTGTCCATAAACAACCCATATCCTTCACACATTTTTAATGTAAATAAAATTGTGATAAGACAAAAATATAGAGGTTAAGCAGTAAGATTGTTTTCAAAACATTGCAGAGAATAAAACCTTTTGAAACCATCACTCTAAGTCCAGAAATTGAAATGAAAACAATCAGAAATAAATTACAAAATTTATTAAACTTCAGGATGGGGATTTTCCCTTCAGAAGGCTTCTAAAAATATAGTTATGTGTTAAAGCTGTTCACTGAAAAAGGGAAAGATTATACAGTATCATGATCCCTTCTATTAGAAGTGCTCCAGGTAGTATCAAAAAGGATTTAAAGGAAATACATTCAAACAGGATAGAATCAGATTGCAGATATGACTTCTGGGGCATCTGCAATAAATGAAGTTGCAAGTGTTCACAGTTATTTGGAATGAATAGGTTACAAGGACCATGAATGTTAAAAAAAAAAAAAAAAACTTAAAAAACCAGTCTCAGTTCCATTGGGAAATGATTCTCTCATATAAGTGTATGTCAAATATTATACTATAAGAGAGGAAGGCAGGAAGGAAGGCAGGAATATGTTTTGCATTGGCAATCAGTGATAAAACATGAACTTGTACCAATGTAATTCACTTCAGAAACAGGTGAAGTGCTTTCAACTTTTATGGTTCTAATTTACAGATCAAAGCCACTCTTCCATTCCTAAGATCAAAGGCACAGCTTAACCTTTTGAAGCTTCCAACCTGTGTTACACTTAGCAAATAATTATTGAGAGTATCTAGGCATTTCTGCAGGAGTAACGACAGACTGCAAGGAAATAATGGCCTAAAGTCAAATAAAAGTTGTTAATTCTGTCCAGTCATTATTCTAAGAGGAATGTTGGAAGCCAAGGTCTTGGCTGCTATTATGAGGCAAAGATGGGGGAAAAAAAGAAGTCGCAAATGTACAGGTTGTCTTGTGGATAAGGGAGTGACAATATTTATGCAACTTTTAATACATTCTATAGGAGCCTCCAGTAGGTGATCATGCTGCTTCAAATGTATCTTAGAGATAGGAATTTAAAGTACAAAATGAAGTAGCTTTTTAACTGGATAGCAATTTTCATTCTAAAAACACAAAACCATATTTTTAAACATTTATTTAGCCTCTAAAAGAGAGATCAGAAGATTAAACTTGTAAGATTAATTTTAGTGCTATCTCCAGTTTGTATCTTGTCTTATGAATCAAATTAGAAATGTATAATCAATATTAATAAAATTTAGTAATTTCAAGGTAATACATGTGGGAACAACAAAGTGGTATTTGCATTGTTTACTCATTTCAGTTGTGGCCAACTTTTTGTGTTATAATTTGAGGATTTCCTGGCAAAGATTCTGAAGTGGTTTGCCATTTCCTTTTCCAGCTCATTTTTATTTGATGAGGCAACAAAGGCAAATAGAGTTAAGTGACTTGCCCAGGTTCACAAAATTAGGAAGTGTCTGAGGCTAGATTTGAACTCAGGAAAATGAGTCTTCCTAACTCCATGCCTGGTATCCACTGCATTACCTAGTTGCTCTAAAGAAGTATTAAAAAATAATATTGAATGATGGAAAAGGATATTGATTTAAGAAAGAAGACCTGGGTTCCTCTCCTAGGTCTGCCCTTGTGAGTAATTTACTTCCAGGTCCATATATACTTCCTCATTTGACCTGTTTCTTTATAAAATGAGAGCTTCAAGCTATGTGATCTCTGAAGATACCATTGAAAACTAAAAGTCTTATCCTAATGGTATACCTAAGAGTTAAGGGCTTTGTGGGTGCAAAATGAAAACTAGAACAATACCCTGCCTAATTACTTATTACAGTGATGGCAAGGAAAGCAATTTGTAAACTTAAGGTGCTACAAAAATGTGTTCCTAATGATTACCATAATGATTTTGATTTTACTATTTCCTTTTGCAAATTAAATCTACTTTTCAGGCTCAAGATATTGGAGAGAAATAAATTATTTAAAAGACTTTCCTTTAAAGTTAGCATAATTGTCTGTGCAATTAAATTTCAGGTTTCATTTTATTGTATGCTCCAAAATTATATTTCTGCTATTTGGCTTAGGTAAAAATTTTAGGCGTATTCAATAACTAATATTGTTAATTTTTTGAAAATGTTTTAATTTACTCCAAAAAGAACTATTCCAGAGAGTCCAATTTCCTTTAAGTGTTTCAAACTCAAATACCATGTAATGAAATTCATTCATAGACTCTGGAATGATCAAAGAATCTAGTGAACCAAAAGAAGTCCTATGACAAAACAAAAACAACACACTCTCCAGGGAAACAGTTGTGATTTTTAGAGCATACACAAGCAATGCAAAGTGAATGATTTATTAAATTAATATTCAACATAATCCAGTATTTCATGGATATCCAAGATTTTAATTATTTTTTGTGTGAATTTTTGAAAATACAAGAAATGGAACTCCCATCTAAGGGGAAAAAGAACCTGAATATACAAATGATAAAATTTACTGATTTATCATTTTCTTTTGAAATGCTATATGAAGCAAAGTTTAGAATATCAGTGCTCTGGAAATTAGACATTTATGGAACAAATTAAAATAATTTTGTTTACTAAGAAAATTGTACTGTGGATAGTAATGAAGATAGTTTATATTGCTGCCATCTTTTGCATATTTTTCATTAATCACTCTAAGGAGGGGAAGTACTAGAAATATTGGAAAGATACAATTAATGCAGGAATATATTCAGGGAAATATTTGAATTAATGCTTTGCCCAGCTCATTCTTTCATTACCAGGCAAAAGCAGAAAATTCCTCCCCTCTGGTAACTAATAGTCACGTAGGAGATGGTAGAACTTTCATCTACCTACTAATAGTATACATCTTGTGATGATGATAATAATAATAATAATAATAATAATAATAATAATAATAATAATAACATATTTACATAGTGCTTGGTAGCTATAAAACATTTTATCATGGTTAATTTTTGTAAATTATCTATTCTAACAACAGCCATATCACTTAAGTAGTGAAAGTATTAAGGAAAGATTGTACATGAAAGCAGAAAGAGCCCTAGATTTAAGTCAGAGTATCCTAGTCCTCCCCTGCTCTGCCCTTCCCCAGGTGGACACTATATACTTTGTTGTTGTAGTCCATGGGTTTAAGTGGCCACAGTCACACACAGCTAATAAGTGTCTGAGACTCAGGTCTTTGTGACTGCAGTGCCCATGCTCTAGCCACTTTTCCACCTACCTGCCCCAACACAATGTGCTTTAGGAAAGAAGTATAATGCTATAGAGAGGGTAGAGTAGAGTGCCATTCCATCCTTCTAGTTTCAATCAAATATCCCCAAAATTGATATGTTTCTTTCTTACGTAGTATAGAATTGTGCTATAGTGATTACTTTCTAGAAAGTTTGCAATGTGGCAATAAGAACATAGGACTAGAAAAGTTTATGATGTGGAAAGAATATAGGACTAAAAGTCAGGAGCTGTGGGCTTTAAACTTGACTTTCCAGTTAAACTTTCAGGTAACACTGATAAGGTTGTTTAATTTCCCTGAACTTCATTTTCTTACCCATCTTTAAAATGACAGCATTTAATAAAAAGTGTTACAGGAGATAGAGTATTGGACCTAGAGTGAATTCAAATCCTGCTTTAGATACTTACTAGTTATGCAAACTGAGAAAAACCACTTAACCTTGCTTTTTTTCACTTAACCTTTCTCAACCCCAGTTTACTTATACGTAGAATGAAAATATTGGTACCATCTATTTCTCACAGTTGTGAGGATCACATGTATAAAGTGCTCTACAATCCTTAAAAGTCCTACATTATAAATTTGAGCTTCTCTTATAATGTAAATAGTGATTGGATAATTTCTAAGACTCCTTACAACAATAATATTGTCCTGAAATATACTAAATAATAGGCAATACTTCATGCTAAAAAACTGTAGCAAGAATGACTTGCACATTTATGACCCCTTTAGCCAATTGTCACATCTCAGCAATGAACTCCATCTCTAGCATCTCTAGAAATGGAGAGAGAGAGAGGAGAGAGAGAGAGAGAGACAGAGACAGAGACAGAGACAGAGACAGAGACAGAGACAGAGACAGAGAGAGACAGAGAGAAATGCATGCCAGTTTCACTCCTGAGTTGAAAATATCATTTCACACCGTTGGCTATGGTTTATCTACAATGTGCCTATTGTGTCAGTGGCAGATGACCCATTATTCTTCAAGTGTTATTATGAGCCAACTAAGTATAGCACATTGTATTTAAGTAAAGGTGTATTGGATACATAGTTTCTTGTTTCTTTGTTTGTTTTGTTTTTAAGGTTCAGTCTTAACCCATACTGCTTTCCACACCTGATAAAATTTGAAGTGGTACAGGGGTATGACTTGAGAGGCAGTGTGGATATAGCAGAAACAACATTAGCCTTGGATATAGCAGAAACAACATTAGCCTTGGTCTCAGAAAACTTGGCTTGAACCCTTAGCTAAAATATTTACTAGAAATGTGAGTGAGGTTGTCCCTAAGATCATTAGCTTCCTCAGCCATAAATGGCGACATTCTCATTCTTGGTTTAAATGTATCTGTATACCACTGCTTTCACTCTGTCTCATTTGTGTTCATTAATATAAAGCATTCCTTCCAGTGAGAAAACTATACTAATCAACAAAATTTTGGTAACTTAGAGAATTAGGTTGGGATGTTAGAGGTTAAATACCTCAGGATCATAGATCTTGAGCTAGAAGGGACCTCAGAGGACATCTACCTAGGTGTTCATTTTAAGGATAAGGAAAATGAGTCACAGAAAAATTTAGGTAACTTGCCCGAGGTCACCCAAGCTTGTGTGGAAGCTGTATTAATTGTAGTAAGTAAACCAATATTTGAACCCATGTGTTATTTCAAATCCAGAATTATTCAATATATCATGCCTTCTTTCTGCACATGTCACACCAAGAGATAATGAAAAGGCCCATGGTCAAGATGTGTCAGAGGCACGAGTTAAACACAGATCTTGACTCTTAGGCCAGCTCTGGCCATTATTCCATTCCACTTTGCTGAGAGAAGAAAGGGTAGAGAAGAGAAAAAAGGAATAAGTGGGCAGAAGGATAACATATTTGACCTAATAAATAGGAGATATTATTAAGTAGCACTTTAAAAATTGAGGCCTATTCCTTTTGTCTTCTTAGGATATATTTAACATTGTCTTTTAAAATCATGAAACACTTTTTAAAGATTAAGGACAATATTTTGTTCATTTTTTATTATTATTTAAGCATCACACTGCTTTTCTTGGGTTAATGATCAAATCCATTGTTCATCATTTTTTAGACTATTACAGCAGACGATGAATTCTGACAATTTTCTCTCACTTCAGTTCCTTAATAACATGTAATTTCTTGATAGAAAAAAAAAACATCATTTTAGCATTCTTTTTATGCCTTAGTGTTCATTTTTCTTTCTTCCTTGTGTTAATGAGTCTCAGGGAAAAAAGTGGTTCCATAAAGTTGTATTTTACAAGCATTGTGTTTTAGCACCTGGAGTGGGTGACAAGCTCCAGTGTTAATATTTCTTTTAATAAGGATACTAAGATGTGTATATTAAAACCCACTAAATCCCTCTTTGTGTGTTTTACAGACAATCCTAGCCTGCTGAGCCATGTTGCAGTTGGCATTCGAGTTCTGGATGTCAATGACAACCCACCAGAACTTGCCAAGGAGTATGATATTGTTGTTTGTGAAAATTCTAAGCCTGGACAGGTAAGTCATTATTTTATACTTGCTATATTTCTCTTTTACTGACAAAGGAAAAATGAGCAGCTTCCTTTTTGCAAATGCTATTTTTATGCCAAGGATTTTTATGTTGAGGAATCTATAGATGGGGCTTATGCTCTAGGTAGAGGTTAAGGCCCTTCTAACTCTAAGTTTATGAGATATAATAAAAATGACTCACTACATGAAGAGGTGCAGTATATTTTCAACACTTAGTGAATAAGATTATTTAAAACCTTATCCTCTTTATGTACTCCTTAGACTATTCTTCCCTCGAATCACAAAGGACATGAACTTATCAGTTCAGTTAAACATTCATTTCATACATACCACAAGCAAAACAACTGATATGGGGATAAAGGAAGGTAAAAAGTTTGAACAGAAGAACATAGAATTGTAATTTTCAAAATGCAAATTTATAAGCCTTTCTCTGATATCATGATTTAAATAACCACCTAGACCTCGGGGTCATCTATAGAATAAGAAGGAAAACAAAGATAGATAGATAATAAAATTTGAACAGCTAATAATGGAGGAAATTTAACTTCAGTCACAACTGGGACCTAGATGTTATTATTTCTTTGAAACTTACTTCACATATTATTTTCTCTCAGTGTTGGTATGTGAATGCTTGTAATTGATGTTTAATTAATACTCATATTTTAATTTAATAGGCACATTTTTCTGCTTAATAATGACTTGTCCCTCAAGCAAATTCATAATACTTATCTAACAAGTCATAGATTAGCCATGATCTGCATTAATACAAGGAATTCTGTTAGTAGGAGTACCCCCACACTAGAAAATTTACAAATCTTTCATGTATTCTTAGGTAAAATATATGTGTTTATATATTTTAAATACATGTCTGTATAAATATATATAACATATTTATGAATATATATATATATATATTTGAATAGTAGTTTTTACAATTTATTTGGGGTTTTGCTCTTTCATGGAAAGTCTTAATAAATGTTGATTGATTGATGTATTGATGTATTATTCAGAATATATGATTTCATATATTTTGTTGGACTCCTTATAGGGAGATTAGAATAATTAATCATGCCACTGCCACTTTGTATCATTAACTCATTAACAGATGTTATGAAGTAATATGAAACAGGAAAGGGCTGTTGCATTCTAAGTGAGAGAGGATCCTAGTTTAGTGATTTTGGAAATAAACTACTAATCGAAGGTTTTTAAGATGTGATCTTTCCATTTTTTACACTCAGAATTGCTGGTCTGATTCTTGGAGCTTTTTCTTTATACCTAGTGCTTCTGAGTGATTGTACAGTGTTTTAGCCAGAGTAAAAGTGAGAAAGAAGCCTTAGGAGTCATTTTTCTGGAGCTCATTTGTGTTGCAGAGCTATTTGAAGTTCAGTGAAGGATCGATTGCTTTCAGAATCCCCAGTGCCTTCCTTTTATGAATACCTTGTATCTAAATGTAGAAATATGTGTCTTTGGCAAGGAGATGGAGCTTTTTGGAAGGAAGGAATTAAACTGCAGATAGTAGGTCTCAGGCTAATTTAGGTATCAATATGGAGAGCCACAAAACATCCCTCACAATTTGTGTATTTTTTTCATTCGGGGAACAAATTTAAACTGCATTAAAGTAAAAGAAATATTCATAAGAAACTCATTCATATATGAAATTTGAAGTCATTTTCTAAGTCAGATCCTTGTTCAAAAGCTGTAAGACCTAACTTTGCTGCAAATTTTGTAAAAAGGACATCATATTTTCTATCTTCACTTGCTCTTTCATCCTCTTCCTTCCCTCATAACCAAATATACAGCAAATTAATAAAAAAAAAAAAGAAGTTGGAGGGATAGAAAGGAGGCAGTAGATTCTGTTCCTCCCCCATAACCTCATCCCATTGTCACTCCCAAAAGTCAGGAATTTGAGGAGACTCATTAAACCTGATTGCTAGGGAGTATATCAAATTTAGCCTGTGTCTATAACACCTATCAAGCTTGGGTTAATGACTAGAAATAGGGAGCAGATACTATTAGCAAAGTCACTAATTGGTGGTCTTATTTGTAAGGTGAAAGGTAATTTATTAGCTGAGATAAGAACCTGTGCCTTCTGAGGGAAAAAAAAAAAAGATTATAGGGGGAAAATGCTGACTAAGAGCCAGTCTTTGCTAGAAAATGGAAGGGTTTTGTAGTTCATAAGACTTTTAAAATAACATCCACACTAAAATTAGGAGAACTAACTTGAAACACTGGATCATCTCACTTGTCAAGAGGTATAAAGATGATCCTAGTTAATGAATGAATAATAGATAGATATATACAATTTCCAGATCAATTAGGTCTTAGTTGAAGTTCTCAGAGAAAACATTTATTGGCACGAACTTCTTTGCCTGAATTTCCCCACCATTAATAAAGGGAACTAACAATAAGTAAAGTTTTTTTGTTTGTTTGTTTGTTTGTTTTTATCAACAAAGATAGGAAACAATAGCTTCCTAAATAGCTTCCTGTTACTGTGTGGTCTTAGAATATGTCAGAACCAGGACTTGGACTTCTCTTTTAACTCTGAAGCTAGCTTTCTATTCACTAGATGATGCAGTCTCTTTTTGACTGAATTCCACGACCAATTTAGTTGTGGCTTTTTGTATTTTAATGGGGTACAGATCTGTCAAATTAATTAATCAAAGTAAGTTTGAGATTATATTGATCTGGTAGTTCTTTCAACATGTACACAGATTGAATTCTCTAGTAAAAATAACAGCTGACAGTTATGCAGTATTTTACCTATATTATGTAACTTGAAGCAGGTTCCAGAGGTTGGTTTTTGTTTTTGTTATATTTTTGTGGGGGAGCAGTAGGAGGACCAGCTGGGATTTGGACATGTGATTTCATTGGCACAGGAAATTCCCTGCAAATAAACTCCCTCTACTGATGCAGATTGACAAGGGTTCTAAACCTTGTAGTTTTGGAGAGTTTCTTGGGGTACTGAGAGATTATATAATTGCCTATGCACCAATAATAGTCAGCTAATAAGGTATAATTATCCCATTTTAAAGATGTGGAATCTCAGACACAGAGATTAAGTGGTTTTACAGTTTAATAAGCTCATGACAACAGCTAATAAATGTCAGAGTTAGGATCTGAAGCCAGGACTTCTTAAGCACTTTAAACCATGCCAGAATAAATTTGGCTTAGTATTTTGTCCTTCCATATACCTTGCTCAAACTTTATTCACTTTTTTTCTTTTCCACAAGAGTATATGACTCATTAATGCCCAGAAAATAGACTAAAGCCCTTAGCCTGGCATTTAAGATCCTTCACAATCTGGTCCCCACATACCTACCAATGATTCTTGCCTACATTACTTCAAGTAAAGCATTTCTTCCATGTAATTTTTTAACTTATTGCTACCAAAATATTATGTGTATTTTTACCTTTTGTTCCTATATTCAGACCTGCACTGCCTAGAATACCCCTCCTCCGTCTTTTCAATCTTTCTCAATTCTAACCGTCCCTCAATGGCCAATTCAAGTCCCAACTTTACCATAAATAAATTATGATAAAGCAACAAGGACCCTGATATCTCAAGCACAGGAATATTTTAGACATCAAATGTGCCTCTAGAGCTTAGCTTATATGAGATGAAAATCAGATCCTCATAAAGCAAACAATTGCCAAGGATTCTTCTTTGTTTATGTGAACTGGTGACAGAAAGTTAAAGACAAGTTAAAGAAGCAGAAGGGCTCATTGCAGCTGGATTTAACTGAAAGTTAAAACTTTAGCTCTGGGGGCAGCTAGGTGGCACAGTGAGTAGAGCATCGGCCGTGGAGTCAGAAGGACCTGAGTTTGGATCCGGCCTCAGACACTTAACGCACACACAAACAAAAACCTAGCCATGTGACCTTGGGCAAGTTACTTAAAAAAAAAAAAAAAACTGTAGCTCTGGGCAAAAGAAAGTAAGTAAAAATAAAGGTCCACTTAAAATCTTCATAGATATTTCCTACCACTAGAGGCCTATCTGTTTTACATTCATTTGACCTCTCTTCTTCTTAATTTATTCATTTCACAAATCCATTTATTTAGCAAATATTTTTGACACTTATTATGTGCACTAGAAAAACAACCATATATGACATCAGATGAAGATATTGGGTAGTTCATAAGATAAAAGACACTTTACAAAGAGGAATGAATATAAAATAATTCCTTGACTTTGTGAGAATTTTCATGTGTATTTTAGTGCATGAGCTAGTGATCCTTACTCCACCCTCTGGGGCCAAGCAGAAAAAAGTCTAGTCCTTTTACTATAGCTTGGTTGAAATGCTGTAGACATCATGAATCCTGTCCTCATGTCTAATCTTCAAAATGAGCTCCTGCAGTTCCTTCAAATGATGGCCATGTGGCATCAGCTCAAGGTCCTTCACCATGTTAGTTGTATTCTCCACTCCACTTGTCTTCTCTCTAAAATGTAGGCTTTACAGAAATCAATGCAGCCTGATCACAGTTTCATATACAAAGACTATCTGCTTCCTATTCCTAGACATTATCACTCTCCTAATAGAGTCTAACCCTGACCTTCTCCCATTAACTATTTTGATTTCCATATAGTAGTGTGGTATATCTAATCCACTAAAACCCACATATTCCTTTCAGAATTCCTATGATTTAGCCATCCTTCCTCTTCTTCTATTACTGAAGTCCTGTAGCAGGAGTGGGGAACCTGCAAGCTTGAGGTCACATGTGGCCCTCTAGTTCCTCAAGTGTGGCCCTTTGAATACAATCTTCACAGAACAAATCCTCTTAGTAAAATGATTTGTTCTTTAAAACTTGAACTCAGTCAAAATGCCACACCCAAGGACCTAGAAGGCTGCGTATGTCCTTCAGGCAGCAGGTTCTTCCCCCTCCCTCTCCCACCTCCTGTACTCAAGTGTAGTAAGACTTTACAGTTATACCTGATAAATTTAATGGTACTATATTCAACTTAACATTCTAATTGTCTTCATTAATAAATAATAAAAATTAATTCAATTGGAGGCTATGTAACCATTTAATGGGAATGTGGTATAAAATTTCTGTTCCAATGTGAGCTTGATGGATAGTACTTTGCATAGTTCCCTTCTTCTCAGATTTTGTTATTTTGTAAAAATTTTACTAACGATTGAGAAGATTGTATAAAATCTTAGCTCCAAAGAGAATAATGGAAAATGCAAGAATTTAAGTAATGTGGAGCAAATATGATTTGAAGTGAATGAAATATCATTCTTAAAATGGGGGGAAAAAACCAAGTGAATGGAAATCCCAAGTTCTCCTTTTGTATCTAGAAAGCTTTAAATTTCAATGTCTGGTGAGGTAGAGGAGAGGTGACCTTCTACGTGAACCTGGAAGTAAACCAAGACAGAAAGAGAGCATTTTAATGGAAATCCACTTTAAAAACTCTTTAAAAAAGGAGGGAGGATGAGATTTTCTCTTTGTCTAGTCAGTACCAGTTCCAGAAAACCATAAAGAATGAATGGGGAGATGGCAAAAATGTTTAAGTTCAAGTATCTGTTCTCCCATGACTTCATTGGAACTTCATCAATGAATAAACTTTATAAACTTGAGTTTTCCAAAATGCTGATTAAAGGATACAGATTATCCAACAATAAACCTCAGGTAAAAAGCTACTTTGAATAGAAATGACAAGCATTTTTAAAATATCCAGGTCATAAGGAATATGTTATTCAGTCATGTCTGACTTTTTAGGATCCTGTGAACCATAGAATACCATTACTATCCATTGGGTTTTCAAAGATGCTAGAGTGGTTTTCCACTTCCTTCTTCAGTAGTTTAAGCAACTTGCCCGGAGTCACACAGCTAGTAATGTCTGAGGTCAGATTTGGACCCAGGTGTTCCTGACTCCAGGTCCAGTGTTGTATACACTGAGTCATCAAGCTGCTACTAAAAGAAGTATATGGACAGTCATTGTTGAGACAAATAATTTCTTGATTAATTTGTCTCACAGCTCCTTAGCATTTGACTGATGCTTTTCACATCAATGAAAAGCAGAAATTATATTATTCAATAATAAGCAATTAGTCTTTTGAGTAATTTTAAATTTTAGTGGACCTAACAAATACTTTGAATAAATCTAGTGACTTACCTCCTGTCTTCTTACTTACTTACATAGGTTCTACACTCAACTTGCAAATCAATCAAAATTCATTTGGTGTCATCTATTATATTAGGCACTGTGCTAGTTTCTAGATATACTAGGACAAAAAAATAAATAATCCTTGCCTCAAGAAGCTTACATATATTGGGAGAGAAAATATGTGTGTGTATATATATATACACATATATATGTAAATATAAATATTAAATATGTAATTTGTGAGGAAGAAAAATATTATCAGCTAGAAAGATAAGCAAAGAGTACTTATCATCTCAAATGAGATATCATTTGAGTTAACCTTTAAAGACATCTAAGAATTTTGAGAGATAGAGAGGGAGTATATTCTAGGTACAGAAAACAGCACAGAAATGAAAAAGGGAATTTTGTGGCCTAAGAAATTGTATATTAGAAGGGTGGCTAGGTGGCGCAGTGAGTAGAGCACATGCCCTGGAATCAGAAGTACCTGAGTTCGGATCCAGCCTCAGACACTTAACACACAGGAACAAAAACCTAGCCATGTGACCTTGGCCAAGTTACTCAACCCCAATTGACCCCCAAAAAGCAAAAAAAAAAAAAACAAAAAAAAGATATTTTATATAGAGAAGTAGATATAGTATTGTTGTTCGCCCTTTGTCTCCAAGACAAATGACATCAGGAGGGTGATGTCTTGACTTGAAAGGGAATTGGATTTATATGAGGCAGGGGTGTGCAAAGTCATCAAACTCACTCTCTTCTACAAAGACATTAGAGTCTAGTGGCAAGACATAGGTCAGGATGACTGGTGATGGCCCTAGATGAAGTGGAGAACCTGCCTGACCTTTTTAATCTAAGGTCTTTCCCAGGTCTCAGTTTATCTGAGGCAATCCCCACTCAGTGATTAAAAACTAGGTAAGAACTGGGGTAAAAACTAGGTAAGAAGATGGCTTACTTTGACTTCCCAAAAGAATTCATCTGGGTGGGAAAGACACTCAGATGTCTTTGTCAGAATAGAAACAATTGCTATTCATATTCACTCTGAATCATCAACATCCAAACAAAGAGCAACTGAGATTTGGATTGGGAACTATTATTGGCCAATCAGTGAGAGCCAGAGTGATTTGGGTATAAAAACATAGTCAAGTAGCTCTTTTTGAATACCAATAGACTTTATCAAAGCATAATTTACCAGAGCAGTATTTCAAGAAATCAGGAATGAAAACCACATGACACAAAAGAGTTAATTCTCCCAGTTTTTAAAAAAAAAAAAGATTCAATAAATAAATAGGAAAAGTGGAAAAATTTTATTATTCGAACCTCAATATACCTTGTGAAATATAAAAGAAGACCTGGGAAAATACACCTGGGAAAATAAGATATAATAAAGAGAATACCTGAGTTGAAGAGAGAAGAGATTTCTAAAATACAGAGATAATGAAGGGTCTCAATCCAGGCATAGAGGATAGTTTGTGCAAATGCTTGGAAGAGGAAAGGGGAACACAGAACTCAGGGACTAGCTAGTAAGCCAAATCAGAAGGGATATTCAGTACTTGAAAGGAAATAATATGTTTCAAACAGAACACTTAACACTTACTAGCCACCTTGGGCAAGTCACTTAACCCCAACTGCACTCCAAAAGCAAAAAAAAAGTAATAGGGAGCTATTCAAGGATTTTCAACAAAAGACTGAGATGACATGTTCATTTCTTTGGAAAGAATAAGTTAACAACTGGCTTGAATGGGGGGAGACTGGAAACAAGAAGGTTAGGATGACTGTTGTAACAATCTAATCAAGGAGCGAAGAGAGTGTGAAGTAAAGTGGTGTTCACATTAAGGAGTGAGAAGGGACTAGACATGGTTAGAATTGACAAGAGGTAGAGAGACACATCAAGCAAGACTCAGAGTGTGCAAACCTGTGTGACTAGTTAAGAAGTAGCTTTTAGAGTTTAGAGAAGGTGTGGTTTTCAAAGAGAAAGATGAGCTCTGTTTTGAACTGTTGGTGGTTTTGATGGGGCACTTGGGATCTGTGTTTGTAACATCAGTCTGTAATATCAATCTGTAACATCGGTTTGTAAATGGGGTGCTTTGGGATCTACGTCTGTAAAATCAATTTGTAAAACCAGTCTGTACAATCACACTGCCCCCTCCCCAGTCTCAAAGCATTAACTCTTCCCCTTCCCCCTGCCAGCACTCTGCCCAGCCACAACTCATGAACTGTTTATCTCTGCTTTGAACAATAACAAGCTTCACTCATCCTTCACTAAACCATCTATAAACATTTTAGCTTAGGCAAATGTTATCTCCTTTTAGTAGAATGGCCAGCTGCACCATGAATCCTTCAGTGCCCTATCTATAGGTTAACTCCTTCACCAATCACACCCATCCTGAGTCTCTGTTAGCCTTGGTTCCCAACATCCAACTTGTCAAACATGACATTGATGGGTGGCAGACTAGGCACTCCTCATTTGGCCCTAACTGCTGGCTGACAGTGACGTTTCTGACCTAAAATCACACCTCCAGGTAGCCCCGCCCAGCCCCCACTTGGGCTATCTCCCAGTGAATTATGGGCAATACGCGTGTGCAGTTGACATTAAAAGTGCATGTTCCTTTAAGCACTGACAACTCCTTAACTCCTCCCTAATCCCACCCTTACTCACCTAGTTAGCATAATTGACACCTGATTTACTGTCTTGACTCCTTAAAACTATACCTGTGATTTCTGTAAGTTTGCAGGTTCCATAAGAACCCTTGCCTGCTGTGCTGTACAGTGTAACAATAAACTTTTACAATCTCAGCTTCCAAGTTTGCTTGAGCCTGGTGAATTCTTTCCAGACTGAATTGCAGGGTTTCTGGTCACTGATAGTGATCAGGGTCCTTAGTAGAACCTATTACCCTTCCCTCATCAGCTTTATTCAGATAATAGAAGGTAATTGCTAACACAGGGCAGGAAATCATGAGGGAAGATTAATTGACATCTCTGCCTCTAATATCTTTCTCCTCCACATAGCTGCCAATTTAACATTACTAAAATTTCATTCTGACCATATCACTCTCTTACTCCAAAATCACTAGTAATTCTTTAGTGCATCTAGAGTAAAATGTGAAATCTTCAGACAGGCATTTAAAACTTCCACAGTATCCCCCATGCCTACTTTTCTAGTTTTACTTACATTACTTTCTTTTTTTTTTTTTATTTTTTTTTTTTTTGGAGGGCAATTGGGTTTAAGTAACTTGCCCAAGGTCACCCGGCTAGGTTTTTGTTTGTGTGTGCATTAAGTGTCTGAGGCCGGATCCGAACTCAGGTCCTTCTGACTCCAGGGCCGATGCTGTACTCACTGTGCCACCTAGCCGCCCCGACATTACTTTCTAGTGTTATTTATATTCACACATTCTCCATTCCAGGAAAACTAGCCTGTTGGCTGTTCCCTCTCTACACCATCCTAACTGGTCTCATGTCTCAACAAAGACATCTTTCCTTACCTTCATCTTGTAATATCTCTCACTCTTGCAACGCACAGTTCAGATGCTGTCTCCTAAACATAAATGAAGTTTTCCTTGATCCCACTCAGTTGTCAATATTCTCTCCCCTCTCTCCCTCCCCTTGCCCCTTTTCTGTTCCTTCCCACCTCTATCCTTCCATATTCTCCACCCAGTTTCTTTCCCTTCTTCCCCTTTCTCTCCTCATTCCCCCCTTTCCTAGTCAGAAGTAGAGATTTAAAAAGAATCATCAGAATAGGAGAACTGAGATGATGGTATAACAAAGGAAAAGAGAAGTAAGAATATACAGGATGAGGGTTGGTCTTTAGTATCCAAAGCAGCAGAAAGGATGATGAGGTTGAGGACAGCTGAGAGGTCATTGGATTTTGCAGTTGAGACAATAAACTATCTCCAGCTCTTCTTCCACCTTCCCTAACTCTAGCTCTGGTAACAATAACCAGATATCATTACTTGACCAGATATGCCAATCCATTGCTCTATGGCATCAATCATCATACTTATTATTCTTTGGCCAAAATTCCCCTCCCTGGCTACCATTACATTAAATGTGCTTTTTTTTTCTTTTATTAGAATATAATTTCCTTGAAGACACTGTTTTATTTTGTTTTGTTTTTTCTCTTTGCATATTCAGGACTTAAATAACAGCTGAAACATAGCAAGTACTTATTAAATGATAATTTCATTTATCTAAAGCCAGTAGAGATATAACTTGCTACCTCAAGAGGACTCTAGGGTGAAAAGGTTTTTCTTGTTTGTTTTGTTTTGTTTTTAGATTGAAGAGATATGGATGTATTTGTAGTCTACAGGATTAAAAGTTAAAATGTCTATATAATTTTCTGGATGAAGGTAGAGGAGACACAAAGGTGGTCTTGACAAGCATATGTGATTTCAAAAAATAAAAGGACTGTGTTAGGTTTTGGTCTTTTAGAAGTTATGGTCTGTTAGTTCAAACAGAAATTCTTTGTTTCTGAATGTTTGTGACATTTAAGAGGGTTGAAAGGCAATAAGGAACTTGAAAAAAGATGACTGTGATAAGGTATGGACATAGTCCTGATGAATCAGGTCAAATTGAAAACTGTCCCCTTCCACCATGAAGAATGAATAAACTTGCTACTGAAGGAGATAGAATGATTTAGTAAGAAAATCAGTAGATTCTAATCTAAACTGAGTGCTTATGTGGTTCTGTTTTCTCTTAAGATTTATCACATTGGACAAGTCCCTTATTCTTTGTGGATCTCTCTTTTTCATTTCAAAAATGAAGGTTGTGGACTTACTCATCAAGTTTTGTTTCCAGATAAGTGTGCTTACATAGCATGGTGTAATGTAGAAGCACAGTGAGGATAAGTAAGAGAAACCTGCCTTAAAAATGTTCTAGCTATATTGCCATTAGCAAGTCTTCTTATTTCTCTGAGCCTTGGTTTCCTCATGTTGAAAAAGAGGATAATGAGATCTGTAAGAAAAGAATGAAAAGATTTGTTGTTGTTATTTTATTTTTTTTTGGGGGGGGGCAATTGGGGTTAAGTAACTTGCCCAAGGTCACACGGCTAGGTTTTTTTGTTTGTGTGTGCATTAAGTGTCTGAGGCCGGATCCAAACTCAGGTCCTTCTGACTCCAGGGCCACAGCTCTACTCACTATGCCACCTAGCCGCCCCATGGTATTGTTGTTCTTGTTGTTGCTTTTTAAAGACCAGCCTTTCTAATTTTTAAAATTTGGAAAAAAAGAAACGATGATATTCGAGGAAACCCAATGCATTTATATCCACAGGGCTCTTTGAAGATTAATTGAATTTATAATTTGATTTCAGAAAATAACATTTATTAAGTACCTTTTATTTGCAAGACATTGTGGCAGATCCTAGGGATGCAAAGACAAACACAGAAGCATTTATAGCATCCAGAGTGTGGTATCTACTAGGGGATAGAACATATACATACTAAAGGAACTGCAACATAATTTAAAGAGAAACAGAATTGAAAACTGGAGGGAGATTAGGGTAAACTTCACAAAGTGGGAGACACATCTGTTCTAAGCCTTGAAGGAGTGCAAGGATTATGAGAGTGAGTGAAGAGTGATGACCTTCCAAGCACAACATGGAGATGGGAAACAGTTACAGTCCAATTTGACTGGAATAAAGTTTAGCAATGTGAGGTAAAGTTAAAAAGGTAGGTTTATGCCAGGCTGTGGACAACGTTACAGGAGTCTGAAAGGTTTCCATTTTATACTAGATATTACAGGAAGTCACTGAAAGCCACAGAGAAATAGGGTGACTTTAGCAAACAGACGTAAGACTTAGGCCAATTATTTTGTCAGCTTTTTGGAAGATAGTTTGGATAAGAAGAGGACTGTGAACCTGAAGAACATTTAAAAGGGCCTTAAAAGGGCCAACTGAGAGGTAATGACTGCCTGAACTAAAGTAGAATCTGAATTAGTGTAGAGAAGGATAAGATGTAAAAGATGTTATGAAGCATGCATTATTACATCTGCTCACACCCCACTGTCCCCCTTACTTCATTTTCCTGGTATTTTTTTTGCTCTAAATAAGCAGGGATTGGAGGGGAAGTGAATTATGTAAGCTAGTTTTATGTGCTAACAACAGTGGGCCTGGATTCCCATTGCTCACGACTATTGACATCTGCAGCAGCTTAGGAGCTGTGTGCAGAAACACTATTACTGGCAGCTGGGATAGTTTTCTAAAGACTGCCTTGGAACCAGGAAAAATAGGAAAAACTAGAATGAGGAATTAAATTCAAAAGAAGTCTATACTTTTTCTGTGTGTTTGCTTAACCATTGACCATCCCATACTTTTTCCACATTCCATTTGAGACACTCTCTGTAGGTACAGTTTTTGTAAGCAATAGCTGAAGGTCACTTGCTTGAAATTGGGGCATACCATTCCAAATTGGATAGAGAAAGGATTTTTGCTATTTTTTTAGAGGTGGGATGCTATGGAATTATTTTGGTCACTTGCTTTTTTTCTGTTCTCAGGCAATCTGGTATTCACTGCTGTTTATGGATTTCCACCTAGTCCTAGTCCAGATTGTCTGTCAGTTCTGAATTTTAACAAATCTTCTCTCTTAGCACTGAGAGAGTAAAAGGATTGCACAAAGAAGCAGCACTGGAAATCATGCTGGACTAGGAGTCAGGAGACCTGCCTCTTTCTTTCTGACTCTGCCACTAACTAGCTATGTGGCCTTGGGCAACTTAAACTGGCCTCTCCAGGGTTTGAATTAGATAACCTCTGTGTTCCCTGTTAGTGAATTTTATGATTCAATTCTGTTTGCATTTATTGACTGAAACCAGCACTTATTGCTTAGAGAACTCTACATGAGCACTGGGACATTTATACTTGTTTGAGCCATATTTCATGTCCCCCCAAACAGGTGTTTATACTGAATTTTACAACTACGAGGCCCCAAGGTACATCCTGTGATAAAGAAATCCTAGAATAAACATGGTTGTGTCATGGTAGAAAATAATAACGAATGGATGATTATGACTTACTCCATTAATTCTATTGTTAAAATATTTCATCCTGGCAAATACAAAGCAATAGGTACTGTTTAACGAAGTAAATTTGAAGACTTTCACATAGAAAAAAAAGAGTTCATTTAGGAATTCTTTTGTTGTGATTTTTTTTTCTAAATGCAATGGTTAATTAAGTGATGCCTTGGCTAATTTCAATGCAGTATTTTTCCTCTTTCAGGTTATACATACCATCAGTGCCACTGATAAAGACGATTTTGCAAATGGCCCAAGATTTCACTTCTTTCTGGATGAAGGTCTGACTCTGAACCCCAACTTCACGCTGAAGGACAATGAGGGTAAATGAAAGTGCTTTTCTAAGTATTTCTGAAGTCTCTTTTGCTGTGATCTTCTATGGGGAGCTAGAACAATTTTCCTCTCTTCTCTGAACAGCTTGCAAAGTCAGCCATCAGTTTGATGCTAAATGTGTTATAATCTCTGAATAGCTTGTATTTAAAATTGAACCATATGTAGAAATAACTTTTATTGGATTTATTCCGAAGCTAGCAATGAAACAAGAAATTTATATGTCATTTGCTTGTGGGCAAAATTTTAGATGAATTCTAGCTGACAGCCATATTAACTATGTAAGCATGTGTATCAAGGCTTAGCGTGGAGATTGTGCTGACTTAATATTAGGAATAGTTTCTCTAGAACTGGGAAATAAATATTTTAAAAGGCATATTGTTTTGGAAAAAATATTGAATTGCTTGTCCCTTGGCTTCCCGTATACTATAGGAAACCAGAATGTTTTGTTTCATGGTCTACAGCAGATTTGTGATGATTCTAAGCTGATTTTTCTGGGGGATCAGTTCTTCACTGCTTTGCAGTAACCTTACTTTACCTAGAGATAACCATATGACAGTCACATAAATGTAAAATTCTGATGGTTTTCATCTCTCATCATGCTTAACTAAATGTATTGGTATGACAGTTGCCACATGTCCCACACATGAATTAAGCATGTGTGATTTGAGGAAAACATCCAATTTCTTCTCTCTTTTGACCCACTGAAGCATACTATAATAAGAAGAGGGAAATGGAGCCCTGGGCTTCTGGTGATTCAGTCTTGGCATTAGTTTAATGAGAATTGTTTGGAAGCAATTGAAATCTGACATTCTTCTGTACCTTGTTCATGTACCTTCAGAAGTCCTTAGCAGGGGTAGTGGTAGCAAGGGTGCAGATAGGTATTTCTTGTGATAAAGAGACCTCATAAGTATGTCCTCCATTTCCTTTTAAGCAGGTGGATCGTCAGTATAGTCAGCCCCAAATGGTTGACTAAACGAAATAGTTCAGGTGGTAGGAAAAGTTCTAATATATCCTATGTCCAAATCTGTATTTGGACTTTGATTTGGGATTATTCATCACAAGTATTACCACAACCATCTTAAAATTCCCATTCTCTTCTAAATATCTTGTCTATCCTTGGCATCAGTGATGAAAGCCCCCTAAAGATACCAATTTCCTGCCCAAGTTTTTTTGTAATATTTAGTGGTGTTTTTTAGATCTTTCTGGCAATAACATTTTTGCCTATATGAATGAGCCTACATGGATTGTTGTCACCTGGTTTGAAAAGTGCTGAGAAGTTTTCTATTAGGGCCTAAATAAATTACCTGGGAAATCAGTTCATTTCTATTGTGCCATGAAGTTTTGCATCCCTATGGAACATCCCTTAAACCATCTAGACTTGGTTCCTAATATTACCATTATTTAAATTAACCTTTCATTTAAGATCTTGTCATTAGAAAATTATTGTTCAAATGGATTTATTAACTATAAGGGATAACAGTTAAATATAATACTATTATATTCTATTATGCCTTAATTAAACCAATTTAAAACCAATTAAACCAATAAAAAACCAATTAAAGCACCAATTAAAACATTAAGATGGCTATTTAAGCAAATCACTGAGCTATCACCTAGCTGCTAGCAAAGATCCAAGGCAATGGTACATTGAACAAAGAAGTTCTAATGGACTCTTTGGGAAAACAAATTGGGAACCTTATGTAGCTTGTTTCGTTGTCTATAAAGAACAAGAATCTCAAAATCAACATGTCCAAAACAGAACTCATTATCTTTGTCCATAACATTCTAGGTTTACTCTAGGTTTATTCTACTTTTCTTTCTTCCTCCCTTCTTTCCTTCCTCTCCTATTTCCTTTCTTCCTTTCTACCTCTTCCTTCCTTCCTTCTTCCCTCCCTCCCTCCATCTCTTTTTCTTTATCT
This sequence comes from Gymnobelideus leadbeateri, assembly GCA_011680675.1. Lineage (NCBI taxonomy): Eukaryota > Metazoa > Chordata > Mammalia > Diprotodontia > Petauridae > Gymnobelideus > Gymnobelideus leadbeateri. Next base: position 345,736 of record WOXC01009690.1, on the reverse strand, counting down.
TTCTTTCTTTCTTCTTTCTTTTCTTCCTTCCTTCCTTCATTTCTACCTTTTCCTTCCTTTCATTCTTTCTATTCATTTTTTTCTCTTTCCTTTTTATATCCTTTTCTCTCTCCCATCCTTTCCTCTTTTCCTTACTTCCCTCTTTCCTTCCTTTTCTCTTTCTTTTTTAAAAATATATTTTCAACTAACCAAAGCCTATTTTCTCTTCCTGCCATTGAAAAAGAAAGGGAAAAAAAGCAAAAATTAACAACTTTATTAAGATTTAAATAATAGGGAGGGGCTAGGTGGCACAGTGAGTAAATCGTGGGCCCCAGAGTCAAGAGGATGTGAGTTTGAATTCGGCCTCAGACACTTAACACGAAAAAAAAAATACTAGCCTGTAACATTGGGCAAGTTACTTAACCCCAATTGCCCTGCAAAAGGCAATAATAAATAAATAAATAAATAAATAAATGAATGAATGAATAAATAAATAAATAGAGAGATAGATAAATAAATAAATAAATGGTTGAAATTAGTTCTTGCATTACCCTTTTCCAAAAATATATGTTCTAATTGATATTCTGAGTCCATCACCTCTCTGTCCAAAAGTAGGCAGCATATTTCACTATTTTACATGTAAAATCTTAATTTTCCCAAGGGCCTTTATCTCCCAGCACCTTAATTTATAAATCCTATTGCTTTCAGTTAGCTTACTTTAAAAATTCATGATAGTCTCATCTTCCAATGCTCTTTCAGAGCCCAGGAGACACTAAATATTGCAACATGCCCGACTAATGGTCCTTTGAGGAAAGGATTTTAGTATGCTTTATTCAAATAGCTACATATTGCAAACTTATTTCTATAGTTTCCAATTGGATACTTGATATAATACTATCATTTTGAAATTGCTAATAAATACTTCTACTTGCTTAATACATCATCGTGTGTGTGTGTGTGTGTGTGTGTGTGTGTGTGTGTGTGTGTTTGTACAATGCCAGTTATTCAACTTTTGCTTCTTAAATTGCATAGTCTATTTCAGTTGAGGTGACTTTTATACTAATTTACCCAAACAAATTATGTTGTTTCAGTTCTGCTTATTCTCAAGTAGGCAAAATCACCTTCTACTAGGAAAAAAAAATGTGTTTGTCATCCTCCAAGAGGGGGAGAGATGTGAGAGATGATGTTTCTGCTTAATCTTAATCCTAGCTGCAAACCTCAAAAAAAAATCTGCTAAGATTTTTATAATTTTTTTAAATGTTTAAAACATAATTTGGTACATTTACAATAATTTGCAGTGAAGATGTTATATTTCAGTTATAAATTTTAGTTTGTAATTAGTTTATAATTCCATACATTTCAACATACCAGGGAGAAATTTTTTTTCCTACCTTTTCTTGTTTTATATTTTTGTAGTCACCAACCTGGCCAAAGTTGTGAAAGCAGGGATAAAGAATTTCGTGGATTATTTGTGTGTATGCATGTGTGATTGTGTGTTTTATTTGTTTTGTTTTGTCCCTTATCTCCCACTGGAAGTTTATCAAAGAGTCAGTTACTGCTTAATAGATAGCTGGGAGAGCTATTTTAGATATAAAGCTTCATTTTGTCCACCCTTCTAAGGTCCCTTTCTCAATTTTCTTATAGAAGCTTTTATGAGTGACAAGTCATTCATTTTCAATGTTCTCCAAGATAACCAAGCCCTTGTGCACTAGAGGACTTCTGAAATGGAAGCCCCTGTGAAAGCCTACCTCACTGCCTACTAAATACAAGTTTTCCTCACTAACCTAAGGTCATCCTAAATGACTGAGTGTAGAACTAAAACTCATACTCATATTCCCTAAAATATCTAATATGCTACTGACCAGTAATGGACTGGTATCTTAGGAGAATTAAGAAAAAAAGAAAGAAAAAGGAAGAAAAAGAAAGCTCTGCCAAAGGACCTCCAGTCTAATTTAATCAATGTTTATAAGGGTTTTGTTTGTCTGCTTGCTTGCTTTTAAGCTAATTATCAAGCCCTTGAGTGACCAAGTAAAGAAGATTACTCATTTGTTTAATCAGGGTGACCTGGACTAATCTTTTTTTTTTTTTTTTTTGCTTTTTGGAGGGGGGAAGGTAGAGCAATTTGGGTTAAGTGACTTGTCCAAAGTCACACAGCTAGTAAGTGTTAAGTGTCTGAAGCCAGATTTGAACTCAGGTCCTCCTGACTCCAGTACCAGTGCTCTATTCATTGTGCCACTAGCCACCCTGACCTGGGCTAATTTTAACCTTTTACTTTTCTGTAAACATGAAGTTGGAGGCCTGAACTGTGTTCATCTTGAACCTAGGGACACTTACCAGGTTCTTTTCATGTCTGATTTGATCCCACATTGGTCAGGCTCTGCCCATGCTCAGTCCCAATATCACAGAGATATTATTAGATCCCATGATATTGAAGAGTATTCCAATCTAACTCTTCCAACTTAAAAAAGGAATCCCACTTCTGACACCACATTGTTATTCACAAGAATAAACATGAATATGAAATAATTTTTTTAAATATTAGCTTGTTTGCTAGAGGAGAGAGAGGGAGTTAGAAAAAAAGTTGTGGCTCCCACTCATCCAGACTGTGGAAGATTTATATTATATAGGTTTTAGATGCAGTTAAGCAATTTTACAAGAAAGGACAACTTGAAAGCAAGGTTGATTGAAATGGAGAAGGGTAAATGTAAACACTCAATAAGCAAAGCCAAAATACAAAGGGACACAAACATGAGCTTGAATGGATCCACATTAAGACCTGGATATGGAGACCCACAAAAGGAGTAATTTGAATGGGCCCAGGACCTCAGAAACCTAAAATTTCTTGAAGCCATATCTGGCATTGCTGGAGTGTTATTTTAGTCAGGGCAACCTGAGTTCGATTAGATTTGGTGTTCAAATAATCTCTAGTCAGGTTTAAACAGTAAAATAATTAATAAGTTTTCAAAAATGGTGCTAATATATCAGTAAATCAAAGAATATGCTGAACTTAGTAATTTTTTTTTGGGGGGGGCATAGTTTCAAATTGCTTTCCAATGTTTGTACCAGTTTACAGCTCAGCTATCAATGCATTAATGTACCACATAAAGTATCAGTATTTCTATATATTGGGGCAGCTAGGTGGCACAGTGAGTAGAACGCCAGCCCTGGAATCAGAAGGACCTGAGTTCGGATCTGGCCTCAGACACTTAACACACACAAACCAAAAAAAAAAAAACCTTGCTGTGTGACTTTGGGCAAGTTACTTAACCCCAATTGCCCTGCAAAATATATATATATGTATATATATATATATATGTATGTATATATATATATATGTATGTATTTCTGTATATTGCTAACAAACCCAAGTAGGATGAAAAAGACAAATTCAATTGAAAATGATTACAGAATATATAAAATATTTGGAAATCTACCTCCTGAGATGTATACAAGAACTATATGAACAACAACAAAACATTCTTTACACCAAAAAGACATACCTAAATGAGCAGATAACTATTGTTTGATCATAGATAGGACAAGACAACATAATCAAATGACTAATAATAATAGCATTTATTTATCTCTTAATATGTGTCAGATTCTATGCTAAGTGACTTAAAATATTATCTCATTTTCTCCTCACAACAAACCTGGAAGGTAGCTGCTATTAGTATTCCTGATTTACAATTGAGGAAACTAAGGCAAATGGAGATTATATGACTTGCTCAAGATTGCAAAGTTAGTTAATGTCTGAGGCCAGATTTGAACTTGAGTCTTCCCAATTCCCGGTCAAATGTTTTATTCACTATATCACATAGCTGCTTCTTAAGATTCAGAGCCTCGATGAGAAGAGACACTACTTCCTGGAGAAGCATTTTGTCTACCTCCTCCTCTTCTCTGCCATATTCCTCATGAAAATAAACATTTTCTTAATGCCTACTGTGTATAGAACAGAGACCATGTGGCAGAATAGATATATAATCAGTCAATAAATGTATTAAACATTTACTATGTGTTAGGCATTGTGCTAAGTGCTGAGGAAACAAAAATAGTTACAGTTAGCAAGACCTGGGCTCAAGATTAGCCTCCAGTACATCTTGAATATGTACCACTGATGACCTCTCAGTACACACAAGCAACATTCTAAGATTCATAAGTTTCAGAGCAAGATCCAGTCTACATTGATAGAGAATTTCCTCATTGGGAGATTCTGACACCTATGAATCCACAGGTCTTGTTTAAAAGATTATACTGAAGGTGGTAATTTTAAAAATTACACACACACACACACACACACACACACACACACACACACACTATGTACATGTGTGTATATGTATATTTATATACATAAATGCATACAAATATATATATACACATGCATAGCACATATACATACAAAACCATAGCTTAAATCATCATCATCATTAACAACAACAACAATAGAATAGGCTAATTGATACCTAAGGTTAGGCTATGACTGGCCCCAGCATCTAAAAAAGAAGAATTGATCACTGAAGGAAGCTTTTGACAGTCTTTGAAAACTTTATAGAAAAAGTGACTATTGAGCTGAGCCTTAATGAAAGAGGATGATTATTAAACAATTAACCAGCAGGCAGATATTACTGAGTTCTGACTGAATTCAAAGCATTGTTTTGGGGAAGAAGGAAAGAACAATAATGAGTAATAAATCATGCTATTCTCTACAAGTTTATATAGTCATAGTGGGAAAATAAGAGTTACATACATGGAAATAAAGCTGAATATACCTAGAAAACATTTTATAGAATCATGAGATTTTAGAATGATGAAAGGATTGCTAGAAAAGAACATTTAACTCAGCCCATTCATTTTATTACAGGTAAGAAAATTTAAGTGAAGCAGATAGATTTCTAATGTCAAATCTAGAGAGAGAGTATTAATTAAGTGTTCATTTATGAAGTGTTAGGCATTCAGGTAGTGTACTAAGTTCTAGAGATGCAAATATAAGCAAGCCAAGTGCTCTCTACATTGAAAGCGTTTATATTCTAAAGGAGGAGATATCTTATAAAGGGGAGAAAGGAAAGAGGTGGCAGAGAGGAAAACTCATGTGGCTTGGTATGTACATAGAGGCCTGATACCAGGCAAGATGAAGTCATACCTCACCTCTGAGAGCCTTAAGTCCTAGGTTCAGGGTCTAAGGCTGAGTTGGGAGGGGGATGAAGATGATGACCAGAATGGATGGTATAGATTATATAGAGATGACTAGGAAGAACTAAAATCAGAAATAAAATCCAGATATATTGACTCCTACTCTTATACTGTGTGAAATAAATGAAGTAGGGGCGGCTAGGTGGCGCAGTGAGTAAGAGCGCCGGCCTCGGAGTTGGGATGACCCGAGATCGAATCCGGCATCAGAAAATGAGCACCCACACACAAATAATGACTAGCCGTGTAACCTTGAGCAAGTTACTTAACCCCAATTGCTCAAAAAAAAAAAAAAAAGAAATAAATGAAGTAGAAAGTAAATGTTATACAAGTATAGAGGGTAGAGAGATCATTGTATGTTGGCTGGGCAGAGAAAGTTTCAGAAGAATATAGGGTCTTGAGGGAAAAAGCAGAATTTGAATTGATGGAGCACAAAGTAGAGGACACTTTAGGTGGAAGAGAGGGGGATGATTTGAGCAAAGGCAGGGATAAAAACACATTTGTTAAATTTAGGCAACAGTGAATGGATCAGTGTAGGTGAAGGTAAATTTGTAAGACATACTTAGAAACAAGGCTAGAAAGGTGGGTTAAATGCATTGTGTTCTGGCCTAAGGAGTTTGGATTTGATCTGGTAGTTGTGTGGAGGGGTGAAGGGATAGGAGAGTGAAATCTAACTACATATTTTTGAACAAGAGAATAATGGAATAAAATTCATAATATAGATTTCAATGGTTTCTTTTTCTACTTAGGTATTCTAGAATTTGGCATGGGGAAAGTATGGAAATTATGAGTAGCACTAATAAAGGAAAATGCTTTCTTTTATTTTGTAGTTCTGGTCCTGCCAGGCATTAAACATTAAAATTTCATTTAAAATTTCAGTGTCTTTTTAAAAATTCTCTATCATTGTGAGGTTTTCATTTTTTTTTACTGTTTCAAGAAACTTAGTGTGGGAAAATCTTTTTTTTTTAATGAGAATTTTCTTCTAACTATTTGATGAGGATTTTCTTCCACCACTTCCACTGTTGCTGTATCACTTTCTCTTTCAAGTAGAGATTTACAAATTTATTTCAATTTTTACATATTTTGTAATTCCATTATTTGAATTTTTACATCACATTATTTTCCTAAGTTATCATTAACATTAATATTATATGATTTTGCATGTTAATAAACAGGCAGGTGTACAGCAGCATTTTATTTTTTTGGCACTTTGGGGGAAACAGTAGAAATGTTACCTAATCTCCCAATTTAAAGTCATCATTAGTCTACAAGGATATGTGTGTTCAGTCTTATGATCTTCAGTCTCTAAAGGGACTGGGCTTTACATGATGAAAGGGGATTTGCAAATTTAATTCCTACTTTTAATTCTAAATGTAAGGTGTCTGTGTAAATCTTACAGGCATCAGTGAGAGATTTTCTAATATATATACACATGTTCACACATCTATTACTATTCATCTGTTTGGATTTTTAATTACACAGTTTCATCTACTTTTTTACTTTATAAAATGATTGTTATACTTGTGGCAATACACCACTCATCCTCCAAATAAATTAATCCAGTTTCTCTCTAGAATTTCTTCTTTTAGGAAGATAGTTTTTTTCCTTTGATTCTTATGAAATGCTCCCTTCTTTGAAGAGAAATTAATGGGAAAATGTTTCAAGGGGCCAGCAAAATGGCACATGGATAGAGTGCTGGGCCTGGGGTCAAGAAGACTTATCTCCCTGAGTTCAAATCAGATGCTTACTAGCCTTGTGTCACTAGACAAGTCACTTAACCTTGTTTTCCTCAATTTTCTAATTTGTAAAATGAACTGGAGAAGGAAATGGAAAACCATTTCAATGTCTTTGCCAAGAAAACCCCAAATAGAGCCATGAATACTTGAGCATAGACAACTGAAGGAAATGTTTTCCTCATGTATGTTTCCCATAGGATAGAGCCAAATGCTGAGAAGATTATGAAGGTATAATAGCATTGTGACAGCCTCACTAACTCAATTTTACCTAGGCAAGAAATCTAGGAGTTTAAATTAGTCTACAACCTAGATAAGACTAAGGTTCCCTGACTCCAGAGAGAACTAAAAGTGGGTAACAGGAAAGGTTGTCAATCGGAGAACATAGGGAGCCAAGAAAGGACAAGACCTGGCTCCACTTGAATTTGTATCAAAGACAATGTTTATTGTCATTTTTTTTTTTTTGTTTTTGGAGGGCAGTTGGGGTTAAGTAACTTGCCCAAGGCCACACGGCTAGGTTTTTATTTTTGTGTGCATTAAATGTCTGAGGTCAGATCTGAACTCAGATCCTTCTGACTCCAGGGCTGACACTCTACTCACTGCACCACCTAGCCGCCCCCTTTTTTGTTTGTTTGTTTGGGGTTTTTTTGTTTATTTTTTTTGTTTATGTTTATTGTCATTTTAATAAAATAACTTCTATCTTCCCTTCTATTGTTATAACACATGTATATATTCTACAGTTACTAGCAATAAAAGCCCTTATAAATCAATCAGCAGGTATATGTTAAATAGAAGGAACTGTTTTAGATGACATAGATACAACAAGAATGAACCAATTTCTGCCCTTAAGGAGGTAAAATCTACCAAAGGAAATGACATGAACATAAATAACTCTATGCTACATATATACAAAATAAATACAAGATAAATTGGGGGTGTGGCATCACTGGTAACTGGGGGCCTGGATTAAAAGAAAAGAGAGTTCATATAAAAGATGTTACATGAAAAAAAATTAGAAGAAACAAAGAAACAAAATTTTTAACAGGTAGAGATGAGCTGGGAGTATATTCCAGGCCTGGAGAATAACCAGTGCAGATGTGTAGAGAAGGGATTTAGAGCATTATCTAGGGAAGAAAATTTAAAGAATCATTGTGTACTGATTTCAGAGACAACTGATGAAATAAGTTGAAGAATTGTACTCTTCATCACTGGTAAGGAGGAGCAGGTTAAAAAGAAAGAGATGTGGCCATGATTACAAAGTTGCTAGAAGATTTGCTACCCATCCTTTGCAATCCAATACAAATGCAACTTATTCCTTTGAACCTTCCCTGATGTCCCCTTTCAGTGATGACCTTTTACACCTTGTACATCACAGAGCAGCATTTTATTCATGTACATAAACATTATTTCATCTTATAATTATTCTCATTTTATTATATAAGATTATTAAATTTTGTTCTAAATGAGGGCAGAGAGTGTTATTTAAACTTTGTAAAACTCCTAACTCTAGCTTAATGTCCTTAACTCATTTTTTTCAGAAACATACATATGAAATATAATTGTTATTATGAAAAATTTCCCCTCAACCTCCTTATCTGGACTCAGGAAGACATCCTCCTGTATCACTGCCTAATAGTTTCATCACTAAAAAATCATTTCTCCGTGATATCATTTTTTAAACTACCAGTACTCAAAAATTATTAAAATGGCATCCAAAATATCTTCACTATTAAAAAAAAAACAAAGGCATCATTGCATCCACTGAAAATTCCTACTTAAAATTTGTAAAAATGCATTATATTTTTAGCCTTTATTTTGTATTTGAGGTGAAAATAGTCTACTTCAACAATAGCCTTTATTTTGCTATTTGAATAAGCCATTTGAAGCTATTTTTTCAAATGACATTCTCTTTTAGCCCCCAAATGTTCAGTTGTTGTAGTCCACATATGTTGATTATTGTAACTATAAGAGTTACAATATGTATGTGTACATGTGTATTTCCATAGAATTTTAGTCCTCAATATGTGCTTTAGATTTATACTGAAATTTATCTTTTCCTTCTTACACATTTTTGTGTAGTGCTTAGAACTAAACATTTAAAGAGGCAGTATTGGTTGGCCAATGATCAATGGGAGCTGGAGGGTCCAGCACTTATTGGCTCATTATGGCCAAATCATTTAACCTTTCTCATTCTCAATTTCCTTATCTGTAAAAGGAAAATAATAGTCCTTGCATTACCTAACTTTCGAGATTGTTGAAGAAAAATAATGTTATAAACTGAAATATTTGCTAGGTGTCATCAAAGCTATAAAAGCTTAAAATGACCCCGAGACTTTTGGGATGCTCTGTATAAATGAGTGGCAGTTGTTCTAAGAAAATACTGTACAACCACAGAAGTGACAGGAACTTCAAATGTGCTCTCAGATAGGGCAGCATGTATAAACTAAATTGGGAAGAAGTTGTCAACCCTATTTTTAAAAACCTCCAGAGAAAATGATAAGAACTAGTACAATCTTCTTAATTTCTGTAGCTCTGTTGAATGAGTGGGGGTAGACATTGCCCTTTGCCACCCTACTCTTTCTTTCATCTCCAAACATTAATTTATCACCAGCTTTGGCTATGGCATTATTTTTCATATTCTATTATGATTCAAGTCTTTGGCTGGGATTTAACTAAATATTCTTTGTGAAGCCTTCCCCCCCAGGGGGAAAACAATAAGCTTTGTCTTGTCTATTGGCAGTGAAAAATTTTCTCATTATCCCTCTCTTTTATTTATTTATTTATTTATTTATTTATTTATTTATTTTTGGCTAGAACGTGATAATCTTGTTGCTTTTACCTGTTGATTTTAAATTCTTTTGTGGGATTCCTTCCCCCTACACTTTTCTCTAAGATCTGACAACCCACATCTTTTCTCATTTTCCTATCCTCCTACTCACAATAACAACAAAAGGAAAGCTGACTCATACTCATGAAGCAAAAAATAGAAGTAGGGAAAGAAAAGTAAGTATGGTGTTGATTTTTCTAGTTTGCCCTGTTCTGTTTTGATTTGTCCTTTTGAGAATTTTCTTAGCTGTCTTCTTGTTCTCTCTCTCTCTCCCTCTCTCTCTCTCTCTCTCTCTCTCTCTCTCTCTCTCTCTTTTTTCTTTCTCTCTCTCTTTCCTTCCATAGTTTTTAAATCTTAGAAATATAGAACAAAAAGGTGTGAAGAGATTTGAAGGCCTCTAAAGGCCTCATTTTGTACAGTCTATTTTTAAAAATTCATTCAGTACAGATACAGTGATTTATTTTTTAAAGAAAAAACAATCTCCAAGAGTGGAGCTTTTGGAATATTCCTCAGCAATCTATTCAAATATTTCATAACTTCCACACAGAGTTATAGATTTAAAGTTGGAAGAGGTCTTAGAAGTCAGTTAGGCCAACAATTTAATTTTGCAAATAAGGACACTGACATTTTTTAACCATTATTTCTCTTGCTTTTATATACCTATGTAGTGATACAATATGAACTCATTTTCCAGGAGTAAGACTGGCTATGCCTACCCTTTAGGGTTTAACGGAACCCTTTGGTTTGGAGTATCTCTTCATAATGCTTTTGGGATGAGTCCCCATTCCTATGTGTCCTCTTTCCTATTATTAGCCACCAGTGAATAGTGCCCCAGTTCCAGTTTAACAATATGCATCATCAAATTGGCTTTATAATGGGACATTTACTGAGAAGATAGAGCAAGAACAAAATTACCAACATTTTCCCCACTACCTGGGGGGAACACTCTCCCCAAAATCCCTTCAGTACCTCAGGAGAATGGGTTCAAAAATATGCCTCATTTCTGTGTAGAATTTGTTCCACTGAGTTCACTCCCAAATGTGTCATATTCCCTGGGTGCCTCTGAGTTGGTATTAGTTGAGGTTTCAGCTGCTATTGGCTTAGATCACACAGGGACCTAGTACTTTCTTTTTTACTATCTGAATTCTGTCAAATCATAGCAAGAATTCTTGTCCTAGACTTCTGGGCATTCATTCTCCTAACCTCTAAAGGAGTACAACATTGTAGCTATACTTAATGTCTGTCAACTAAAACAGAAAAGAACAAACACAAAGAGACAAAGAATAGAGGTCTACATTCATGGGCCACTTGTTGACCTTCTATAGAGAAGGTTCAAGGTCTCTGCTCTTACACCATTGCCTCTCTCCAAGTGAAACCATCGAAGAAAAAGCCAACCTGAGGGCAAGGCCTTTGTAGACCAGTCAGTGCCTTTTGAACATTCTCCAGTTCTGTCTATATTGTCAAACAATAGTTTCTTCATCACATTTTTAGTAAACCAAAATCAGTAACAGACTGTCTGCACTTACTCAGTATCAGGGAATAAGCCACTTCCATTACACACCACCATGCCTTTATAGAAGCAGACTCCACAGGCTCTTTCCCATGGAGGAGTTCATCAGTCTTTCCCCTATTGTATCTATTAAATAATACATTTTGAAAGAACAGAGCAATACTACTATTATTTTAACATCTTTCAATATCATAGATCTTTTCTACCTCACAAGAACTTACTCTAGAAAATCAAGGGTGTGGAACCTGTGGCCTTGAGGCCATATGTGGCCTTCTAAGTCCTTGGGTAAAACATTTTGACTGAATCCAAGTTTTACAGAACAAATCATTTTATTAAGGGCAATTGTTCTATGAAATTTGCATTTAAAGGGCCACAGTTGAAGACCTAGAGGGCCACATGTGGCCATGAGACTGAACATTTTCTACCCCAGAGTCTAGATGTCTTCCTTTCCTTTTTCTTTCCTTCTAGGATCACATCACTAAAAAGTATCTGAGGCTGGATTTGAACTCAGGTCTTGCTGGCTCCACATTCAGAGATATATTAATGCTATCTCTTTCTTGCACTAGGGTACATGATGCCAGGCTTTATTACTTTATTATATCACCTCCAAAACTCATCCTTACATTTGGATATCTACCGCTGTCTCTAAACTTTATCACATTTTGTCTTTATGAGAGTAATTTATGTACATATCTTATCCCCTCCTCCACCTTTGGGGGAGAGATAATATTCATCTTTATATCCAGATCAGTGCAAGCATATAATAAAATGTAATAAATGATAGTTGAATATTTTCGGCGGATGAATTAAAGAGTAAACCAATGTAGTCAGTCAGACATGGGATGTTCTTTTGGGACAAGTTTTTGGACTTGAAGGTGAAAAATAAATAGGCTGTCACCCTCTTCCTTTAAGCTTTTAAATAGACTAGTAAAGTTAATACCATTTATTAAAAGTTATAACAAGTATTCATTTCCAGAATTTGCCAGCATCATATCCCCTGAGATTTTTCATCCTTTGGCAGTTCATTTTAAAGGTGTTGAAGGTAAAGAAAAGTGCTGGAGAAACACCTTCGTAAGCTCTTTACAATGGAACTTATTACATTAAGTGAGGTATCTTTATTGGTTATCTTAAAATTTCAAAGGTGGTAGAGACATATTGACTGATTATTAAAACCCTGCAATATTTTCACCATTATCCCCTGAAATTGGTACAAAAGAGTAGAGTCTAGGTTATTAGGAAAAGTTCTTTTCTATCCCTAGAGTACCCCTTGTACCAGCCCCTTCCTTTCCATTGCAACTGCCAACATACTTGGTCAAATCCTTATTTCCTCTCACTGGGACAAGCATAATAGCCTCTTATGAGGAATTCCTTCTTATACTTCTGTCTCTTGGCCCTCTAATCCATTCTGCATATCATGATGTTCCTAATGCATAGCTCTAATTATGTCACCCCATTCAACTTTAATGGCTCTCTGTTTCCCAAAGAATAAAGTTCATATTCTGGGAATTGAAACTCTTCCTAATTTAGTTTTCATTCTCCTTTTTAAAAGCCATGTTGGACTACTTGTTGTTCTATTCTCTCGTTGCAATAACTAATTCTGATTCCTCAAGCCAGATTTGAGGGGGGTTTTGTTTGTTGTTTTTTCTTTAAAGCTCCTGTGGACTCTTATAGCTCTTTGTCTGTGTCTAAAGGGGTGACAAAACATATTCAAGAGAGAGCTAGGTGGCCCAGTGGATAGAGTATTAAGCCTGGAGTCAGGAAGATTCATTTTCATGAGCTCAAATCTGGCCTCAGATACTTAGTAGTTGTGTGACCCTGGGAAGTCACTTAACCCTGTTTGCCTCAGTTTCCTTACCTGTAAAATCATCTGGAGTAGGAAATGGCAAACTACTTCAGTATCTCTGCCAAGAAAACCCCAAATAGGGTCATGGAGAATTGGGTTGAAAAATGACTGAACAATAACAAACTAATTCATGTTGTCTGATTAGTGTGATTAATGATTCCTGCTAGGATCGATATATCTCCACTGGTTGGAAACAATTATTATATTTTACCTAATGATAATTTTGAGTAGTACAAATTCAGATAAATGTAGCTACTTCAGGAGGTTCATCATTCACACTAATTGGAACCTATATCTATCCTTTCTTGCTTGTTACAGGTTCCTTGGGGATAGGGGCCATGTCTAATTATTATTTTATACTTTTATAGAAGTTAACACAATAATCAAATATAGTAGGTACAGTCTAATCCAGTCCAATTCAACAGCACACAAAATAGAATTTATTAAAGCACCATGACATATCCTGGGGATCAATAAAAATATGCACTTTTCACCCCCTCATGGCGGCGGCAGCGACGGCGGCTTTGGGACGGTGACGGAGAGCGCGAGCCCGGCGACCTATCTCTCCCCCTACCCCCCGATGCTGTGCGCCCTCTGACACTGCCCCGACCCCCGCCGGGACGATGGTGAAGTATTTCCTGGGGCATAGCGTGCTCCGGAGCTCCTGGGACCAAGTGTTTGCTGCCTTTTGGCAACGTTACCCTAACCCCTACATCAAGCATGTGCTGACAGAGGACATTGTGCACCGGGAGGTAACTCCTGATCAGAAGCTGCTGTCCAGGCGGCTTCTAAGGAAGACCAACAGGATGCCCCGCTGGGCGGAGCGCTTCTTTCCTACCAATGTTGCCCACTCGGTGTACATCCTCGAGGACTCTATTGTGGACCCACAGAACCAGACCATGACCACTTTCACCTGGAACATCAACCATGCCCGGCTGATGGTGGTGGAGGAAAGATGTGTTTACTGTGTGAACCCTGAAAACAGTGGCTGGACTGAAATCTGCCGGGAGGCCTGGGTCTCTTCCAATTTGTTTGGGGTCTCCAGAGCTGTACAGGAGTTTGGTCTAGCTAGATTCAAAAGTAATGTGACCAAGACCATCAAAGGCTTTGAATACATCCTGGCCAAACTGCAAGGTGAAGCTCCTTCTAAGACACTTGTTGAAACAGCTAAGGAAGCAACTGAAAAGGCAAAGGAAACTGCTCTGGCAGCTACTGAGAAGGCTAAGGACCTGGCCAGCAAGGCAGCCACCAAGAAACAGCAGCAGCAACAGCACTATGTTTAAAGGAGCCACCCTACTGCTTCCCCCGCAACAGAAAGGACCTGCTGCCCTCCCAGATTGCCAGTACCCAAGGCTGAGAGCTTCTGGGGAAGACCTGGCATTGGGCCTGGAGCCCCAGCCCCAAAGCAGACCATCAACACAATGCAAGCCCACAGACAATCCAGCTCTTGTCCCATTACCTGCCCTGTGTCCGAGCTGTAATTTATCATTAAAAATCAATTTTCAGTGCTGTAAAAAAAAAAAAAAAAAAAAAAAAAATATGCACTTTGCTCTGAAATAAGCTTCTAATCTGATGAGGCAATACAACTTTTAAATAGGGAAGTATATAATAATATATTCAATATGTTTTTGTTAAATGGTTCAATGAATGAGACTTCCATAAAGGCACTGGGAGAGGAAACAAAAGTGTTATGTAAGGCCAGATAAAATGTAAAATGAGACTCCATTCATCTTGCATTTTTCTCCTTTGCCTTTTACTTGACCTTCAACCACCACTTTGACATTTTCTCTCTAGAGTTATACTTTCATCTTGTGTATTCATTATATGCATTATTATATATTCAATTCATGTAGTAAACTCATAAGCTTCCAGGAAGAGAGTTAGCAACTAAAGGATGTTTTGGGTATAAGCCCTGTGTATAAACAGATGGATAAACAGGATAGAGGTGGTTTCATTCTAGTTATCTTATTTTCATAAAGCCTTGAAGTATTAAAATCAAAGTTACCTAAAAGTTTGTTTTGTTTTGTTTTTTTTAAGAAAAGATTTAGGAACTTCCTTTCCTCCCATTCCATTACCACTTGTGAAGTCTTGTGATCAATGACAATTTACATGTATTTCTTCCAGAAGTTGGTCCCATTTAAGTTTTTAGAACTATGATTCACATTCATTGTAGTGACTCAGATGGCTAAAGGAGTGTTTGGAGACAGTGCTCTGACATGCTGATAAAATAAAACATGTACTTTTAATATTAATGTATTGATAGTTGATAAGCTCTTGGGGAAATTTTTATTCGTTCATTTATTTGTTTGTTTTTTGATTGATTGATTGATCTTGTATGCCTAATGTCTAGTACAATATTTGGTATAGAGCATACACTAAATAAATTATTATAGGATCTAATTGAAGGTAAGGATGAAATAACAGTATTTGAAATTGCAATTACTTTACATAAATTCATAAACTATTATGACAAGGAAGTATCTGAGAGACTCTCTAGTTTGACTTGTTGATTTTGCTGAGAGAGTTGATTAAGTCTTGAGAAGATAAGGAATTTTTCCAAGGTCACACATAATCCAGGTCTTATATTTTTTCACTGAATTACAAGTTGTGATACTACATACATTGGTTTCCTGTTATAGAGGTTTATTTACAAATAGGGCTAACTACCATCTTAAAAACTGTAATGGGGTGGGGGCCAGGAGAAGAGGAGAACAAATCTGAAAGCAAAGGATTATTCTTATTATAATATTGTTTGAAGATACATCCTTTAAAAGAGAATCTGACCAATAAAGTCTCAGATCTGTAGCTTATTAAAGATTTCAGAGTCATGATAAATTTGGCAATGTGATTTTAATGGGCCATCTAGAATTTTCAGATCAGTATTTCAAATATCTTGCTGCCTGCATTATCAAGCTAAGAATGGGAAAACAGCTGAAATTGCAAGGGACATATGGAAGCTAATTATTCAACATTTTCTAAACAAAACACAATTTTAGCATTTTCAAAGACACTTGGTATCTTTGGTCTCCAATATGAAATTTGTTTTGCCCTAGGGACTTATTTTTAAAACCTAGTCCTATTTTTGTTTAAGCTGCATCATGTTTTTCTGAGAAACACTGAGATTAAAACCTGCCCAGCAAGAGCCTTCAAAGCATTGGACAGAATAACTGGACACATACAGACAGCTCAATAAAACATTGTTTCTTGAGCCGCAGGTCCTTTATAATTCTTTGTCATAGCACCAATATAAAGGAGTGAGGGTTATTATCCCAAATTTAGAAGTTCAGGAAGAGCAGGCTAGGATAAGGAGTTAAGGAATTTAGGTCTAAGTTGATCCAGTTATGAGGCAAACCCTGTTTGCCAGCTAAATAAGAATGGTCTGCTCCAGGACTATAACCCAGGACTATATACTGTGTAACTGATGAGTTGGGGTGGGGGGTGATATGTGGTACAGGGGCTCCAATCAATGTCCAGTGTCCCTGAGTAGGCAGTCTGGAAGGAATTCACTAGGCCCAAGCAATCTTTTGAGTCAGGATTGTAAAAGTTTATTGTTATACTTTACAGCGGGCAAGAATTCTTAGGGAACCTGCAAACTTAAAGAAGTCATAGGTATAGTTTTTAAGGAGTCACAGTAGTAAATAAGATGTGAACTATGCTAACAAGGTGAGTAAGGGTGGGATTAGGGAGGAGTTAAGGAGTGGTCAGTGCTTAAAGGAACATGCACTTTTAATATCAACTGTGTAGGCATGTTGCCCATAATTCACTGGGAAATAGCCCAAGATGGGGCTGCATGGAGATGTGGTTTTAGGCTTGAAAAGTCACTAAGTCAGCTAGCTAGTGGTCAGGGCTGACTGAGAAGTATCTAGTCTGCCACCCATCAGTGTCATGTTTGACAAATGGATGTTGGGAACCAAGGCTAATGAGGATTCAGTATGTGTATAATTGGCTGAAGAGTTAACCTACAGATAGTGCATTGAAGGATTCATAGGTGCAGCTGGCCATTATACTAAAGGGAGATTAAACAGTTCATGAATTGTTGCTCAGCAGAGTGCTGGCAGGGGGAAGGGACAGAGTTAATGCTCTGAGGTTGTGGGGGGTGGGGGGGAGAGGTGCGATGCGATTTTACAGACTGGTTTTAAAATTGATTTTGCAAACTGATGTTACAAACTGGTTTTACAAATGGATGTTGCAAACTGATATTACATACCGAGATCCCAAGCACCCCATCATAACCATTCCTCTGAATAAGGAAGAAAACAGAATACTATCAGTCCTCAAAACTATTGGGTTTGAAAGACAAAGGAAACATGATGCAGTTGTAAGAATAATGGATTTGGAGAGAAAAAATCTGTGTTTGAAACTCTGTCATTTCCTAGCTAAATGACCTTGGGCAAATTACTTAGTTTCTGTGGGCCTTAGTTTACATATTTACAAAATGTGGGAATTGGAGTATCTGATCTCTAGGGTCCCTTCTAGTTTTAAATCTGAAAGGAATTATAAGCAGGGTATATACCTGCCTATCAGGTTAGCTACCTATCTAATAGTGTGAGGATGCTCTTATGCTGTATCAGGGTCTTCTAGGGTCACTCTTTTTAGTAGGGATCATCTTCTACTGGGTGAGCATTCTCTAGTTCAGGGGATCTTAATGTGTGGTATGAATTTTGATTGAAAATATTTTATAACTGTAATAATATCAAAGGTTTATATAGCTCTTTTAGGTTCACAAATCACTTTGTACGTATCATTTTATCCTCACAACAACCCTGGGAGTAAGATGCTATTATTATCCCTATTTTAGACATGAAGAAATAGGCAAAAAGGGGTAGAGTGAGTAGCACAGAGTCACACAGTTAATAAATGCCAAATTTGAACTCAGGTCTTCCTGACTCCAGATCCATTGCAATACCCAACTTTTGTTAGATATAATTGCTTCATTCGTAATCCTACGCACTATATTTTCTGCATGTAAAAGATCTGAGAGCATCCTTTTAACATATTTTTGAGATGCCCATAGGCTTTGCCAGATTGGCAAAGGTGTTATTACCAGAATGAAAGGCATCCATGACCTCATTGCCTGCCATGCCTTAGCTCTTGCTAAGTCACTTCTTCCTTAACCAACTTAAGCAGATCCTGCTCTGTGGTTTCTCTTCATGTGTTGAATTTCATCATCTCAGCTCTTAGATTCCTAACTTTTTAAAGGTCTAGGACTTTGAATTTTTGGCTGACATGTTCTTTGGCATTCACTCCTTTGGCATCGTAATTTATCTTTCCATGGATTTGATGTGAGAAAAAGGTTATCTAATAGGGTATGCCAGGGATATAGAAAGCTTCCTTGTTTAACCTAAAAGTTTTTAGAATAAAATCTTTATCTAATCAGATTCTCCCTAAAGGCAAGTGACTGAGCTGACACAGAATCTAACTCTGTTAGTCATTTCCATAGAAAATCATAATATTAAGTGTTGGGAAAGACCTGAGATATCATTTAGTCTAAATCACTTATTTTGTAAATAAAAAATCCTAGGAAGACAGAAGTTAAAGATTACAGCCAAAGGCATAAGAAGAGAAGGTAGAATTTGAACCCTGGTCCTTTGGCACCAACTCCAAGTTTTGTTTTGTTTTTTTAACTTCTGGAACCTGGAATACAAATTTCTTCTTTTTTGAGAAAGGTCACAGGAAGCTGGGTAGGAGAGTCTGCCTTCTACCAGTAGCACCTTTCTTTCCACTCATGTATTACCAACATTTCCCCCCAAAATACATAATGTCAATCAGTGGTCATTCTGATTGAACATTTATACTTTGATTTCTTTCTCTGGTAAGAAGCAACAATAAATTTTGTAAAAAAGAAAAAATGAGACTTTTAGTTGAAGATGATAATCTCTTTGGAACACTTTTATTTTAAATGAATTAACCACCCAAAAAAGTTCAGAGAAAAAAAGCATGCTGGAATATCCTAAAGAGAACGTGTGGGCTTAGTCCATCATTTTCCAATGTATTTTTATTTTTGCCTAAATAGAGAAGAAGTACTTTTCTTTGTCTTTTCTTTCTTTTTTTTCCCTTTTGTTTTGGAGGGGGAAGGCAGGGCAATTGGGGTTAAGTGACTTGATTAAGGTCACATAGCTAGTTTTGTGTTAAGTGTCTGAGGTTGGATTTGAATTCAAGTCCTCCTGACTCCAAGGCTGGTGCTCTATTCACTCCGCCACCTAGTGGCCCTGAGAAGAAGTACTTTTCAATGATTTATTTTTACCTTTTGATTCTGAGGAACAGTATTTGGAGACTGAGGTATCCTTTTCTCCTTCCTCAGTCCTTTTTTTTTGCCTCAGTGATAACCTACACATTTCCAACGATAACATTGAAATTTTCATATCTTACGGTTGCACATCAGTGATACACACACAGATAAACATACACACACACACACACACACACACACATATATATTTAATACATTATTTTTCCAATTACATGTAAAAACAATTTTAAAATGAAAAATTTTTGACTTCCAAATTCTCTCCCTTCTACCTTCCTCTCCCTCTTCCTTGTGAAGGCAAGCATTTTTATATAGGTTGTACATGGGTGGTCATGTAAAACATATTTCCATATTAGTCATGTTGTGAAAGAAAACATGAATAACAACAACAAAATGAAATATAAAGTTTTTTTAAGTATGCTTTGATCTGCATTTAGGCTTCATCAGTTCTTTCTATAGAGGTGGGGAGTATTTTTTATCATAAACTCTTCAGAATTGTTTTGTATCATTGTATTGCTGAGAATAGTGGACACATTTACAGATAGTTGATCATTGTACAATATTATTGTTACTGTGTACAATGTTCTCCTGGTTCTCCTTATTTCACTTTGCATCAGTTCATGTAAATTTTTGCATTTTTCCAAGAGCCCCCTGCTTATTATATCTTATAGCACAATAATTTTATATCACAACCATATAAAACAACTTGTTCAATCATTCACCAATTGCTGGGCATCCTGTCAATTTCCAATTCTCTCCTACCACTAAAAGATCTACTATAAATATGTGTGTACATAGAGGTCCCTTTCTTTAAAAAAAAAAATCTTTCGGATACAGACCTAGTAGTGGTTATGCATTGTTTTATAGCCCTTTGGGTATAGTTCCAAATTTTTCTCCAGAATATATGAATCAATTCACAACTGCACCAACAATAAATTAATTTCATAATTTTCTAAAGTCCCCTTCAACATTTATTATTTCCTTTCCTATAATATTAGTCAGTGTGATAAGTGTGGAGTGGTACCTCAGGGTTGTTTTAGCTTACATTTCTGTAATCAGATATGATAATGAGCTTTTTTTATATATCTACAGATGGCTTTGATTATTTTATTTAAAAACTCCCTGTCCATATACTTTGAAAATTATCAGTTTGGAGAATGACTTTAATTCTTAGAACTTTGATGTGGTTCTCTATATATTGTAGAAATGAGGCCTTTATCAGAGAAACTGGCTGTAGTTTTTTTCCCCATACTTATGATTATTAACTGTCCATTCTTTTCATCCTATTTTCCCCCTCTTTATTCTATTCCCTCTCTTTTCACCCTGTCCAACCTCCAAAGTGTTTTACTTCTGACTCCCACCTCACATTTTTACCTGTCCTCCCTTCCATCAGCACTGTCCCTTCCCAGATATGCACACCTTTCCTTCATTTATCCCCTTCCCCTCCTACTTTCCTATAGGGTAAGATAGATTTCTATACCCAACTGAGTGTGTATGTAATTCCTTCTTTGAGCCAATAGCAATGAGAGCAAGGTTCAATTCCTACCCATCCCATTCTCCAACTATTATCTTTCCTAGAAGCATATTCTAGGTTAGTTGTTTTTCCAATAAGATATTTCACATTTTCTTCTATTATTTCATTCTTTTGATTTTGATTGCTTCTCGATATTTCATGGAGTCATTAGTTTCCATTTGCCCAATTCTAATTTTTAAGGAACTATTTTCTTCAGTGAGCTTTTGTTACCTCCTTTCCTACTTGTCCAATCATACTTTATAGGGGGTTCTTTTCTTCTGTGAATTTTTGGATCTCTTTTTCCAGGTAGCTCATTCTGATTTTTAAGAAGTTCTTTTGGGGTGGCTAGGTGGCGCAGTGAATAGAGCGCCGGCCCTGGAATCAGAAGGACCTGAGTTCGGAGCCAGCCTCCGACACTTAATCCGCACAAACAAAAACCTAGCCGTGTAACCTAGGGCAAGTTACTTAACCCCAATTGCCCTAAAGGGGCGGCTAGGTGGCACAGTGAGTAAGAGCGCCGGCCTCGGAGTTTGGATGACCCGAGATCAGATCCGGCCTCAGAAAATGAGCACCCACGCATAAATAAAAAAATGACTAGCCGTGTAACCTTGAGCAAGTTACTTAACCCCAATTGCTTAAAAAAAAAAAAAGAAGTTCTTTTAATCAGTGGATTTTTTTCCTGTTTTACCATTTGACCTATTTTATTTTTTAAAGTATTTTCTTCAGCATTGTTTGTGCCTCTTTTTCAAAGTTGTTAACACTTTATTTCATGGTTTTCTTGCATCATTCTCATTTCTTGTCCCAATTTTTCCTCACCTTCTCTTTTTTTGATTTTTAAAGTTCTTTTTGACATCTTCTAAGAATACTTTTTGGGTCCAAGGTCAAATCACATTTTTCTTTGAGGTTTTGGATGTAGCAGTTTTTATTTTGTTGTCTTATTCAGAGTTTGTGTTTTGATCTTCCCTGTCACCATAGTAACTTTTTTATGTTCATGTTCTTTTATGTTGTTTGCTCATTTTATAGCCTATTTTTTTCCTTCTAACTTTATGCTAAAGTTTGGGTCTGCTCCCAGGGTTTAGGTAACACTGTCTCAAATTTCAGGCTTTTATGCAGCTATATTCAGAGCTAGTTCTGAACATAGTTGCCAGTTCTTCAACCAATCTAAAAAAAGGATTGTTTATTACTCTCCTGACTTATGCTCTTCTCTGTGAGTGACCACATGCAATCTTTTCTATCCTGGAACTGAGAACAGCTTTCCCTCTCCCTTCTAGCCACAATCTCAGTTCTACTAGTGCTCCTCATTGTCCTGGGACTGTGACCCAAGACTTCAACTCAGATCTTCATATGGCCAAGGCAAGAGAGTCCTGTACCCTTTGTAAGCAAAAGGAACTCTTCATCTCCTGAGCAGTTATCTGAAACCCTTACCCTTTGTAAATTGAGTGCTCCAAAATCCCTTCCTGCTGCTTCAGTTGCCCCCAAGGCCTGATGCTATTTTGCCTGCATGTTGCCTGCATTGGACTGAACTTCACTGTCACCCATGTGCAATGGACCTTTCCTGCTGACCTTCTAGGTTGTCTTGGTTAGAAAATTGATTCATCCAGTCCTTTTGTGAATTCCGCAACTCCAGAATTAGTTTTGAGGTATTATTTTATGGGGGGTTTTGAGGGGAATTTGGGAGATCTCAGCTGAGTTTTTGCCTTTTCTCTGCCATATTGGCTCCATCTAGTGCCATATAATCTCACAAAAACTACCAAAAGACTTTGTTTACCGTGTTTATGTGAGCTTAAAATAAAACAATATATGGGCCTCTCAAAGGAACATGGAGGTTATCCAATGACAGTAAAAGAAATAGCAACAGCCAGTGACTCCTACATCTATAATTACCCTTTAGATCATGAGAAATAGCTTCTAAATAGATAAGTCTGCAGGTGTGACTATGTGCTTTTATTGTAGGTTCTGGTTCTGGCAGTAGGAAGGGTGAGAAGAAGTAATGGGCAGTTCCTACACTGCTCTTCTTTTGCTTCTGCTTAATTGCTGTGTGTTTAAAACATTACTCCATTAAAAAATACATTTTCAATTTCCTGAAGCCAAGGTAATGGTATAAGCAGTAAATTGCCAAAAGTCTCCCATATTCACATCCAAACAACCATAAAATGGCACCCTAAACAAGTCCTAGAATAGCAGAATGAGCAAAAAGGTGGTTTGAAACTATTCTTTTTTTTTTTAAAACAAATACTTTATTAACTTCTGTTTTACATCATTCATTTCCACCAGATTTTGAGTTACAATCATTTTCCCCCCATTATTCCCCTACCCAACCTCCCAGAATAGCAGTCCCACAAGATATCGCTTCCTCCAATCTGCTCTCTCCCATACCTTCTCCCATACCCCCATCGACTTTTCCATTAGAGGAAGATGAATCTTTGTGTCCCAATGCCTGCACATCTTATCTCCCAATTATAGGCAAAAGAGTATTAATAATAGTATTTATATATATTTGAAACATTTAATGTTACGACCTCGAATTTCAGATCCATTTCCTTCCTCCCTTGTCACCCATTCCTTCTTGGGAGATAAGTAATTCAGTATATGTTGTACATGTCTAGCTATGCAAAACATTATCATAGTAGATATATTGTACAAGGCTGCTTATAATTCCCTCCCACTCATCCCACTCCCCACCTGGTCCATTCCCTACATGATCCTGTCCCTCTTCTATAGTGGGTACTTCCAACCTCCCCTCACCCCAAGGATGCCCTCCCTTCCATCATCCCTCCTCTCATCCCCCTTCCCCCTATCCTGCTGCAGGTTGAGATATCCCATTTAGTATGTATGTCATTTTCTCCCTGAACCAAATTCAATGTGAATGTGGTTTTGCCTTTTTAGCCTTCCTTATTCTCCCCCTCCTTTGCAACCACTTCCCCTACATGAGATAGTTTACCCTACCATGTCTCTCCCCATCTCCTCTTGCCACTTTCCTCTCTCACCTCATAATTTCATCCCTTGAGTATTCTCCCTTCCCAACAAATTCAACCTATGCCCTCTATCCATATATAACTGTAACCATATACACACACATTCACATATGTATTCATATGACCACACCCCCTTCTTCCATTATTTTCATAGTGAGAAAGATATCATCAGTCACAGATATTGCTTTTCCATATAGGAATGTAAATAGTTCAACTTTGATAAGTTCCTTTTGATTTCTTTTCCCTGATTACCTTCTCAGGCATCTCTTGCTTCTTGTGTCTGGATGTCAAATTTTCTATTCAATTCTGGTTTTTTCCTCAAGAATGCTTGAAAGTCCTCTATTCCACTGAATGACCATATTTTCCCCTGAAACAAAATACTCAGTTTTGCTGGGTAGGTGACCCTTGGGTTCATTCCCAGTTCTTTTGCCCTCTGGAATATCATATTCCATGCCCTTCGATCCCTCAGTGTAGAAGCTGCCAGGTCCTGGGCTATTCTGATTGTGTTTCCACAATATTGAAATTGTTTCTTCCTGGCTGCTTGTAGTATTTTCTCCTTGATCTGGGGATTCTGGAACCTGGCTATAATATTCCTGGGAGTTTTCTTTTTGGGATCTTTTTCAGGAGGTGATCGGTGGATTCTTTCAACCTCTATTTTGCCCTCTGGATCTAAAACATCAGGGCAGTTTTCCTTGAGAATTTCTTGAAGGGTGATTTCTAGGTTCTTTCTGATCATGGCTTTCAGGTAGTCCAATAATTTTTAAATTGTCTCTCCTGGATCTATTTCCAGGTCAGTGGTTTTTCCCATGAGATATTTCACATTGCCTTCTAATCTTTCATTTGTTTGGATCTGCTTAACAGCATCTTGATTTCTCATAAAGTCATTAGCTTCCATTTGCTCCAGTCTAACTCTGAAGGAATGAATCTCCTCAGTGAACTTTTGAGATTCTTTTTCCATCTGGCAAATTCGACTTTTTAAGGCATTCTTCTCCTCATTGCCCTTTTGGGCCTCCTTTGCCATTTGAGTTAGTCTATTTTTTAAGGTGTTGTTTTCCTCAGTCAGGCTGTTGACCCTCATTTCATACTTTTCCTGCATCCTTCTCATTTCTCTTTCCAATTTTTCCTCCACTTCTCTTATTTGATTTTTAAAGTCCTTCTTAAGGTCCTCTATGGCCTGCAACCCACTCATGTTTTCCCTGGGGCTTTTGGAGCAGGACTTCTGACCTCACAGTCCTTTTCCCGCTCTACGCCCCCAAAATAGGAGTCTAGGGTTGCATTTTTCTGTTTCCTTTGCCTTGGCATGTTGCCACTTAATTGCTTGACTTTTGGGCTTGTTGCCACACTATGGCTTTAAGGCCAGATAGAGGAATTTTCGTCCCGAACGTGTGGGGGCAACTTCCGTTTCTGGCAAGCTGTAAACCCACCCACAACTTCCACCCTAGATCACAATCCAGATCCAGGGAGGTTAAAGCAAGAGCGATTACCCCCCAAGACTGATCGCTGGATCTCCCCACGATTTGTAGGCTGGGAGCCGGAAATGCCTATGAAAACTACACAATGGCGTGTCTCCTCAGCGGCTTCTAGCCCCCAGGGGAGGGAGCTGACGCATTCCCCAAATACAGGTCCCAAAGTCCATAGGACACTAACCTCTTACTTTGTCCTAGGCAAGTCTATGTTGATAATTCTGGCGTCTCCACAGTTCCTGGTGTTCTGGGGTTCCTCCAGCCGGCTGCTGGCCCTGCCGCCCTGGGGCTAAAACCTCGGCTCACGTGGACCTGGGCTCGGCTCGGCTCCTGCGCTCTGCGCGTTGCTGGCTCCCAGACCACTGCGCTGGTCCTTCCTGCAGGGTGCTGGGCTGTCCTCAGCGGGAGGTTAGCTTCTCTGTGTCGTTCTGTGGGTGCTGGGGCTCCAGAAGTTTTTCAGAGTCCTTTTTTACATGGTTTGTGGAGAATCTGGGGGCAGAGAGGCTTGGACTAGCTGTTTCTACTCCGCCATCTATTCTTTAACCAAAAAAACTTGCAAGATTGGCAGGAAAGATATGTCTCATTTGGGTAAAAGAGGAGCACAGTCCAGGACAGGAAGGGTCCCAGCAAGCCAGCAGTAAACTCCACCAGAGTAAACCAATGGTAGATCCTGAGCCCGAGAGAGGTGGAGCAAGCAAATGACAGCACCAGGACAACTCATTTGCCTCAACATAACCCAGGGAATGGGCAGACTCCAGTTCAGAGAAGAACCATGTGCTTCAGCATAGCCCCAGGTAAACAGTCAACATCCAGTGGCCAACCTTTATACCCTTCAGCACAACTCTGGGAAAACAGGTAGCTTTCAGCAGCTAGACCACCACTTGCTTCACTTTAGCCCTGGGAAAACACAGAAATACCCCCACTGCCCTCTACCACCATTAGAATCCAACCTCAGTTCTAGGTAAGCTACCAGAACCCTATGGTCTCTAGTAGTGTCAGTCACCCTCCACCCTATCCACTCAGGGAAGTACTGCACATAAGGGTCCCCCATGGGCCTTAGTGCAAAATCACTGAAGAACCAGGTAAACAGCCAGGATCTGTAGCCCCTGGCAGAAGAAGTGAGACAATACCCCTTTAATCCTGGGAACACAGTTCAAATTTAAAAGAAAGGAAAAAAGACCAAAAAGGATGAGCAAAGAGCAACAAAAAAGTATTTGACAATCAAATGTTCTTATGGTGACAGTGAAGAACAAGGCATAATCTCAGAAGAGGACAACAATGTGAGAACACCTGTGTGCAAAACTCCCCAAAAAAGACAGAAATCTGTCTCAAGCCCATAAATAAATCAGAGAAGAGCTCAGAAAGGAGCTTGAAAATCACATAGGAGAAGTAGAAGAAAAATTGGGAAAAGAAATGAGAGTTTTGCAAGAGAATTATAAAAAAAGATTCAACAGTTTGGAAAAAGAAAACAACCACTTAAAATTAGGATTGACCAAAGGGAAAAGGAAAACCCACTGAATAAAACAACTCCTTAAAATTATAATTCTCCATTTGGAATAAGAAATATTGAAACTGAGGGAAACAGCTCCTTTAATATGATAATTGGGCAAGTGGAAGCTAATGACTCTATGAGACATGAAGCATCAATCAAACAAAATCAAAATTATGAAAAAATAGAAAAAAATTTAAAATAACTCCTTGTAAAAGCAACTGATCTGGAAAATAGATACAGGAGAGACAATTTTAGAATCACTGGATTACCTGAAAGCCATAATCCAAAGGAAGAGTTGAACAGCATCTTTCAGGTATTATGAAGGAAAACTGCCCTGATGTACTGGAATCGGAGGACAAAAGAGGAATTGAAAGAATCCTTTGATCACCTCAAGAAAGAGATCCCAAGATAAACACTCCAAAGAAGATTATAACCAAATTTCAGAACTATCAGGTCAAAGAAATAATACTGCAAGTGGACAGAAAGAAACAATTCCAATATCAGCAATCCACAATCAGAATTACATGGGACTTGGAATATTCAACATTAAAGGATCAGTGGGGAGAAGGGGGGGCAGATTCAAGATGGCAGAATAGAAACAGGACTTCTGCATGGCTCCAGCTTCCACCTTCCCCAATTTTTGTAAAAGGGGACTCTGAACAAACTTTGGAGCTAAAGAACCTGCAAAATGACACAGAGAAGCTAACCTCCTGCTGAGGACAGCCCAGCAGCCCGGCAGGGAGCAGCCAGTGCAGCACTCTGGGAGCCGAGCCCAGGCCCACATGAGCCAGAGGTTTTATCCCCAGAGTGGGCCTGATCAAACATTGGCTCCAGAACGCCAGCAGCTTTGGCCATTCCCAGAATTATCAATACATAGATACAAAGGACAAAGTGAGAGGTTAGTGCAGTGAGGACTTTGGGAACAGTAGTTGGGAGAGCATTGGCTTTTGCCGTCAGGGTGAGAAGCTGCCGAGATGCCTCATCGAAGCTGGTGCCACAATGCAGCTTCAGCTCCTGGCCTATGGACTGTAGATGGACCAAGCAACCAGTCTGATGGGTAGTCACTCTTGCTTTAACCTTCTCGGATCTGGATTGTGGTCTAGGGTGGAGGTCCTGGGGTGTGTCACCAGCTTGCCAGAGTGTGTGGAGGTTTCAGAGAGGGAATGCAACTAATACCTCCAGCAGCTGAGAAAACCCCAGCGTTTGGGTCAGAAGCTCCCCTGTCTGGTGGCAGAGACCTACTGTGGCAAAAAGCCCAAAAGTTAAGTAATTGAGTGGCAACATGACCAGGCAGAGGAAGCAAAACAACCAGAAGAATCCAACATTAGACTCTTATTTTGGGGACAAAAAGGATCAAAGCATGGAACAGGAGGAAAACAGTGAAGTCAGAACTCCTGCACCAAAAGCTTCAAATGAAAATATGAGCTGGTTACAAGACATAGAGGACCTTAAGAAGCAGATAAGAGAAGGGGAGAAAAAATTGGGAAGAGAAATGAAAATGATGCAAGAAAATTATGTAAGTAGAGTCAACAGCCTGACTAAGGAAAATAACACCTTAAAAATTAGACTAATTCAAATGGCAAAAGAGGCTCAAAAAGGCAATAAGGAGAGGAATGCCTTAAAAAGACAAATTTGATATGTGGAAAAAGAATCTCAAAGTCTCACTGAGGAGAATCATTCCTTCAGATTTAGTGGAGCAAAGGGAAGTTTGTGACTTTATGAGAAATCAAGATGCTGTTAAACAGATCCAAACAAATGAAAGAATAGAAGGAATATGAAATATCTCATGGGAAAAACCACTGACCTGGAAAATGGATCCAGGAGAGAAAATTAAAAATTATTGTAGTACCTGAAAGCCATGATGAAAGAAAGAACTAGAAATCATCCTCCAAGAAATTCTCAAGGAAAATTGCCCTGATGTTTTAGAACCAGAAGCAAAATAGAGGTTGAAAGAATCCACTGATCACCTAATAAAAAAATATCCCAAAAAGAAAACTATTAGGAATATTATAGCCAGGTTCCAGAATTCCCAGATCAAGGAGAAAATACTACAAGCAGTCAGGAAGAAACAATTTGAATATTGTGGAAACATATACAGGATAACACAGTAGCTGGCAGCTTCTGCACTGAGGGATCAAAGAGCCTGGAATATGATATTCTGGAGGTCAAAGGAGCTAGGATTAAACCAAGAATGGTTTAAACAGCAAAACTGGATATCATGTTTTGAGGGAAAATATGGTCATTCAGTGGAATAGAGGACTTTCAAGCATTCTTGAGGAAAAAAAACAGAGTTGAATAGAAATTTTGACATTCAGATACAAGAAGCAAGAGAAGCATGAGAAGGTAAACAGGGAAAAGAAATCATAAGGAACTTATCAAAGTCGAACTTTTTACATTCCTACATGGAAAAATGATAATTATAAGTGATGAAACTTTTCTCAGTATGAAAATAGTTGGAGGGATAGAAATATATATATGTGTGTATGTCTATATATTATATATATATATGTATATGTATATATACATGCATGTATATGTGTGTATATATATATATATATATACATACATATATGGAGAGAGAGAGAGAGAGAGAGAGAGTCTTTATTAGAGGGTATGTAGGTGTATGAATACATATGTGAATGTATATATATGTATATATATATATACATATATATGTTTACACATATAAATAGAGGGCACAGGACCATTTTAATAGGAAGGGATGATACTTAAAAGGTGAAATTAAGAGGTGACAGAGGAATATAATGAGAGAAGATGGGGAGAGACAGAATGGGGCAAACTATCTCATATAGAAAAGGTGAGGGAAAATGGGTACAATGGAGGGGAAGAACAGGAAGGCATAAAGGAATGGGTCAACCTTATAATCATTGAATTTGGCTCAGGGAGGGAATGACATACACAAAAAATAGGGTGTTCTTACCCTACAGGAGAGTAGGGGGAAGTGCATGAGAGGGGGGATAATGGAAGGGAGGGAAGACTGGGGGGAAGGGAAGTTGGAATCACACACTTTTGGAAAAGGACAGGACCAAAGTAGAGAATAGAACAAGTTGGAAGTGGAATAGGAGGGAGGGAAATACAATCAGTCTTCTACAATATATCTACTATGGTAATACTTTGTATTAGCTACACATGTACAACCTATATTGAACTTCTTATCTTCCCAGTAAGGGTGGGTGATGAGGGAGGAAGGGAATGAATCTAGAATTCAAAAATTTAAAACCCAATGTTTAAATATATATACTATTATTAATACTATTTTACATGTAATTGGGAAATAAGAGGAGGGGATATCCTGGGGTACTACTGTTTTGGGGAGGTGGATAGGGGAAAAATGGGCAGAAAATTTGTAACACAAAATCTGACGGAAATGAATGAAATAAACCAGAAGTTAATAAAGCATTTGGGGAAAAATAATTAAAGGATCAGTGGTCATGGGACAAGATAGTCCAGAAGGAAAAGGAGCTGGGATTACAACCAAACATCATCAACCCAGAAAAATTAAACATAATACTTCAAAGGGGGAAAATGGTCATTCAATGAAATAGAAGGATTTCAAGCTTTCATAAAGAGAACAGCACTGAACAAAAAAATTGATCTTCAACATCAAGAACCAAGAGAAGCTTAAAAAGATAAAAAAGAGAAAGAAAAAAAAAACAAGGAATTCGGTAGAGCCAATTTTTTTTACATCCCTACTTACGAAGATAATACTTGTAATTCTTAAAAAATGTTCTACTAATAATACAATTAGAAGGAATATACATATACAAAAGGTACAAGTATAACAATGAATTTGAGGGAGTGACATAAAAATAATTAAGGGATGAAAAAGAGGAGTACATTACAGTGGGAAGAAAATGGGAGGGTGGTGATCAGCATTGCTTGAATCTTACTCTTATTGGTATTGGCTCAAAGAGGGAATAATATAAACAATCAGTTGAATACAGAAATCAATCTAACCCAAAAGGAAAGGAGAAGGGGAAGAGATTAAATAAAGACTGGGACAAGAAGGAGACTGGCAGAAGAAAGGGAACACTGGGGAAGGTGATAGAAGCAAAACACTGTTAAGGAGGGAAAGGATGAAAGGAGAGAGAGGACAAAAAGGAAGAAAACTAGGATAGACTAAAATACGCAGTTAGTAAACATAAACATAACTATTTATGTGAATGGGAAGAATCCTTTCATAAAACAGCAGCTGATAGCAGAGTGGATTAAAAACCAGAATGCTACAAAATATTGTTTATAAGAAACACACCTGAAGCAGAGAGACACACACAGAATAAACATAAGGGACTGGAGCAGCATGTATCTATGCTTCAGCTGAAGTTAAAAAAACAATCTAGATCTCAGACAAAGCAAAAACAAAGATAGACCTAATTTAAAAGAGACGGAGAATGAAACTATATCTTGCTAAAAGGTACTATAGTCAGTGAAGTAATATCAATACTAAATATATATACACCAAGTGGTATAGCATTCTAAGTTCTAAAAGAAGTTAAATGAGTTACAGGAAGAAATAGAATAAGACAGTAGTAAATGAGCATAGTAAACTAGTGCCTAATAAACCCAAATACCCCAGCCTTTGGGATCATAACTCACTTTGACAAAAATTGCTGGACAAAAACTGGAAAACAATAAGGCAAAAACTAGGCATAGACCAACATCTCACACCATATGCCAAGATAAGGTAAAAATGTGTACATGATTTAGATGTAAAGAGTGATACCATAAGCAAATTAGAAGATCAAGGAATAGTCTACTTTTCAGATCTATGGAAAAGGGAAGAACTCATGCTCAAATAAGGGACAGACAGCATTGAAAACTATAAAATAGGTAGTTTATTTTATTAAATCAAAAAAGCTTTTGTACAAACAAACCCAATTAGACCAAAATTAGAAGGAAAGCAGAAATCTGGGAAGCAATAATTATAGCAAGTGTCTCTGATAAAGGTTTCATTTCTAAAATATATAGGGAATTGAGTCAAATTATAAGAATATAAACCATTCCTCAATTGCTAAATGGTCAGAGTATATAAATAGGCAATTTTCAGATGAAGAATTCAAAGTTATCTATAGGCATATGAAGATGTGCTCTAAATCACTCTTACTTAGAGAATTGTAAATTAAAACAGTACTAAAGTACCACCTTATACCTATCAGAATGGCTAATATGACAGGAAAATAAAAGGATGGATGTTTAAGAAGATGCGGGAAAATTGGGACTCTGATGCACCATTGGTGGAGTGGTGAACTGATCCAACCATTCTGGAAAGCAAATTGTAACTATGCCTAATGTATGGCCAAACTGTGTATGCCCTTTGATCCAGAAATACCATTAGTAGTTCTATATGACAAAGACATCATAAAAAGGAGAGGACCTACATGTGCAGATAGATAGATAGGTAGGTAGGTAGATAGATAGATAGATAGATAGATAGATAGATAGATAGATAGATAGCAATCCTTTTGTGGTGCCAAAATACTGGAAATTGAGGGGATGCCCATCAATTGGTGAATTGATGAACCTGCTGTGTTATGAGGATGTGATTGGATGCTATTATTATAATAAGAAATGAGAAGAAGAAGACATGTTGGTAAATTTCAGAAAAAACCTAGAAAGATTTTTATGAACTGATACAAAGTTAAATTAATATTGTGTGATGACCAGTTAAGAATGACTCAATTCGTCTCTGCAACACAGTGATCAAGACAAATACAAAGGATTTGTGAAGGAAAATGCTATTCACATTCAGATAAAGAACTGATGAACTTTGAATGAAGATCAATGCACAATTTTTCTCATTTACTTTTTTCTTTTGATCTGTTTCTTTTTTTGCAACTGTGACTAATATAGAATATGATTTACATGCCAGCACATGTATAACCTATACCAAATTGCCTGCTATTTTAGGAAGAGGGGATGGCAAGTAGTGAGCAAAAAAATTTTGAAACTCAAAATCTTGGGAAAAAAATGAGTAAAAAAAATTGTCTTCAAATGTAACTGGGAAAAATGAAACTATTTATAAGTGCATTTTCCAGATTTAGTATTATTTCTCATAAACCAATGTGGCTGAAAATTATTCTATGTTGATTGTCACTTTGCTATATAAAGCCACAATGGGAGCCACACAGAATAAAAATATGTTTCCTGGCACTAGGAAACTCAATCTCCAGCCTCTAATCAGAGGGATAAACAGGAACCATTTCATAATCAGTCTTCTAACACCAGTATTACTATGAAATAGGGTTATTTTTTAATAAATGGGACTATAATTCATAGTCCCAAGCAAAACTTAGATAAAGGGAAAAAAGATAATATTAATACTAGTAAGACTAGTATAATAATGACAAGTTTCTGCTCTCAAGGGGCTTAGATTCTATTGAAGGAGAAAATATGTAAGATGCATATTTATGTGTTGTCTTGAATTATTCACTACTCTTATATGTGGGTTAATCAGTCAAATTAATTTTAAGTTCTTTTTTTGCGCTTGGCCCAATTACTAACATGATGGACCTTAAAGATTATCTTTTCCAACCTCAAACCCAATGCAGGAATCCTCTTCAACCTAGCTTTCTGAGATAGTGATCTAGCCTGTGGCTGAATATCTCCAGTGATAGAAAACTTGCTGTTCCTCCATGCAGCCCATTTCATCTTTCAACAGCTCTAATTATTAGATTCCCCTTTCCTCCCCCTACTTTTTAGCTGAAGTCTGCCTCTCCATATCTTTCAATTATTATTCTTAGTTCTTTACACTACATTTATATGGGAAAAGTCTACTCTTTCATCCACATGCTAAGCTTTCAAATATTTGCAGACAGCAATCTTGTTGCTCTTCAATCTTTTCTAGGTTAAACAGACTAAGTCCTTCTGTTGTGACTAATGAGATATGCTTTAAAGACCCTTTACCATCCTGGTTATAATTTTCTGGATGTTGTCAATGCCTCTCTTAAAATAGGGGGCCATGGAGCAGCTAGGTGGTGCAGTGAATAAAGCACTGGCTCTGGAGTCAGGAGGACCTGAGTTCAAATCCCGTCTCAGACACTTAACATTTGCCAGACATTTGACCTTGGGCAAGTCACTTAACCCTAATTGCCTTGCTTTCCCCCATCCAAAGAGAAAAAAAGAAAAAAATAGGGGGGGGGGCTAGAACTCAAAATAGTGCCATAGTTATGACCTAATCAGGGGTTGGTAAATTTTACCTCGTAAACTTCAGTCTGTCATTCTGTTCTTTTGAAATTCAGGGGTAGGAGACAATAGAGAGTCATGAGACATATCACTATGGAACTTCTATCAGTATAAAAATAATCTAAAATTCATTATCCTTTAATCAATCTTTTCAGCTGGAAATCATTTATTAAGCTCCTACTATAGTACTTTAATAAAGCAAAAAAAAATGGAGTTCAGGATTTCTAATTCTAAATCTACATTCAAGAAACTTCATTGGGCAGAGCCAAGATGGTAGAGTAGAAACAGCACTTCCATGGCACTCCAGCCCACAGCAGTTCCAAACCATGTAAAAGGTGGACTCTGAACAACCTCTGGAGCTCCAGCACCCACAGAACACAGAGAAGCTAACCACCCACTGAGGACAGCCCACAGCCCGGCAGGGAACTGCCAGCTCAGCATGCTGGAAACCCACAGCACAGCTCTCTGGGAACCAGCACAGCACTCTTAACTTTACCCCTTAAGTATCATCCCTTCCCACCAAATTCGACCTGTGCCCTCTATCCATATATACCTGTAAACATATATACACACATTAACATACATATTCATATGCACATATGCCCTTCTTCAATTATTTTCATACGGAGAAAGGTTTCATCAGTCACAGTTATTGTTCTTCCATGTAGGAATGTAAATAGTTCAACATTGATAAGTTCCTTTTGATTTCTTTTCCCTGATTACCTTCTCAAGCATCTCTTGCTTCTTGTGTCTGAATGTCAAATTTTCTATTCAACCCTGGTTTTTCCCTCAAGAATACTTGAAAGTCCTCTATTCCACTGAATGACCATATTTTCCCCTGAAATAAGATACTTAGTTTTGCTGGGTAGGTGACCCTTGGCTTCAATCCCAGCTCTTTTGCCCTCTGGAATATCATATTCCATGCCCTTCAGTTCCTGGCTGCTTGGAGTGTTTTCTCCTTGATCTGGGAGTTCTGGAACCTGGCTATAATATTCCTAGGAGTTTTCTTTTTGGGATCTTTTTCAGGAGGTGATCAGTGGATTCTTTCAACCTCTATTTTCCCCAGTGGGTCTAAAACATCAGGGCAATTTTCCTTGAGAATTTCTTTAAGGATGATTTCTAGGTTCTTTCTTTGATCATGGCTTTCAAGTAGTCCAATAATTTTTAAATTATCTCTCCTGGATCTGTTTTCCAGGTCAGTGGTTTTTCCCATGAGATATTTCACATTGCCTTCTATTCTTTCATTTGTTTGGATCTGTTTAACAGCATCTTTATTTCTCATAAAGTCACTAGCTTCCATTTGCTCCAGTCTAACTCTGAAGGAGTGAATCTACTCAGTGAGCTTTTGAGATTCTTTTTCCATCTGGCAAATTTGACTTTGTAAGGCATTCTTCTCCTCATCGCCTTTCTGAGCCTCTTTTGCCATTTGAGTTAGTCTATTTTTTAAGGTGTTATTTTCCTCTTTCAGGCTGTTGACTGTCATTTCATACTTTTTTTGCATCATCATTTCTCTTCCCAATTTTCCCCCCACTTCTTTTATCTGCTTCTTAAGGTCCTCTATGGCCCATAGCCAGCTTGTATTTTCATTTGGGGCTTTTGGTGCAGGAGTTCTGACCTCACAGTCCTCCTCCATGCTTTGATCCTCTTTGCCCCTAAAATAGGAGTCCAATGTTGAATTTTTCTGTTTATTTTGTTTCTTTTGCTTAGGCATGTTGCCACTTAATTACTTGATTCTGGGGCTTGTTGCTACAGTAGGACTCTGCCACAAGACAGGAGAGCTTCCGCCCAAATGTGGGGTCTTCATAACTTCTGCCAGTTGGGTGGCCTCAGTAAAGCCTCCACCTACTCTGGCAAATTGGATACCCACCCCAAATTTCCCCCCAGACCACAATCTAGATCCAGGCAGTTTAAAGCAAGAGCTATTAACCCCCAGACTGATTGCCGAGTCTCCCTACAGTTCACAGATGAGGAGCTAGAGCCGCCACTGACACTGCAAAATGGCTTCTGTGCCATGTTTCTTTAGCAGCTTTTCGCCCCAGGGGAGGAAGTCAACGAGTTCCCCAAATACTGGTCCCAAAGTCCATAGGGCACTAACCTCTCACTTTGTCCTAGGCATATCTGTACTGATAATTTTGAAATTGCCACAGCTTCTGGTGTTCTGGGTTCCCTCCAGCCAGCTGCTGGCCCAGCCACCTTAGGGCTAAAACCGGGGCTCAATCTGGCCTGGGCTCAGTTCCCAGAGCACTGTGCTGTCAGTTCCCAGCGAGCTGTGCTGCCTGCTCTCAGAGCACTGTGCTCACTGCTCCCTGCAGGGCTGCTGGG
The DNA here is from genome assembly GCA_011680675.1 of Gymnobelideus leadbeateri. Lineage (NCBI taxonomy): Eukaryota > Metazoa > Chordata > Mammalia > Diprotodontia > Petauridae > Gymnobelideus > Gymnobelideus leadbeateri. Next base: position 309,439 of record WOXC01009690.1, on the reverse strand, counting down.
TTCTCCTCAGTGGGAGGTTAGCTTCTCTGTGTAGTTCTTTGGGTGCTGGGGCTCCAGAAGTTGTTCAGAGTCACCTTTTACATTGGTTGGAAGTTGTGTGGGGGCAGAGAACCTTGGAAGTGCTGTTTCTACTCCGCCATCTTGGCTGCACCCCCTCCCCCGTTCCCATTCTTAAAATGTACCTTTTTTTCTTACCTTGGTCTCTTTTAAATCATCCAGTAATCAGGTCCAGCCACATTGCTTGAACTGGAGCCAAGAGAGGCTATGTGAGTTACGTCAGACAGTGTGGGCAGTAAGAGTCAGATATTTTACTCAGAATTAAAATTGGGTTCTCTGGATCCAACTCCACTCCTCCTTCTACTTTGCTACACTGTCTTTCTATCCCTAGTTCTCTTCATGACTCATTCATACTAGCTCCTATATTAGGCCTTTCCTATGTCCCCTCCTCTTTCCCCTTCTTTTTCACCAGGAAAATTAGCTCTCCATCCTTAAACACATAACTAATGACTTCTAGAAATGTGAACTGATTGAAATATCATGAGAAACTTTGTGAAAATGTTTTGCTATAATCCTGTTTACTCTATCTGTACTTTCTATCCTGGTCCACTATGCTTATAATGCTATGGGGTGGGGAAAGGGCATAAGTCATGAACTGGGCTTGGATGAACTATACTGGATCTTTTTATTCAAATGCTCACAAATCATGCTTTATTTGTAATAAATTTTAGAATTCTGGCAAGAGCTTAAATCAACCTTACCATCCTATAATTGGAACATCTTAATTCTTCCCTTTTTAAAAATTTGGGACACTTGCTTGTCTGCAGTACTATGGTAGTCCACTTCTTCATTTTATAAATCCTCATTTTTACCTGTTAGCATTTTACAAATGATAGCTGTAGAAAGTATATAGGATTAATTCAGAAGAACCAAGTCCACATTTCCTATGGACAGGCTCATGCCCTTCATCCTCAAGTTACATACAGTCTTCTGCCTACCGCTGGTTATGTTACTCACTATACTATTTTCATTTAGGTCTTCTTTAATGTTTACAACTCCTCTGATGGAAAAATATTTGGGAGATAATGTCCTTATTGTCACAAAGTGTCTTCAAATAAGGAAACCTGAAGAATACTTCAGAGTCTGTAAAGCTAAAATTCAGGACAAGTTGTACTTAATGAGAAATCACTGATGCAGGGCTTTCTACCAAGCATAAATAGAGTGTAGAACTACTGATTTCTACCTGATACTGGGCATCTTTCAATAAAACACATGTGGTCTTACATATTAATCACATGCAGCAGCTTATAATTCAAACACATAACTATTTGTTCAATCAATACTTATGTGATCTAGTCTGTCCAACCCTGGTGACTTTAGCTTATTAACAATAGTTTGCTACTCTTTGGTACTTACTTTATTTTTTTGTTTGTTTTAATTGGTAGAAAAACAAGGAGCAAAATAAAAGTTCTGTGTTCTTTTATAGTGTGTAAAACAGCAATTTTTCTAATCCTCTTCTTGATCTTCTATCCCCAAAGTACTTTGGAGCCATTTCATTTTTCATAGTATTCACTACAAGTCTCAGCTTACTCTATTCTTTTTTGTGTGTGTTTTGACACTGCTCTCACAGGACTGCTCTGCTCTTTTGTATTCATCATCAAGTACCTACCTTTGCTTCATTTTTTTTGAACCTGTATTTTTAAAACTTTAATGGGTTCCTGTACTCTCTGTATATTCCACAGCAATCTTTTTTGTCACATCCCCTATTGTCTTTCTAATGGAATCATATGTGTTTGTGTCACAATAATTTTAATTCTTCAGAACATTCCATCTTTAACTGCCATTCTCTGTAGAGCCTCAGTTCTGTGGGGACTATTTATTTCTACTCTGAAATCTTTGAAATGCACTGTCTTATAATCTATAGTGTATGTCAGCCTGTGCCTACCTTTCCTTTTCTTGTCTATCATAATTTCCTGGTTAATTGGTTTCTAGTCCTCCATGATATGTCAAAATTCTTCACTTTTAATTATTTAAATTCCTCAAATATATGTGTACCCTTTTTTTCTGGAGTCAGAATCAATGGCCACATTTTAACTATCTTTGCTTAAAGAATCATAGCATCATGAACTCATTGAATCTCAGAGCTTTAAAAGAACTCAGTGATCAGCTCATCCCACACCATAACTGAAGAGCAGTCTATTCTACAGCATCTTTTTTGACAATAGCCATTTATTGTCAAAAAAGGAAGATCTCCAGAGTTAGGAAAAACGTAATTTTCTGATGTAACTAATTTTAATTTCAGACAATAATAATTATGAAGAAAGATTTTCTTTATTTTAGAGCAAAATCTAAATCTCTTAAGTTTCTACCATTATTTCTAGTTCTGTCTTCTGAGGTCAAACAGGACAAGTCTAATAACCCTTCCACATTACAGTTTTTCTAAGATGGTAATTATTTCCTTATTAACTTTTGCCCCACTTTGTCCAATATCTCATTTATTCATCTGGTCTCTATATGGCTTGTTATCTGATCCTCCCAAAATCTTGGTCTCTCTTTTCAGGAAGCACTCTAATTTTTCAGGCATCCAAAACTTAATCCAGAGTGATTTCACTGTAACAGAATTCAGCAACATTATCATTCCTCACATTCTTGACACTATGTTTCTATTAACATAGACTTAAGATTAATCTAACTTTTTAAAAACAACCATGTAAAACCATTGACTAATATTGAGCTTAAATTCACTTAGTCTTCTAGATCAGATTTCACTCAGATTGTTGTCTATTCAAGCCTTCCCTATCTTATATTTAAGTATTTTTTTTCTAATTCTGAATATACTAATGACTAATATTTAACTTTCAACTCACAAAAATGTCTAGATCATTTTCATTTGAACTGTGGTCTAGCAAATGCTCCCCTACCTTATACTTGGCCATTTGATTTTTAAATTCTTAACTGTTGGATTTTATTTTTAACTGTTAAATGTCATTGTACTAGACTAAATATGTTGCATTAGCTACCCTTGTCTCTATCCCTTCTCTCTATCCAATAGTGAAATGGGCCTCCATGGGAAATAGTGAGTTCACTAGCACCATCAGTGTTCAAGAAAAGATTGTATGAGTAAGCCTCACATCCTTTTTATAAGAAATTGTTCTTATATTTATTGGCTGTGATGGAATCTTAGCCATCTTAATGGTCCTTTAAATATGGAATCCTTTTTTAATCTTTATTTTTTGTATGTATCTTTAAAAATCTAAGATGATGAGTTTATTGAGCATACCCTTTCTCTTTGGTCAACTCCCCTTATAATATACCTTATTAATTTCCCTTCTTTGCATCTCATTTTGATTATAAAATATAATATTGTACCGCATTTAATTTTTTTTTCCTTAATCACTACTGTTAACAACTGAGGAAACTTATAGATCAGTACCTAATCTGCCAAGTTTTACTCTTTATCTAGTTACCCAGGATTTTGTGTGAAAGGTGGGATTTGAAGTTGGAACTTTGTGGCTTTAAGGCCAGCTTTTAGTGAATTTCTCAAATCACTACATACTTCCTTTTTTTTGTTTCATTGACATTATCAAAACTCTTTTTTAAAGGTCTTTGCTAGAATATAGTGCTTTCATCATTTCCTTCACCATAGTAATATCAAGTGGTTTAAGTTAATATATTTTGTTATTCTTTTCTACCTCAATTCATTTTCTATTTTGTACTATTTATATCCAAAGTTTTCAAATTCACATATTTGTTTAATCCTTTCATTATTATCATATTTTTAAAAAATCTATCTTTAATAGAACCCAGTTGCCTTGGTTATAATTTTCTAGAAATGTAAATTTAAAAGTTATCTGAGCTAGTTCCCATTTATTAATTGCACATATATCCTTTACTATTATGTTTGTACAATGATCTGTCACTTTTCACTGGGTAAGGGCCCTTTATTCTGTTATTGTTACACTCGTAGTATTTCTCTTCAGAGAATCTCTGATTTATAATAATGTTAGTATTTTGTCCATTCCAAAGGTTTCTCTTCTATATAAATTCTGCCACTTGTCAAGGAAAAATGTTTTATGAAAGCATTTTGCTTTTTATCTTTCAAAAAAAAGTGTATTGAGTCCACTCTTAAATCACAGAAACATCTAGCGAAGTAAAAAGTGTGTCTTTTCTCACATGGTCCTGTCCTGAGGTGGTGTTTTCCAGGTAAAGATGTATCTGGTCTCTACAAAAGAGTCAGCCTTAGGAATTACATGGAAAGGGGCAGTCATGTTTTAGTTATACCAGCAGAGTACAGGACCAGGACTTTTCCATACAAAGCTATATATCAAACCTGCCACATAGAAAAATAGTTTATTTTGTTTTTAATGAATAAAAATATTTTCTTTGGTTAACAAAAACAAAATAGCAATTTAGTAATTTTGTATTATGTTTGTAATTCAATTATTATATTTTCACCCATCCTTTTTAAAATTTTTCTTGTCTCCAATATAGCAACAAAAAATTGTAATGCTCATAGAATTTTTTAAAAATCCTTCAGATCATAATAAGCTGTTTTATTCTTATCATTCTTAGAGGATCATGTCTCTCTTTTATATTTGTCCTCAGATACTTGCTCTTGCTTTCATTTCTAATATGTGTGCTTTCAGAAATTGGAGGTCATAGATGAACCTTATCTTTTTAGATACCTTTCCCTTTTCTTCCTCAGCAGAGTAATTTTCTAACTTGATTTTCAGAATTTATTTCTTAAGAGCCTCTAATCCCTTTTGAACCAATTTCTCTCTTAGAATATCAGATCATAAGGCTCTACTTATGTCTCTGAGTCACTGAAATCTACATTCCTCAATTCCAAAAATATAGTAGCTTATTCCAGAAATTCCAACAATAATAATTGCTAACATTGTAATTTTAAATACTTTCAAGTTTTGCAAAACACTACATAAATACATATATAGGTTTATATACAACATATATGCATGTGTATATATCTATATATATACATATATAATACACATGTATGTACACATGTATATGTATATATACATATATAATATCCTTATTTGATTCTCACAACTACTCTCTAAATTAAATTTTATTGTTATTCCTTTTTTGTAGGTGAAAAAAAAACTGAGGCTGAAAGTTAAGTTAAATAATTTGCTGAGAGTCACATAGCTAGTATGTGACTGAAGCAGGATCTGAACTCTCCAAGTCCAGTGTTATCTCTAGTAGCCCAAGTTACTTCACAACTTCAAGCTCTACAAACCCCATTATCTCTTAAGGCTGTAATTGGTCTTCCCAGTTATTTTCTCTTGTGAAATAATTCCTGGACACTACATCTACTGTTATTCTTTGTCTGTGTCATAATCGCTATCCTCCATACTCTTTGGCTTAATATTCTGACCATAATATTTTCACCCTCCCTTTCTATTTTCAGCTTAAAGTGGTCTTCATTAGATTAACATATCAAATATACTCTTCTCTCTCTTTGTGAAATGGATACCACTGTTTGGCAGGAATTTATTAGTGTGATAGTTTAATACATGACACCCAAATCCAAATCTTGGTCTCTGGCACTATTTGTATAGCTAACTGTTCATTGCCTATATCCTATAACCATAGATTTACCATTTGAATGGGACTCAGAAGTCATCAAGTCTAAGTATGCCAACTAATTTTACAGATGAAAAAACTAATTTCCAGGGAGTTTAAACAGCTTGCCTGGTAAGGTGGCATTTGAATTCATATCCTCTGTCTCAAAAGGAAATTCATCATGTGGCTCCCTTTCCCTTCTGAATTCTGAAACTTTGGCTGGAGAAAAGAGTTGAATATTTTGTTTCTGTGCACCAAAATCACACAATTACCAGTCCAGACTTCAAAGTGAGAAGAGATACACTTTAGATCCCCTCTCCACTCTTTGTTTTGATAACATTTGTTCTCAGGTAAATCAACAGAAATGGGTTAACAGTCACTGGTCTCAGAACAAGTTAGCTCCAAGAAGCTAGCTAGCACACTTGCTAATTAGTCATGTGAAATATCTACCTCTCTGTTTCTCTGTGTCTCTGTCTCTGTGTCTCTCTCTGTCTCTGTCTCTCTCTTTCTCCTGTAACCCTAAGGTGGGAGTTTCCCCCAAATAGGCCAAGGCTCTTCCTCTGCAGAAAGGGTATCCTCATTTCTTTTAATAGCAGAATCTGTTCTATTGTGTCAGTATGGGAAACTGCTTATTCTTCTGAAGTTATAGGTTTATGCTCTGTCAAGAAGAGAATATTATTTGTAGAGCACTGCTTCAAGAGCAGCTGCCATTCATAACGCTGGGTCAGATGTCCAGGGAACAGCTAATTACTATTAATTTTAGGTCCTAGGAATGATCCTGATGGATTGGGTATCTAGAATGATCATTCACAAGTCCACACTATTGTTCTTCCTATTAATTGTCAGCCAGTAGCATCACTTGGCTTTTAACTTTTAACAAAAGTTATTTATTAAAGTTGTATAGTTAAAACTGCTGTTGTTAAAACATTTCTCCCAAAAGATACACTCTTCTCTCTTAAACATGAGGTGCCTGGGGAGAGTGGACTGAAACTAAAAGTAGAGGGGTAATGAGGTCCATCTGGTAATGAGTAAATTCAAAGGTTCTGGTTGCTGAAAGGCATTTATTGAGCCCATCACCAGCAGTCATTCCCGATAAGGATTCAAAGTTCCCAAAGTTGCTTCAATCCTTGCTTGCTGGCTATTTTTTGCTGTGTCCTTTTCTGTGTCTGTACATGTCAGTATCTACCATTGCCCTGTCTTCCAGATTGTCGACTACTGCTCAAGTCTCTCTAATCACACTATCAATAGGGACATAGAGTGAAAGTTTGCCCTGGACTGGCTCTTTCTCATCATTACATACTCCGATCCTCCTCTGTCCTCTTGTACAAGCAGAAGGGTCTGTTTCCTCAAGGCACTTCTGAGCCTAGAGTTCTCAACCATTTTATTAAATTGAGTAATTGTGAAAATCTTCCAAGTTAAAATCCCCAGAGGCTTGGTTAGTTTGTTTGGTTAGCCAATTAGCTGATTCTTTCTCAACCCAATTAAAGAGTAATTCATTCCTGATAAAAAGATACAAAATATAACTTTTTTGCACACCTTTAAAACATAATCATTCCTAGTGATTGATTGATTACTTCCTTGGTTCCTTATACTGTTTTTCTTCCTCCCATCAATTCTTCCTCATATAAATAGTAAGGAAATACTTAACAAGACACTTACAAGTAAATGTTATACAGTAAGACCAAAGCCATTTCACATAACAGACAAATTTCCACTGGTACCTGAAAAAGGATAATGGTCCAGGTAGCTGTTAGGACCCACAAACACATGAGATACAATAGGCCTCTGATTCCAGGGTCCCTGATTACCCTAGCACTATTGACAAAGCAGATTTTCTGGCTTCTGAAGCCTAAGAAAATAAATTATAAGAAGTTACAACTATTCATAGGAAGAAAGGGGAAAGATAACCACCCCTCCCCCAATCCATAGCTTTTTAGTGATCACTTGTGCATCTGAGATCTTCTCCAAATTTCCTGTTATCTTCTATGTGGTATAATCTGCTTTTCCTGGTATCTCCAGAAACAAATGGGTCAGTCTAATGACTTATAAGCTTCAGACTCATTGCTAATTCTGCCTCAAATAGTACAGCTACTGATGAGCATCATGGTGAATAATTAGGAATGGCTGCCTCCCAGGGGCTAGCCAGCTGCTGTTAATAACTTTCTACTCAAAGTTTCTCTCTCTGTAGGACATGTGACAGTTTCCCTCCTCTGCTGTGACACCAGGGATGTTGCCATTTTCCTTGACATGAATCAGTGGATAGAGCACTTTATCTGGAGTCAGAGGAAATAGTTATAAATCCTATCTATGACCATCATTCTTAGTGTGACTTTGGGCAGCTCAATTAATCTCTCTGAACTTTGTTTTTCCCCCCTGTAACATGAGGGGGCTGAGCTACAAGATGATGGTAAAAGTAGATGATCTAAGGGGTGGCTAGGTGGCACAGTGAATAGAGCACTGGTCCTAGAGTCAGGAGGACCTCCTTTCAAATCTGGCCTCAGACACCTGACATATTTACTAGCCACGTGACTTTGGGCAAGTCACTTAACCCTAACTGCCCTCCAAAAAAAAAAAAGCAAAAAAAATAGGTGATCTATACCAATCATTTTTATATAACTTGATTATTTTTTTTAGCAATTTTTAGAGTAGTTGGTCTTTAAAAGTTCCTTCCAATACTAAATTTGCAATCTTCTCATCAAAGTGGATACCCCTAAAATATAAACATCCCCAAACCATTTGCCTTCTTATCTCTTAGTCCTTCTGCCTTCCTCCATAGACTTCTTCCTCCTTGGTATAGTGGCAAGCACCCCCACATCCCCAGGGTGACTGCCAACGCAGGTTCTTAGATCTGCTTTTCTAAAGGAAAGCAACTCAAAATGGGTTAACAAGATCACTTTAATCAATCAAACAGATCATTTACCTAGTTCAGGGGAAAAAGGTCAGCACCCTGAACTTCAGAGTATACAGAGGTTACAAGCAGAAATTATAAGAAGATAGAGAAACAAACAGATCAAGCAGACAGGCCTCCAATTGTCCCATCATTACATCTATACCTAGTCAGTTACCAGAGAGGGAAGCATCATCAACATCTGGGTTTTCAAAGCGGGGGGGTCCCAGAGTTTCATCTGGTCAAATCACACAACGCTTCTCAAAGTGAGCCCCAAAGCAAAGCCTCCCATCAGGGATTATATAGCCTTCTCCTGGGTCAGAGAATGTAACCACCCTCTTGACCCACTGCCCAATCACAAAGCACCAAGGTGAGGGTTTTCCTGAAAACCAAGCCTCCTACCACAGGCTCCAGGTGCACCTAACCCAGGGGCAGGGAAGATCTTACACATCTGCATTCCCATAGCGCTTGGTGGCACCTTCTATGCCCTCTTTTCTTCCTTCTACCTTGATAGACCCTTCCTCTTTCCATTATGTTACACTGAGGTAAATTTCTACTCCTCCCCTGCACCTGTACACCACCTCCACTGCCCTGCCACAGCTTCTATGTCACTAACATTCATAAATCAGTGCTTGGGGAGGCATTCCATTCTGCCCTACTGTTCAAATCTTTCACCAGCAGAGAATCCAGATTGTATGCATAGCTCATGAGTACTTCTGGGAGGAAAAAAACAGCCTTGCACAAGCCAAACCAGCAGGTCGTTTTAACTATTGACCCCATTACAATCCCTTCTGGGACTCAAATAGAAGTACTTTATAATTCCCCTGAAAATTTCAGTAATTACTTCTGGAAACCGGCAGATTAACCTACACCTATTTTCCATGCCTTTGCACGGCTGAAATGGTTCCCTTAAGTTCTCTTCTTCACTGTCTTCTGGCTCTCTTTTACTTCTGTTCTTCCACTCAAGTATTGGAAATTAGCTATGAGTTTGTCCAGGTAGGCAGCATCCCACCCTTCTTAAGCAATCAGTAGACTTAATCCACAGACACACAGAGACCCTTAGCCAGAATATTCAAAAATTTCTCAATCATTCCTTCAGACCACTAGTTCTGAGATCACTGGCCAGGCTATTAGGACTCTTCCTTCATGGGGGCTTTCAGTAAGGCTGCTGTTAAATTGGTTTGCCTCCCCCATTTTGATCCCTTACTCTCTCATGCCAGTCTCTTCAGGTATTAGCAATTAGCCAGGATATAACTCAGTGTTTGGTTAATTCATATATAACATTTTATTAAATTTAACACTATAAATGTATCAAAGTACAAGAGATTTTTATCCTCTTCAATAAATCTTGTGAGTCTTCTTGTTCTTTTCCAATTAAGTTGGCAGGCAAGATAAGAATTCTGAGCTGTGGAATTTGATGAGACTGACGTTGGTAGCCTAAGATTAGAATGTATAGGCTTAGGTCCACTGAATTTAATGTCATGAATGTAACATGAATCCCTCTGACGTCAAAAGTTACTGTGTCTAAGAGAGAGACAAGATAATAAGACAACAAATACTCTGAAGAAAAGCTATGAAAGAAGCTACTGAGTGATGATTAAAAAGTGTTGCATTTTAAGGTCCTAAGAATATAGTGAAGCTATCAATATAATCCCATTTATCCAAAAAAAAAAAAACAAACCAAAAAATGCATAATACTTTTGTTGTATATTCAAAAGCAATAGCAAATTGTGCATAACTGATTTGCAGTTTCATGTGCAATCATCTTTTTTATTGTACTGTTATAGAAATGCTTCTTTTATTCCATATTTAAAAAAAAATAATTTAAAAAAAGAATCTTTTGAAACTATCTACAATATAGTCCCCAAATCCTAGGTTTCCATGGTATAATGGGGAAAAAAAAAGATTGGATCTATTTGAGAGGATCTGTGTTGGAATTTTAGTTCTTTAACTTTATACCTGTGAGACCATGGGCAAATCACTTTACATTTCTCGAGTTTTTTTTCATCCTAAGAGAGAACTTCAGACTAGATAGCCTTTGAGGTCGATACCAGATGTAAATCTATGTTCTCCTATGTTCAATAGGTGGCTAGGTGGTATAATAGAGCACTGGGCCTGGAGTCAGAGACTTGAATTCAAATGCAACCTCTTATTGCAACACTTATTAGCTATATGACACTGGGCAAGTCACTTAACCTCATTTTGCTTCCATACCATTATATGTAAAATGGGGATAATGATAGCACCTACCTCCCAGGGTTGCTGTGAAGGATCAAATGAGATAATATTTATAAAGTGTTTAATATGGTGCTAAGTAAATGTTTATTATTATTATTATATTACATTATTGTTAATATTATCATGCTAGCCTTAGAAAGGGCTCTAGATTCAGGTCCTATCACTGGCATGGACTGTGTTACCCTGGAGAAATCAATTAACCTCCCTGCACTCCACATGAAACTTTAAGAATGTGAATTGGAAAGAAAAAGTAGATTAGAAATAAAGGAAATTTCTCACAGGAGAGTTTCCTGTGACAAAGGATTCACAGCTCTAACATATATGTTATTGTTGTTGATGTTGTAGTTATTGCTGTTATTCAGCAGGAAGGACCCAACTCTTTTTTTTTCCCAAAATTTTATTTTAGACTCAAATGCCAGAACACAAATAAAGAATAGAGAAAAGAAACAACCACATATCATAAATTTAATTATTGGAATTTAAATACAAAGTTAGAAAAAAATAAACACATACTATGTGCATAGCAGAGCATGAGAGGATTCAAAGTATGTAACAATTAATTTTCATTTCAAGAAAGTCTGTATGATAAATAATATTTGTATTGAGAATTATCCACCTTTTCTTTGCTTCCTTGTGAGTTTTCTTTTGTTCTCTGCTGTGCACTTTTAAACTTTGTTCTTTTTCCCCTCCCCCAATGCTCCCAGAAGGCTATGATAAAATTTAGTTATGTTTCTCCATAGCTATTAATATATACATACCCTCTACCATCCCCAAGAAGGCTACAATAAAGTTTAGATATGTTTCTCCATATCTATAGATATATACATATATACATACATATATTTGATGGGGTGCTTGGGATGTATATATGTTTGTAACATCAATCTATGTTTGTAACATCAGTTTGTGATATCAATCTGTAACATCAGTTTGTAAATGGGGTGCTTTGGGATCTATGTCTGTAGAATCAATTTGTAAATGCAGTCTGTACAATCACACTTCCCCCTCCCCAGTCTCAAAGCATTAACTCTGCCCTTTCCCCCTGCCAGCACTCTGCCCAGCAACAACTCATGAACTGTTTTATCTCTGCTTGAAACAATAACAAGCTACCTATGAATCCTTCACTAAACTATCTATAAACATTTTAGCTTAGGCAAATGTTATCTCCCTTAGTTAGAGTGGCCAGCTACACCACTTCAATACCCTATCTATAGGGTAACTCCTTAGCCAATTATACCCATACTGTGTCTCTGATGGCCTTGGTTCCCAACATCCATCTTATCAAGCTTGACATTGATGGGTGGCAGACTGGGCACTTCTCAGTGGCCGTGATGGAGGATTGACTTTAGTGAAGTGTCAGGCCTAAAACCACACCTCCAGGTAGCCCCCCCTTGGGCTATTTCCTAGTGAATCATGGTCAATATGCCTCTGCAATTGATATTAAAAGTGCATGGTCCTTTAAGCACTGACCACTCCTTAACTCCTCCCTGATCCCACCCTTACTCACCTAGTTAGCATAATTGACACCTGATTTACTGTCTTGACTCCTTAAAACTATGCTTATGTTTTCTTTAAGTTTGCAGGTTCCCTAAGAATCCTTGCCCGCTGTGCTGTGCAGAATAACAATAAACTTTACAATCTCGGCTTCAAAGTTTGCTTGAGCCTGGTGAATTCTTTCCAGACTGAATTGCAGGGTTTCTGTTCACTGATAATGATCAGGGTCCCTGGCAGAACCTATTACCCTTCCCTATCCTTATCACCTTTCCCTCATCATATTGATATTTAAATTCTCAAACCCAGGACCCGACTCTTTATGACCCCATTTGGAGTTTTCTTAGCAAAGTTCCTGATGTCGTTTGCTATTCCTTTTCCAACTCGTTTTACAGATGAGCAAAGTAGACAAATAAAGTTGAGGGACTTGTCCAGGGTCCCACAACTAGTAAATATCTGAGGCCAGATTTGAATCCAATTCTTCCTGACTTCAGGCCCAGTGCTTTATCCAGTAAACCGCCTAACTGCCCTAAACCATACATGCATACATACATAAATACATACATACATACAGTCAACCCTGGTCATAAATGACCAAAGAGTCACGGATGTTATGGAACCACTTTTAACTTTTGAAATACCAAAGAGATCACACCATATTTAACTCAGAAATAACAGCAAAACCAAAGAGCTAATACTGGTCATAAGTAAAAAGCTTTCTTTATTCCACTGGAGGAGGGAAACTGGACACATGTGCTAGGGCCCCCTCTAGTAGGGGAACTACTTTAATGTAGGCAAATCTCAGATACAAATAACATTGGCTTATGCAGTGAGCTGTACAGCCTTGACAATGAGAGCTAAAAGCAACAATGAGACAAGTTTGAGTCATAGCAGGGCTTCATGATCAGAACATGGTTAAAGCAGGTGCTTGCCTGAACTCAGCAAACACCTGGTATAATGTGAAACAATTCTAGAATTTTGCTGAGGCTGAGTTCATCCAGAGGGTAAATTCAAAGGATTATTGTGTCAAACTCAAGTCATAGCTTGCTTGCTGGGCCTAAGCTCTGGAAAAACAGAGTGTCCCCCAATAGTATCCCGACAATATGTATATACATACATATATACATCAGATCTATATAGAAGAATATATATGTATATATGTATATACATACATATATACATCAGATCTATATAGAAGAATATATATGTGTTTGTAAGCATATCTATAAGCATAACCTATATAGGTGGATAGAAAATATTTTTACACTTGTTTATTTTTTTAATTAAAGTATATTATGTTGAATTGGCAGGAAGTTTTTCTTCTGTCAGATTTTTTTCTAGTAATAAGCAATGAGGATATATATATCAATAGCTTCTCCCAGAAGAGCTGTCCATAGCTTTTGTTTCTTAGCACCAGGTCAGAGGAATCCCTGACTTGTAATGAACAAATGCTCCAAAGGGAAGGAGATCAAGAAAAGTGGATGGCAAAACAACAGCATGTGAGTTGGAAGATAAGTAAAGAGTGGGTTTGGTTCTTCAAGAATCACTATCTCTTTAATTGTATATTAGGCCTGATCCTTTATCTTGGAACTCATATAGCTAATGTAGCTAATTAATTTTCACAATGCTCATGAAGAAAAATAATCACATTTGTCTGTATTATATTTGTGTCCAAAAGTTTATAAAGAGATCTCACAATAACCCTGTGACATAGTAATTATTGATACTACCATCCCCAAATTCATACAAATAAACTGAGCCTTACAGAGATTAAGAGACCTAGCCATGATCACTTAGCTAGTGAATTGCTACTTATTTTATGGAATTATTAAATAGGGGCAGGCCTGCCTGAGTCTTTGTGTACTCTCTAGGAGACACCATAATGGCTCCAGGGAATAATGCTCTAATCATACTTTAACAAGAAGAGGGCAAATGGCACAGAGAACATAGAGACAAATAGTAACAGAGATAACATGGGGACAGAGATAGGGTAGTAGAGGAAGGCAGGAAACATGGGGAAGAGTCTGGAAAGGAGGGACTCACATAACAATGGATGAGATTTGGGAGCACTCAAGCAGCATGGACCATTAATGGATGGAAGAGTGTGTGTGTGTTTGGGGAGGGGAGGGGGATGCATTAAATCCTCCCTCCTAACTGAGAATTCCTTAACAAATTCCTTAACCTATCTCAGTTTCAGTTTTCTCATCTGTAAAATAGAGATAAAACTTGTCTTTACCTCATAGGACTACTGTGAATCATAATCTGTGTAAAGAGCTTTGCCAACTTAAAAGTTCTGTATTATTTTCAATTGTCATTATTCTTCTCTGCTGCAATTTTATAGACTGCAGAATTGAGTGAAATAGTGAAAAAAATAACGACGACTTTATCTCTCTGGCATTGGGTTTAAGAAGTTTTTACTATCTGAGAACATACAATAATTAATTCTTTTTTGGAACAGACTTGAAGTTTCCTTGGTATAGGAAACTCCTGGTGAGGAAATTCCTTATACTTCTCTACATTAGCACCTGTTCTGCAGCTTATAGTCTTAGAGAGGTCCCCAAGGCACTGAGATGTTCAGCCTTTCCCAGGGGCAGTCAGTATTCTGTCAGAAGTAGGATAGGTCAGTTCTCTCTACTATGGAAAGCTGACTTTCACCCTTAGAATTTCCCCCTTCTCTATCTCCTTGTCCAATTTTAGCAAAACTTAAGCAGGACTTTCACTGATACTTATATTTTTCTTTTCATTAAGACTGCATGCCAACTAACATGATTTTACTAAATGCATTTTATTTTGCTTATGTCTGTCATAGATAACACAGCCAGCATTCTGACAAGGCGGAGGAGATTTAGTCGAACTATTCAGGATGTGTATTATCTCCCCATTATGATCTCTGATGGTGGAATCCCCTCTCTCAGCAGCAGCAGCACCCTCACCATCAGGGTATGTGCATGTGAGAGAGATGGGCGTGTGCGGACCTGCCATGCTGAAGCCTTCCTGTCCTCTGCTGGCTTAAGTACAGGAGCCTTAATTGCAATTCTTCTCTGTGTCCTCATTCTTTTGGGTAAGCCACTGAAACTTAATGCCATCGTGTTTCCTTTTCTTGCTCTAATTAAAATGTCACCACAATGACTGGTATGTGGCAAAAGTGAGGTTCCCCAGAAGTGACAGAAATCCAAAGCCCTTGATAGCAGGCCACTAAAACAGGTAACAAAAACAGCTGAAAGATCAAAACCACAGAGGGCCACTATGCTCTGGAATTCCTGGGCTTCAGATGCCATCCTGTAACTAACACTACAAAATCATCATGAGCAACTTGGAAATTGTATTGATTCAATTTCATGAAAGAGTTTAAAAGAGGAAAAAGCCAATGGAAAAATTTTGAGGGACAAAAGAATTGGTAAAATACAGGTAGAGCTATGTTACTTTAAATTATTTATATAGATATTATCTCATCTCTCTGGGGGGAACTAATATCCATTTAAAGACAGTCTGAGACTTAAGAAAAAGAGGAAGGGAAATGATGTTAGAGAGAAATTCTTCAGTCAGCAGTTCAGTGGTCCAAACCCTTTGTCAAGTAGTCTAATTTCTTAAATTAGCAAAATTATAAAATGCTATATATAAACCAATGTTTGGGTTGTCAGATGAGTTGTACTTCATTTTTAAATAGAGCTTGATGTCAATGAGATTTAAGTCTTTATCCCTCCCCTTTATAAAATGGATCATTGGAGTTTAGAGAGCTTCCAAGGACTATATAGAAAAAGTCAAAATTATATTTTATGGGAAATGATTGACTAAATTGACATAATAATTCCTGCTCTTTCATTAGTGATGTAAGAAAAATTCTAATTGACATCAGTGATTGAGTATGCTATTATCACCAATTTTCCTGAAAATGTTATTTTCCTTAAGTTCCATTTTTAATCATTTCTACCTCTCTACACTTCTTCAACTCTCTACTTTGCATTGTTGTAAATGTACTAGTTGTTTTCACCCCAAAGCAAAGAATATAATTTTTTAACCTTCTCCTGATGAGAACATTTATAGCTGGAAGATGGCTAGCCTTAGGATACCCTAGCATTGATATATTTGAGGGGGAATGGCTTGCTGGCAGGTGGGTGCTAATAAATGTTTAGCAATAATTTCTCCAGGGGGGGAAAAATGTATATGACACATTTCCAAGTATAATTTGCTTTATGAACATTTTCAGCATCAGTTTTTAAGTCTAAACAATTAAAAAAATAAAGCAGGTCCAGATCATAGCATTTGCTGATTTGTGGAATGTAAATGTTGAAGCTTAAAATTTAACAATTGGCTTTTGGGAATTGTTGGAGCTAGTTCTATCACACTCCTGGTACTGGCACTTTTTTTTTTCTACAGTGTATACAATGTCTCAGATACTAATTGTAATACTTGGCCTGTTACATAATGTCATTCTGCCTCAGCTTCCTTATCTGTAAAAACGGTGACAATAATAGTACTTATCATCTAAGGTTCTTGTGAGGATAAAATGAGAGATTTATAAAGTGCTTTGCAAACCTTAAAGCACCATATAAATGAGTTATAATAAAAATTTTTATATTTGTGATTATTATTATTATTATATTCTTTGTAAGTCCTTATTCTTTCTGTTCCCATGGGGCTATTTCTGTGTACCCAAGAGGAGCTTTGATTTCTCCACCATACACATCTGGTAGGTTCATACTATGAAGGAGAAGTAATTTGCATTACCATTTATATTTGTATTTTTAATACTAATAGTAATCCATATGGATTAACCATGTTGTCTGTTTCATCTGCATTTAATAGGAATGGGAGGCAGAACGTGTAAGGCCAAGCACAAGCAACTTCCAGGTTCTGATTACTAGCATAGCAAACTCCATTTATTTAGTGACAGATTAAGGCAAAACATTCACAGAATATCAAGATCAAAATCCAGGGTAACTCAGTAAATTCCTTTAATTTAGTAAGTTCTCAATGACTCCACCCCTAGGCAGTATTCATTTAGTCAATCACAAAGTATTCTCTCTATTCAACTGGAGATTAGTTTCCAATCATAAACAAAGTACATTCATTTGGTCAGTCACAAAGTATAAAAGTCAAAAGTTTTCCACCCCTGGACCACAACTGAATTACAATACCATCCATCACCACTAAGCTTGCTCTCAAAGGGGCCATAGAGAGCACAAAAGGCCATCTACCCCTAAGCCACAACAAGGTTTTATCAACACAGCATTCAATACCCTTTTCTTCATCTTGACCCAAGGCAAGTTCTCAGCAATCTTTGTTCCTGGTTAACAAAGCCACAATATACACACCCAGTGTCCTCATCAATTCTTTCTCTGCCTGCAGAACAGTCTTGGGACCCCTGAAAACATCAGCAAGACCTTCCTTCAGGATTTCTGTAAACATACAACAAGATAATCCTCCTTTAGGGCTTCTGAACCAAGAGCAAGGTTCTAGTACCTCTGCAACAACAGAGCTGTCCTTTACCAGCAGACAAATCTGGCAAAGTAACATCAAAAAAGACAGAACAAATACTGGCACTACAGTCATGCATCTTCCCAGTTCAGTCCTCAGTTCTCATTTCTCCAGCAGTACCAGCAGCCACCAGATGCTGGCTCCCAGAAGTTTTTCTGGCCACTCTGCTTGGGCTTCTGTCTAAATCCACAGCACCAGCTCCTCCCTGTTCAGCCCCCTCTCTTCACCTCAACAAATCCATCCCACAAGGGGGATTCACAAGCTCTGGGTCTTAACACTTAGCCAGAAAAACCAAGCTGATTACAAGGGGATCTTTAAATTCCATTACCATTACACTGCTGCTTGTATCTTCACTGCCACCACCACCACTGCTTGTGTCTTCATCCACTGCTGGTCAGCTGCTTCTGGTTTCCACACTGGCTCCAGCCCCTGCTTTTAAGTCCTGAGGGGTAAGTGGGCAACAAAACCAACAGGGTGGCTTCCTTGGGGGTCCGTGGCACTTCACCCCACCCACCATAGACACAACTCTATCCTCCCCCTGGGTCCCAAACTGTGGGATGCAGCAAGAAAACAACATTCAGTGCTCCTACCTTGTCTCACAGTCCTTATCTTTTCCTATGGCTGAATTTGAAACTCCTGGGTTCCTCCTCCTCCTGCAGGAGGCAGCAGCTCCTGGGTTTTATACTCTGTAAGTAACCAAATGAATGTACTTTGTTTATGATTGGAAACTACTTTCCAGTTGAATAGAGAGAATGAAAAGGTTAAGGGTGCTGTGGAGACCCCAAAATACCAACATGCTGGTTCCTGCCAAAGGAATTCAATTCAGCCAAAGAAAAGTAAAGTTTATTAAAAGTACTCTTGTATTGGACACAGAGTAAGTCTGTGTTAGGTCATGGTGCTTGCGCGCGCGCGCTCTCTCTCTCTCTCTCTCTCTCTCTCTCTCTCTCTCTCTCTCTCTGACACTGAGGCAAGATGGGACCTTATATACAGAAAGTTGTGGGAGGAATCTAGGGGTGGTCTACAAGAGGAGTTTGGGGAGGGTCTTCAGGAGAAGTCAGATGAAGGCAGTGAGTGATTAAGAGTGGGAAGTTGCTGGAGGCTACCTTGGAGACTACAGACAATGGTGGGCTAGGCCAGTTCAAGGGTGGAAAGATATTTTGATAGGCTCAAGGGTGGGAAGTAGCTGAACAATGGAAGGCTACCCTAGTAACAGATCTGGGCCCTGGCCACAATGTAAGGCTTATGGCCTCATGCAAATGCCTCATCAAATGGGATGATTTAATCAGAGTTCAAGAAGGGGTGGGGTTCCCAGAGCCTGCACCTCATCAAAAAGACTTTGTGATTGATTAAATGAAGGTACTGCCCAGGGGTGTAGTAATTGAGAAGAGAGGAGGAGTTTGGGGAGGGCCTTCAGGGAAAAAAAAAGCCCCTTGTGTTCTAAATGCAACTTCTTGACTAGCCTTTAAACCCAAATCCTTCTGGCTTTCATTCTATGGCCAATAATATAAACAACTCAAGTCTCTGTGACTCATTGTTTAAATTGTTATTGTTTGGAATGAGTATAAATAGCAGTTGTTTTCTGTTCTGGTCAGAAACTCTGAGGGTCTTCCCCTCCCAGATTGATATCTTTGGGATTATAAATTGAGTGATTTTATTCTTACCTAGTCCTTATTCATTAATTGGGCATGGCCTCAGACTAACTGTGACCTGGGAAGACCTTAATTTAGAAAGGCCAAGGTCACCCACTGCATCCTGGGCCATTGCCAGTTCTCTTGACCTTTTTCTTGCCACTGGACTCTAATGGCTGTGAAGGAGAGAGGGAGGCTTTCTACTTTTTGCATCTCTGCCTCACTCAAATCCAATTCACTTTTAAGTCAAGACATTATATTTGTGATCCTCTTCCAGAAAGAAGGATGAACAGCAACAACATAAATATTCATGTTTTCGTGGTTATATATTATTTCTATGAATTGTAAATGGTGAAAAATGACATTCACATCTTTTATTATTTACTTTTTATTTGATTGTAAAGCATTTTTCTCTCTGTACCACTTCTAAATTAAAGGAAAAAAAGAACCCCGCCCCCCCCAAATCCTTATAACAGATATCATATTTAAGTATAACAAGTCCCTGCATTGGCCAATTTTTTTTTTAAGTATGTCTCATCCTTCTTTTGCAAGTTCATCCCTCTTTCTCAGGAGGTAGGTAGCAAATTTCATCATTGGTCTTCTGGAATCATGGTTGCTGTAATAAGGAGAGTTTTCAGATATTTCAAAATTGTCTTTAAAATGTATAACTTATTTTAAAAACAAACTGAGATAAATGTAAGACATTAATATCTCTGAAAATAATATTTTAAAAAATTGAAAGGATTATTTTTATTGGAATGCTTCCAATAGAGGCAATGCCATTCAGCATCATTTTAAGAAAGATGTGGGATTTTTTTTTTTACAATGTATATATTATATTAGCCTATAAGAGTAATATAATATGAAGATATTTAAGTCATTATAACATAAGCAGACATGATCAGCACGTGTTTATATAGTATGGTGGAAAGTTATTGCTCTCATGGAAGACAAGACATACGTGGCCTAAAGGAGGAGTAACTAAACTTGGTGATGGGGTACTACTGAATCAGCTAGATAGGGCAATGGATACCTATCCACTGGACCTGGAGTCAGGAAGACTTAAGTTCAAATCTGGTCTCAAAATGATGTTGAATTTTAAACAATAAAAAACAACACTAAGAGTGGAAGGAATATTAGACCCTAAGCAGGAAATCTGGGTTCTACTCCCACCTATACAACTAATTTTACTGTCTGACTTTGGAACAGTCATTTAAAATTATCAGGAGATAGCATCTTAGTGGATCTCACAGATTATGGTGTACTACTTATAGTAAAATTTGAATGTACTCTTTGTTATCATCCATAAATAGTCATTTAACCTCTTTTGAAGATATCTAGTGAAATAAGTGCTAGTAATAGGTCAACTTATACACTTTAATGAAATCTTTCTTTATTTTAAGCCCAAACCTTTCTCTACATTTTCCACCCATCCATAGTCCATAACCTTGCTCCCCTAGATGCAAGCAAAACCGATTTCCTTAATTCAGTCTGGCAAATACTTGGAGAAAGCTGTTAGCATTCTCTACCCCACTAGTCATTTCTTCTTCAGTCTAAATACCTTCATTTTCTTTAACTAAACCTTCTATTAGATGATTTAGAAACCCATCACTCTCCTGGTCACCTATTTATGGATACAATATAACTTGACAATGCCCTTTTGAAAAATGGCAATAGAAAACGGAGCACAGATGTGTTTTGACCAAGCCAGAGTAGAGCAAGAATATTACTTCTCTCATTATGCACACCGTGCTTCTATTACAGTACTATCCTTCCTGGGGTTCAATCTACTTGTCTATAAAATGGAGGGGAAGATTAAATTTGTTGATCTCTTGGGACCCATAAATCTCTAAAATTCTATAAGTATTTCACCTTAGGATATTATAATTTCATGGATTTTCAATACTTTATCAAATACCAGAAGGATTTTTTAAAGAAAAGACTAATTAGAAAACAAAATGAGAGATAAAATATCTTTTTTTCTTTTTGAAAATCATTTTATAAACAAAATGGAATTGCTTGATTTTGCAAATAAATACCTTAACATTAAAAGTGTAGCAAGTAGTTCCTGCATGAAGGTTCCAAGAAAGCTATCCCAATTTTGCCTTAGTGAATCAGCATCCAATTAAGACACTAGCCCATGAACTCCTCAACATACTGTTTTGTTTTCATCTTGCTAGACCAAGTGGAAGTCATAATATTGCAAAAGAAAAGATATTTTATCAAACAGTTTAGTAAAATAAGTAACAATAAAAATTCTACCATATATACTTACTCCATATATACTTCCATGACTTCCATAAGTCAGTGATACACAAGAAAATATTTGTGATGAGGAAACAATTGTGAAAGGAGACATAAGTAAGTAACATGCGTGACCAAATAACTAACATGAAGGGTCATTCCTGCAAGCAACAGTTGTGGCCAGAGAACATACATGGTCAGGGGTAATTTGTAGTTGACAATCATCGTGCAATATCATCATATTACGTTTTATTGGATACTTCTACTCTTTATTGGCTATTTAGCTGATTATTGCTTTCTCCAGCTACATTCTGGTTTTCAGTTACAATATAGCTTAATTTTGGAGCTTCACTGATATCTCTGGACCTCAGATATGGAAAAATTAAAGCCTCCAGCTACTTTAGGTCTTTTGCAATTCATAGTCCAATCAGCTACAACCAGGCAGGGAGCTAGAAGAAATCCTTCAGGATTTTTTTGCTTTTTCCTGACTCCTATACCACTGTACTTCTTCCCTCTCATTTATCTTACTTATTCCTTTTGACTAACTTAGGTCTTTCCATGGCCCTGGTGATCCCCAAATATGAATTTATCAGCCACTAAGTCCACCCCATCCTTTAACAGGATTCCTATGCATTTTAAACCACAGAACAGATATCCAAATATCATTCTCTGACACCACCTTCCTAACCATCTTTCTCAATTTGCATTTTTCTTCAAGACCCTGACTTCAAATAAGAACTCTAAAGAAAATGACCTAATGTCTCCATTTTCTTTCCAAAAATTTCATAATCTTTAGAGATATTTTCTAGGCTTTATTTGGCAGTGTCATTTATGCTCACCTAAGTCACCACAAGTGGATAATAGTCCTCTAATCTGATGGTTTGGGAAGCTTCTCTGTCTCCTCATGCATCAGTGACTTGGGAAAACTACTAATCTCTCATTGTTATCAGATTAATGAATAGCTACTTCCTTACCCCTTATCTCAGGGAGTCAGCAAGTACCCCTATTTGTCTCTTCTTCCTGTGAACTTTAGTGGATGATATCTCTCCTGGCAGCAGCAATAGTTTTTTCATCACTCTTTAGAAGACAGACAACCACTTCTTTCTCTATGGAAATAGCCTCATATCTCTTATTTAGCTCTATCTTTCCAGTGATTGTTTTTCTCCCCTTTTGTCTTCTTTGTCATGTCACATTCTTCTCTCCAAAGCCATGGCATAGACCATTCTCCTCTGCCTGTTCAAATCCGTTTTCTTTGTTTTCAAAAGAAGCCTCTTTCCTATTTTGTTTTGGTTTTTCACTTTGCTTTTTCTTTTATTTAGTTGTAAGGAAGACTACATTTTTCCATTTGGATAAATGATGAAATGGAGATACTCTCCTTCCTCAACCCATATTTGCTTTGTTTTGTTTGTTTGTTTTTTAATGGGAGAGTGGGTTGAGGGCTATGATTTCATTAATGCAGAGAATTCCCCTTGAGCAAATCAGCAATGCAGATCAGCAGTTGTTCTTTAGCCATTTCAATTAGTGGTTAAGTGACTTGTTCGGAGTCTCACGGCCAGAATGTGTCAGAGGTGGAATCTGAACCCAGTTCCCCATCCAGGACCTACAGTACACTATTTCCCTAACCTCTGACCCCATATGCCACGCTCCTCTATGATACAATTGTGATTTTATGCTGCTAGCCAGTTGGGTACCTGTGCCAAGGTCACAGAAAAATAAAGTAGTAGAATCCTTCCAGATTTGCTCATTACTTTCTTTCCCTCAAGTTGGAGAGACTCTCTGATATCTTTGATGTCATATTATCTTTATAGGTTAACAAGAATAAGGTAGCTCAGTTATGCACTCCTTATCTTTTAAAAATTGCTTTTATTGAACAATATTGCTTTGAGTCCAATTCTATTTCCCATAGAAGCCATTTCATTTCCTTTCCCTTCCTTTTGCATAGTCAGTTCCTCAGGTCTGAAATTTCTTCTCTTCTTGTCTTTGAATCTTAGACTCTGTAGCTCCGTTCCAGACTTAGGACAAGTGCAGAATGTCTTTCTTGGGCCCCTCACTTGTCATTGCCTTCTCACCATACGCCCAATAACTTTGGATTCCCATTGTATATGTATTTACATTAACTTATCTGTGTACATTTTGCATATCCCAGTAGAATATAAACTGGCGGGTAAGGACTATTTTGTTTTGGTCTTTGTATCCCTTATAAATAGTATAGTGCCTTGTACATTTAATTAATGCTTATTGAATTTAATGAAGAGAATTAGAGAGAACTGGCCTCAGATTCTACTTCTGATACTATCTATGAATAATCACTTTTAACTCTCTAAAATAGAGAAAAATAAATACATAGTTCCTATTTCAAAGGACTTTTATACTGTTCAAGTAAAATAGTGTACATAAGATCATTTGTGGAAATAAAACATTATATGTCAGTCAGTTATTACTGTCATTATTAATGATAGGTTTCTTTTTTTCTGTATATGCAACTTTTTTGTAAAAAAAATAATTTTATATAATCAAACTCATCCCCTTTGTCTTCATAATGTTAATGAGATTTAAGATCTTCTCTGCCCATTAATAAAACTCATGTGGAGCCCATTAAGGGAAGCTTGCTTAGGGGAGGCTTGTTTATAAGAAGCTTTCACACCTTTTGCTAATTTCTAATTAGGCACTGATTCAAGAGGCTTGTGATGTCTTCTGGCTCTGAGAAGTGTATATATACTCTGAGTTGCTATTTTGCTTTCGGGGCTCTCTTGTGAGAAGAATCTTGTGATTCCCTGGTCAATATTTTGAGTGACCTTATGTTCAGAGCTCTCTGACTGCTCAGATATAAAGGCTTTCTTGATCCAGGGATGCATATAAAGTGCATAGTTGATTCAGGCAGTCAGAGCCATGTCTATCAGTCTTTATTTCTCCATTTGTATTTTCTCTGAAGTTTAGGGTGCTGACTTTTCCCCTAAACTAGTGAATGTGATTAAATAAGATTGTTTACCCCTTAAAGAGCTATCTTTCCTAGTAAAGCAGATCTAAGAAGCTGTGCTAGCAGTCATCCTGGGTATGACAGTGTGGTTGTCGCTACAGTTTTCAAGAATTTACCTTTTTTTTCCTTGAGGGCAAGAGAGTTAACATTTCCCCCTTCTCCACTTTTATATTTAGATGTTCATGAATTCTCTAGGATTGTAGGCATTCCCCTCTAGGATGTAGATTTCAACCAATTTTTGTCCTCTCATTCTGTGAGGCTGTGAATTTTTGTAATGAAATTAATAAAGTAGTAAAAAGCTGATAGAATACATTTAGGATCACCTTTTTTAGAGAATTATAAAAATTGATTTAACTATTGATTATGCACCCAAAAATATCCAATCTGCAAGAAAAAGCACCAAGGTAGAACTCCAAGTAAATAATAATTTATTAAGGGGACCCGAACCCCTTTAATGAATGGGGCATCATATCATCCTTACAATTTGAGATGCCCCCTTTCTATAGGGTCTCAGTTTTATAGCTCTTAATCCCCAAACAATACAAATTAAGTAAATTAAAAGTACCATCTTATTGGTGGATAGACCTTGCCCTTAACCCTCTAAAAGAGTTTACCCAAAATATAAAATTTCATGGGTTAACAAATGGGCTAATGAATGGACCTTGCCAGACTTATCTTAACATTACAGAAGGTCTCACTCAAGATAATAAGCAAACACATGGGCTAGGTTGATAAACAGATGTAAAAATATCTATAAGGGAAAATATCGACATGGGTTGATAGCCCAGTAGAAAGGCAGGCCAGAGGCCACCAAATTGTATCACTCCTTGACCAAATGCTCATAGCCATCTCCCCATGATGAGCAATAAAGGGGTGATGAAGGATGGAGGAGCAATGAAATGGCTGGGGCAATTTCCATGTCATTGGGTCACTTCTGTCTTGCTCTACTTGGTCCCCTGATCAGTAGGAAAATGGTGTGGAGGTCCTTTAGTTGACCTCCTACAATTAAACAAATGAACTTCATAGCAAGTAAACTTCTGATTATGAAATATACAGTTTGGAGTCTTTTATAAGAAAAAAATCTATCCTATTAAATTATTCCTGAATGTACATGCATTAGTTGATTGACTAAATGTATGTTGATAAATAAGAATAATGTTAATAATTACTAACAATCACTGTCCCCATAAAATCATTAGCTGATTAATACTTATTGGGGTAAAACAATGGCCTAATCATCTGTTTCATGTTCCTAATACATGAGATGCCAGTCCAGTGATTAGAAAGTTGAATACTTCTGGAGGAACTGAACAACACTGAGATCAACATTCTACAAATTAAGCTGTGAAAGAGAGCTTTTACTTAAAATGAAGCATGGCTTTTGTGTTTTCTTGGAGAGGTAAACAAAGGGGTTGAAGAAGTCAGTTTCATCATGCTCTTAAAGGCAACAAGAAACATGGTATCATGGATTACCTTAAGCTTCAATGCTCCTGATGAACAATAAGGAAAATGAAATAATAATAAACATAATGAAAATAGTTATTGTTTCTCAACATGCATTACAGTTTAATATCATAAATCCTTTCTTCAAGAAGGGAGTCAGAAGGTACGAAACACAAAGAAACCTGAAACAATATAGTTCAACAAATATCAAACAACTAATTAGTAATGAGCCGGTTATCTTTAAATAAGCAGTATTATGTGCAGTCTAAAAAATGACCAATTAGAGCAACAAAGTAACATCAAACTAGAAATAAGGATTAAATTTAGACGATACCACATAGAATTGCCAGCATTCTAAACCTAATTTGTTCAAGCAACCTCTTGAAAACAAATAAAAAGGGAATCAGTGAATGAAAAGACATTTACAGCAATTATCATATTTAATGATATAAAGTAATTATACAAGCAAGATGCAAAAAAAAAAAAACCTCATGATATCAAAAAAATGCTAATACTTGATCTCTGTCTGGCAGAGGGTCATTGGCATTTGAGGACAACATGGGTTTAGAATGTATTGGTCATGTGCAAATGTTACAGAAAAGGACAGCGGAAGTTTATGAGGAATGTCCTTTCATAAAAAAGTGAAGAGTCAAGGAGAGGAGAACAAGGCTAAAGAAAATCTTGTGTGCGATGTAAGGTCCCTTTTGTCTCTAAAGCTATGGTGGTTGTGATTGATGATGAGAGTAGAGCAGCTCATTTGTACTCCAGCATATCTATCCCACATAACTTTGTGAGGAAGCAGAAATGGCAGTTAAGGGAAATGAAACCCAGAAGAGCAGATGGACCGTTCCAGGTACACTAAGAAGAAATTATATTGGAGGTAATGATGCCAAAACAAAGTAGCTTACTGTCTTAATTGTCTGAAGGGATATACTCTACAAAGTGACTGAAGTAAATCCTAGAGCAAGGGATATGGATTCAGGGTACCTGGGCTTAAATTCTGTTTCTGCAGCAGAGTAACCTTTGAACCTTTGTGATAACAAGTCACTTAATCTTTCTGAAACTGTTTCCTCATTTGGAAGATGTTGTCGAGTCATATCAGATTCTTTGTAACCTTTCATTTGGGATTTTTTTGGCAAAGATACTACAGTGGTTTGGCATATCCTTCTCCATGTCACTTTATAGATGAGGAACTGAGGCAAACAGGGTTAAGTGACTTGCCCAGAATCACAGATCTAGTAAGTGCCTAAGACTGGATTTGAATTCAGATCTTCCTAACTCCAGATCTGGTGCTCTTATCCACTCTACCAGTGTGTCCTTTGTAAAATGAAGGGGAAGAGGGTGTTTAAACTCATTCCCTCTAAGTTATTTTCCAGTTCTTCAGAAAATCCATGATGTTATGATTCTTATACCAAAAACAACAACAACCACAACAAAACAAACAAAAAAACAGAAACACAAAAGATGATTGCACATCAACAACCCCTATCCCATGTGGTAACTTTTTCATCTCTGAAAAAGATTTATGAGAATATATACACATATTAAAAGTATCCTTAATATAAAAAGAAAATGACCAAGTCTTTATAAGTGACCACAGTAGGTCCCATCTTCTCACAATTTAGGGAAAGTTTTCCGGAAACAATGTCCCAATGTTTATTTTTTGATTTACATACACACATTTTTTTTTCAGTCTCTTAAAGAAACAAAAGATGTGAGTGACGCAAAGGTCAATGAAAGATATATGTTTAATAGAAGTAGACTACAGAATATCACCAAAGACAGTATCTGTGGAGAAGGTTATATAAAATATATCATCCAGGACATGAATAATTAGAAAAGGGAGTACACTTGTTATGCAGCAAGAGCAAGGGATCACAGATGGATAACCTAGTGGCTGGACTGATAGCCAAGGAATCTGGAAAGATCTAGAAGGAAGTCTTCAAATACATTTTATGGGTACTTGATGGGGGATGCCCAAGGGGACATGGACGATACTCATGCAGGAAGAGTAGGTGTGAGTGAGTTCTAACATGAAGCTTTAGAGACAGCGCCTGTGCTGCTGCTGATACCATGGATCTACAGCAGTATTGAAGTATGGGAGCAGATGCGGGTCTCAAGTCACTTTTTACTACTTTACTCTCAAGTTTCTTGACAGTCTTTATTGGATAATGACACCTTTTAAAATTTGTTCTATAGCTGTGAGTTTATATAATAATTTTGCATCTCTAACTAAATTCATACACTTTACCGTTGATTTATTTTTATCCAATATTGGATATTTAAAGTAGTGAACTATTTTGAACATTTAAACTTTTAATAGTGTTATTTCTGTTTCTTTTTTTCTTACCGCTCCTTGATGTTTTTGCTAAAATATATGCATATGTATATATGTGTACATATACATGGACACACACACATATATATACATATATACATACACATGTACAGTCTCTCTATATATTTCATTATCCTTGTATCTTAATATTTTATAGAATATGTATAACAGTTGAGCTTGTGTCAAAATTAGACATAAATCTGGAAAGATTGCCATTTTTATTGTATTAACTCAACCCAGACATCTGCAACCACTAGAACTCTGGTTATTCAAGTCCTTTCTATCTGCCAGTGTCATTTAGTTTTTTTTTTTGTATTTGTTTTCTCAGTAAGTTAAAGCCAAAATAGATGGTACAATTTTTTGGTTATAAATAATACATTTTTATTAATTATACTTGAATTTTGTTAGTGACATAAAATGTAGATGGTTTTTATGTTTTTATCTCTAATGTTGATACCTTGATAAAGCCATTGCTTTCTTAGTTAACTTTAGTTGTTGGGTTTCTTGTATTTAAAAATATATGTGCAAGCACATTTTCTGCAAAAAGAGGTATTTTAGCTTCAGTATGGTCAATATTTATTCCCTTAGTTTCTGCGTGACATTTTTTTTTGTTTGCATTAGTAAAAAAACTGAAATAGAAATAATGATAGCGGACTACCCTGTTTTATACCTGTTTTCACTGGGAATATCTCTAAATTACGCCTATTTTTCATAGAATGCTGGATATTGACTTTAGTTGGATACATTATAGCATATTAAGAATGTTTCTCATCCTATATTTTTCATTTTCTTAGCATAAGTTAATTCTTCATTTTATTAAAGGACTCTTTTATAGCTATTGGCATACTCATTTAATATGTTTTTTCATGTCACATTTTAATTTCCATTAAGCATATGGGAAGTTAATTTCTCAGAGCCTCTGTCTTTTAACCTATAAAATAAATGAAAAGCATGGGCCAAATCCTATGACTGGATGATCACTAAAGTCCCCTATAACGTTCCATACTGTAGATATCATGTCTAATACCAGCAAACCTTGATGATTGACATTAAATTAGCTCTATACCCTTTAAAATTCCACTGACCTCATTTACTTCTTTGTGTACTCTCATAACTCCTTTTGACATTAACCACCAACCATATCTTCTCTGTAGAAAGTGGTTGATTTATTGAATGAAGGAAAAATGTTATACTACAGTAAATTAGTCAGCAGAAATAGGTGTTGCAATCTAGAGCAGCCTCCTCATTTAATCATAACTGTAGCCTGAGAAATATAGTAGGTGATAAATCTAAATCAGCAGATAGAATGAAATGAGTTAGCTTCAGGATGCTATTTGAGTTTTTGAATTATTTTACTTTTTAAGTGAAATGTAAATGCCAGGGCTTTCTGGTACCTGGCCATTCCCTAAGCTATACAGTCATGTATACATTTATTGTATACCTCAGATGGCACTAGGATTTTCATAATCTTGCTAAAGAAAAATCCCTATATAGAATCTTCTCTATGAAACATAAGCACTGCATTTGGGAGAATATTTTAGTCATATCACAAATATAGAGGTAGGTTCCTATGTTCTTTTCTCTACTTTAGGTTTTGGACTCCAAATACAGGACTCTTTCTGATGCTTATGAGAGGAATACATAAGGGGAAAAATAGGATAAGCATTTATATAAGACCTATTATGTGCTAGGCGCTGTGTAGATATTTTAAGTAGATATTTTAATATCTAATTTGATCCTCACAATAACTCTGAGAGGTAGGTATTTTATATTCCCACTTTATAGTTGAGGAAACAGGCAAATAGAGGTTAAGCCTCTTGCCCAGGGTCACACAGCTAGTAAATATCTGAGGGCAGTTTTGAATTTAGGTCTTCCTAACTCCAGGCAACACCAGTTGCCTAAAATATCTGACAAAACAGGAAGCAACCTTCCCCTAAACTCCCACGTCCATAGGTCTTTTGATTACACTTACAATTCTTTTTGTATCCAATTAGCACTGACAGGTTTTGTTTTGTTTTTGTTTTTTCATTTGTTTATTTTGTTTTGTTTTCACTTTTTTGCCTGGCTGTTTTTAAATTCCTTGAGGGTGAGGTTCCTATCTGTATAATCTTTTATTCTGTTCCCTGTGTGTAATATCAGGTTCATAACAGTTGCTCATGAAATACTTATTAGTTAATTGCCAAGTTAAGAGTTTAATAACAAATAATGAAACACTGTTTTCCTTTTGTCCTGAGCAAGTGACATTTGTTTTTGCAGGTGGTGCTTTAACCCTTGTAACTTTGAGAATTGGGGATGTGGGAATTTCAGGCTGTGCCATCCAGGAGGGTAAAGAGGAATGGGATGGAAGTAGGGGAGAGACAGTTTTATGATGATAGACATGAAGATGGAAAGTACATGGGATCAAGATCTAGAACTTAAAAAGATTTCAAGAGCTACTAGTCCCAACCCTTTATTTTACCTATTGCCCAAAGTCACATAGATAAGTAGTAAGTGACAGAGCTAGCATTCTAACATGGGTCCTATGATTCAAAACCTGGTTGTTGTTGTTTTGTTCTGTTTTTCATTGCATCCCTCTGCCTCCTGCTAGAGATAGAGGTCTAGACTATGCTTCCTATGTATAAGCAGGCCTGAGTGGATTACCCATTTATCTATCAGTTGGGAATATAAATGGGTAATGTCAGTAAGCCTGCATAATGAAATAAATGAAATAATTAAATTGAGCTCCAAAATTTGCCTATGTCATACAGCCTTAGTTTTAGTCATATAAGGATAAGGAATGTCACTACGATTTCATTTTGCAGAGGGAACTCTAAGTGAAGAAATGCCTTCTCCCAATGAACCATCCCTGCATCTCAATCTTAGACAACTGCCTAGAGAATTTAGAATTTAAGGGAGTTGCCCAGGGTTACACAGTCAATATCTGTCAGAGGCGGTTCTGGTACCTAAATCTTCCTCCAAGGCCAACTCTCCATTCATTGAGCTATACTACCTTTGTCTGCTAACATATGTACACACACATACACACACACACACACACATACATACACACATACACTTATGTACATATATAATATTAATTTTATTTATGTATACATATATGTTTATATAACATGTGTGTATGTATATATACATACAGTATAGTTATTACAATATAGTATAATATACCATATAGTTATTACTACAAGTTCCAAATGATCTGCACCATAGGAGTTATTCTAGGAACCTTACTGTCTGGGTTCACTCTTTCCTCTGACTTGCCATAGACATTATGAAATTAATTTAAAAACAAAAACAAACAAACCTCCTATGCCCATAAATCAGTTTGCTGCTCCTGGATAAACCTGACTTCATTATCAACTTTCACATCAGAATAAATCTGAATCCACTCAGGTTATGTTCCATTCCTGTAGAGGCCTCAAATGTCTCCAAATTTAGCAAGTTCTACTAGAAACATCCAAGAGGAAGCATGGCATAGTTTATAAAAGCAGTTATGTTATAGTCAGAAAACCTGGGTTTGAGTCCTGTCTCAATTGTTAGTTTGGTTCCTCTCCATAAATTATTTCACTTCTGGGAATCTCATCTCCTATATTTGTGAAATGGGGATAATTATATCTATGTTACCTACCTCATATGGTGATTGTGAGAAAAGTATTTTATAAATGACAAATCTTAGATAAATAATAGCTAACATTTGTATAGGACCTAAGGCTAAGTCTTTAGGTACTGTGCTAAGTAATTTACAAATATTATTTCATATAATCTTTACAACAACCCCAGTGGGTAGGTGCTATTATTATAATCTCCATTTTATAGTTGAGGAAACTGAAGCAAACAGACATTTAGTGACTTGCCCAGGGTCCTACAGCTAGTATCTGAATCCAGAATTGAATGTATGTTTTACTGACTTCAAGCACAGTCTTATATTTACTGTTCCTCTTAGTTATTATCAGACACAGCTGGGGAGCGGGGGCAGGTGGGGAAGAAGGGGGGTCTATTTGTATTATATATGTTACATGTTCTCATGAGATGTTCTTATAGAACAAAGAACTATTGAATTATATTGTAATATGTAAGTTTCAAGGGTGAAGTGAGGAAAGAAAGAAAAAAGAAAATGAAAGCCTTCTATTTTAAGTAGAGAAACAAGGAAAAGTCTAAGTTTTCTGTTGTTTTATTTTACCCTCCAGCTCCTCCCCCTTTGGGATTATCTCTCTAAGAAAGGTCTATTAAAATATAACAAACTGATAGACTAGCCCACTTTCTCTCTTTCGTAGACCATATGTGTAAAGTTTAGTCTTTTAATTTTCCTAATTCTGAAATTTTCTTCCAATTTCTCCTCAGCAATTGTGGTTCTCTTCATCACTCTCAGACGCAGCAAGAAAGAGCCCTTGATCATTTCAGAGGAGGACGTCCGGGAAAATGTTGTCACATATGATGATGAAGGGGGTGGGGAGGAAGATACAGAAGCCTTTGACATCACAGCCCTCAGGAACCCATCAGCTGCTGAGGAGCTCAAATATAGAAGAGATGTTCGACCTGAAGTGATGCTGACACCCCGGCACCAGCCTTCATCCACTCTTGAGAGTATAGACGTTCAAGAATTTATTAAACAAAGACTGGCAGAGGCAGACCTTGACCCCAGTGTCCCTCCCTATGACTCTCTACAGACATATGCATATGAGGGTCATAGATCTGAATCTGGGTCCATCAGCTCCCTGGATTCAGCAACTACACACTCAGACCAGGATTATAATTATCTTGGTGACTGGGGGCCAGAGTTTAAAAAGTTAGCTGAACTCTACGGAGAATTAGAATCAGAAAGAACAAGTTAGGGATGAGCACTCTTGGAATTTGCTTCCTGGGCAACTGGAGATATAAGCTCAAGTAATGGCAATGATAAGGGATGGCAATAGTGCTGGGAACTGAGCAAGCCTGCACACAGTCACTGTAGAAACAAGTGCCCTTTTCAGGTGTGAAACTGGGTTCTTTGATTGGAAGAAAGTCAAATTTTGAAAATACAGAGAAAAAAAAGCTATTGTTCCTTGTGTATATTTTTTAAATGCTCAATAAAGTCTGTGCTACCGTTTCATTAACAATACCCTAAATAAGCCAAACAATGATATTTTTTGCGAATGTTTTTTCCCCCACCTTAATCCTACTTGAAGGTAGATGAACGCAAACGCTCCCAATAACTAATGTGTAATGTTTGTAGAGATGGTACCTTGGAGTGTTCATCTAAATGGAGGAGAGCCTTGTATTTCCAGTTCTCTGGAATGACTTGGGAAAGCCCAGACAGACTCTAGCTAGTACCCTGCTGAAATGGCAGAACTCTCCCTTCTTATCCCACCTGGGCTTTCAATTAAATTTACTGAAATTTTCTGAAGGCTTCCATGACGTGGACTTATATGCCTAGTTCCTTTTTGCCCTCCCCTCTTCTTCTCTCCATAAGAAAATGATGGAGCATGGGGATTTGCTGCCTATACTGTTATGTATGCAACTTCTGAGCACCAAATGTGCACCGTTGCAGAGGACAGAGACTGTTGTCTCTGTTGCCTTTTTACTTTTTACCTTTTTTCCCCACTAACTGGAGATTTTTTTTTCCCCTAGATAGAATGAATGATTTAAAAGCTATTGTATACTCAGTGAAGCTGAGAAGGCCTGGGCAGACTGAAGAAACATCACAATAGAAGGAAATATTAATCTCTGCAACTGTTTGAGTAATTCTTTTCCTGGATTCAGTGACTAGTAACTAATTCTATACTGCACACTGTACTGAGAATCAAACATCATAAAAAAAGATTTCTATTTCAGACTAATAAGTTTACTGGTGAGGAAAATGATTAATATGATTAGAGAATATTGGCTTCGGGCCTCATGTTTATTAACTAGTTAGCATTTTTAAAAGAAAACACTAATTTCTGTAATAAAAGAGGAAAAAATTGCAAACTGCAAAGTTAATTTTAGTTGGACCAAACTTTAATTGGCAGTCATTCATATCTTTGTTGTTGTACTCTTCTCATCCCTGTGGTGCCTTCTCTTATATTCTAATTCCTTCCCTGTCCTTTCCATTCCTGGTGATTTTTTTTATTTTTTATTTTTTTTTGTTTTCAAGTATCATGAGCTTACTAAAGCCAAGAAGCGGAAATAAACATACAAAGGAATTTTATCTTTGTGGATTATGTAAAGGTCATTCAAATTCAGATAGATGATTAAATTATTATAACTGTAAAATTCATAAAGATAGTTAATAAGTGACAAATGAGTCTTCATAATATTTAGGAATTAGTTATCAGAGCTTCCTGGAACTGGAAGGGACCTGAAAGGATGCAGACTAAATAGCCTCTAAATTTCCATCCAACTATAGGCTGGGGGTCTGGTCAAAAGAGGTATTGATCAAATATTGCCAAAGCTCCTACTCTCCTCATGATCTGTCTCATTATTTATATCCAATATAATTTTGTTCAGACAAAATCTAGGATCAAATTAATTTTTTTGTTGGGGGGGAAGAGAAGAGATTTAAATAATAGTGATGTAAATATCATGAGATTACAACAACAAATATATAGTTTGAGTCTGAGGCTTGATGACGGCTAAGGTCCTTTTCAGATCCAGAATGCTCTGATTTTTAATTTTGCAATAGTATGAAGTTGGATTTGTCACAGCCAAATCTATACCATATTTTAAAATTTGTTTGATCAAGTTATAGTCTGTCCTACATTCTCTTGCTCCTCATTAAGTCTTTAGATAAGAAAAACTACAGATCATGACAAAGATGCATGACCCATAGCAACAATATACAGCATCAAGAATATTAAGAGAAATGAATAAGTTTTCTGATGGTTGTCCTTACATATTAGAAGTTCCCCATTAGACCTAATGAAATATTTTGCTGACCAAATATTTTGACAAATTAATTATTCAAGCTTTGCAAAATCTCCCTGTCAAAGTCTACACATACACATACATGCGTGCACACTGCATTCTATCCCTAACCCCTCATCACTAAGCAAACCTGTGATATGTTGGAAAGTGTCTTGGTCTTACAGTTAAAAGACCTGGCTTCTACTCTCAACTCTGATACTTATGAGTCATGTGGCCTTGGGCAAGTCACTTAAATTCTTTGAGCCTCGGTTCCCCCGTCTGCAAAATGGAGATAATAATACCTATTCTGCCTACCTCACAGGGTTGTTGTGAGGATCAAATAACATATGAAAGTGCTTTGTTTATTGTAAAGCACTATTAAAATGTAAGGTATTATTATATTTATATTTGGTCAGAGCAGTTGTCTATTTCTGACTGGCCCATGATGCTTCCACATACACATACATTCATGCATATAAATAAGGCTTTATATTTTTAACATAAAATATATATTATTCATGGGACATCAGGAGCAATCAGGAGTAGGGATTTGTTAACTAAATATATATAATAGATTATGCCATTTCAGACTTCTCCTACCTAAGGTGACTTCTTTTGAACTTGTATTTTCTCCAGATTGTTTCAAAGGCTTGTTGGCATGGACTACCAGTCCATGGTACTTGGCAATGGGGAAAGCTAAGTATTTCAGAACAGTGGGAGAATGTATATCCACCAAATGAGCATAAGCTATAGAGGGAGCATTTTTCCCCTTTGCTAGTTTATGAACCCCAATCAAGGATCCCAAAAAACCAATAAACACCAATCTACTTTATGATTCTACTCTTGCGCAAACTATTGGACTTAGTATTTTTTTTTAATTGCCCTATACTATTATATATTAAAATTTTGAGGTTTGGGAAGTAGGTAAGCTTAAGTTGAATAGTTTTCCATTTCTGTTTCAAGACTGAGGAATAAAATGTAATTTAGCTTTTTGCACTGTCTTAGCTTTCCAGGTGTTGCTTTATCATTATTTGCAACATACTGTTGTGTTTTACTGTGTAAAGCTCACTCAAACAAGAAATACAATGACTTCGGGGAATAGTCTAATGGTGCACATGCTCTGATTATGCTAATGTCGCTTTTTACACACACCTTGACAAGAAGACAGCCCCTTTGGGAATGACTCTTTATATTCATGTTGTAATCCTTCACATATGCCCAGAAACTAGAATGCCAAACTTTGAAAGCCTATGCTGAAACGGGATCATTCAGAGTTTTGTTTTGTTATATTTTGCTATTTTTCCACTAGTTATATACTTTCAAATATTGGGAATCTGGGGTCATGAAGTAGCACATGTGCTCTGCCCACAAACATGAACATATCTATATTCTTCCTGACAGATGACTAGAACACTGTCATGGTTTCATAGGTCAAAACAAATATTTCTGGGCTGGTGGTCTACCCCATTTTTTTAAATCTTTTTGGAAGCCAGAGGAATTAGGGTTAAGTGACTTGCCCAAGGACACACAGCTAGTACGTGTTAAATGTCTGAAGTCACATTTGAACCCAGGTCCTTGACTCCATGGCTGGTGATCTATTCACTGCACCACTTAGCTGCCCCTCCCCATTTTGTTTTAAGAAAAGTTTATAAAAACTAATGGTTTCTGAACCATTGACATTAAAATGATATTTGGGGAGGAAATAAGCTTTCCACTTTCATGAGCTATTGTAATCTGTTGATTACATTAATGGAAATAGTAAAATTAATAAGAATTTCTTAATACCCAGGTATTTTTACATTATTTCTTATCCATTAGGAAAACACTAATATTTCTTATTTTTCAGAGGGTTCTGACACATTTTAACAAGATGAAAATTAACTGATATGTACAAATATAAATTTTTCTGAATTGCTATGCATGGAAAAAAAAAGTCAGCAAAGGGATTAATGAGACATATTTTCATGTGACCTTTGGACATAAACACTAAGCTTTGGGCATAGGTTTACACTTATGTGGGTATATCTAAGTACTGCTCCTATGCTTAAGTTTAACATTTGTGGGTCTAAATGAAATATTTCTTTGTCATCAATTTACTTTTATCCTAAACATAAAATCTATTCTGATTATGTAATAAAAATGTATTGCCTGTGAAGTCCTGCTGAAGATGGAACCTCCTGAAACAGAAAAGTTCTTATTCAAGGTGTTGCTAATCAGATTATGTTTAATACCAAATATTTTTCTATGGAAATTTAGAAATAATCAGACACATCCTCAACAAGCACTGGAGAAAACAGTTCAGGCCTTCTGCTTCACTACTTCCTTTGGTATATGAATTTAAAGGGTAAAATGTTACTTAATGGGGTGCCATTTTCAGGGTTGATTTAGGTTTTCTCCAGTGACTCAGATTATTAAGAAAGCCTTTGTTGAGGTAAATTGTGTATAATTATACAATGAAGCTCTATCAATTAACAACTACAGAATATTTTGAAGGTGAAGAAAAAGTTTAGTGTTTTAAAATAAAAGTGAAAGATTAAACCATGCAAATATAATCAACTCATTTAACATCATCAAGTTAACACAGAACATGAAAGAGATAATATCTATTTCTTTTCCTAGCGATGAGTATAGCAACAGTTGACTTAGCAGGAGGAAGAGTACTCTGAACCCTTTGTGGGCATTTGGCACTTTCCGAAATTCTACCCTTGGTCCTTTTATCTTTCTGTACTACTTACATTGGTAAGATCATTCTACAACACCTCCAAAAAGTTAACCTTCAAATCTAGGTCTTTAGCCCTGTCCTTTCTTCTGAGATATAGAACTTAATTTCCAATGGTCATAGCATATTTGCACATGAATATTCCAGGGTTGATTAAATTTCACAAATCTAAACCCACATTTATTATTCTTATTCTGAAACTTGATCCTCTTTCTGACTTCTCTGTTTCTACTTATGGCCATTAACCCACCCCAAACCCCACCCATTTTAAATGTTGGAAGAAAAAAAAATAAGGATTGAACAAGTACCTTTTTTCGCCAAGCACAAATTGTTTTGCCAATATCATGTCCCTTGATTCTTACAACAAGCCTGGGAGTTAATTGTTATATTATGAATTCCATTTTTATGGTTGAGAAAACCAAGACAGATAGAGATTAAGTGACACTGCCCAGAGTCACATAACTATTATCAAAACAAGCATTTGAACTTGGGTTTTCTTGACTCCAGTGGCAGAACTTTATCTTCTGGACACCTCTATGACTGGCTGGTATTATATTTGAGTGTTTTCTCTTCTTTACCTCTCATACCAAGTACCAAGTCCTCTAAATTGCACCTCAGCAATATTTTTTTTTTTGCCTCCTTTCCCTTCTTCCTAATCCAGGGGTTTTTAATCAAGGATCCACAGACAACTTTGGAGCCCAATGATAGATTTTAAAGTGTCATGGGGGCAGGGTGGAGTCTATGAATTTGTTTTTAAAAATGAAATATATTTTAATATAATTGTTTTCCTTTGAAATCTTATTAATTTTATACATTTAAAGTATTTTGAAAAGGGGTTCATGAAATAAAAAAAGAGCTTAAGAACATCTAGTCCTACTTGTGCTTAGTACAGACCTTCATAAATAGCTACCCAGAAAACAAACAAAAACTCCCTAGGAATTAGAGCTACCTGAAAAAGGAGGGAGTTCAAGAAAGAAGTGTTCCGCTTAACAAGTCTTCAAGGAAAGACTAGCTGATGATCTGTCTCATATTTTGTAAAGAGGATTTTTGTCCAAGAATGGGTTGTTGAGGTTTATGACCTCTGATATCCTCCCTTCTAACTCTGATATTCTGTAATTTGGATTCATTCTTTCTTTGCCCCTCAATTGATTAGTGCCTGGAAATCATGAACAGGTATGCCAATGCCAGTGCTGTACACCCTGAATGCATTTTTTTCCTTAAACAAAATTGAGCAAATGTGAGGAACGTGCATAGAGTGAATGCTAAGTATTTAGACAACCTTCAAAACGCTTTGAAAGCTTGTTCAGAGCCCAGGGAAACATTATAACTGAAATAGTTCCAGCACACAGAAGAGATTGCACGTTACAAAATTCATCTGTTCCTGAAAATACCTTTTATTGTGCTTTTAGAAAGACTTCCCCAAATCCCTTGTCTAGAATATAGCATTTGTTAGCCCCTTTTAGACATGGACTAAAAGCATAGGAGAAATCTACTGAGGAATGGAGACATCTTTGTGCTTTCCCAGAGGAACCCCATTTGACATGTTTCTACAGGAAGACTGGTTACTTTTGGTCTAACTTTCAGTAGTTTATTACATTTCTACTCCATTTAGTGGAGATACCCACCCAAGGTAGTCTTTAGCAATTCCTTAGATCGACCACTGATTACCCTGGAAACAGTGTTGAAAACGCATGCTGTTCAAAGTTAAAATTGATGTCAGGTGGAGGATGCTTTTAGACCCCCCCCCCCTTTGCGGGTTAATCACATTTAGTTGAGTTACTTGGCTTTCATTTTCCAGGATAGAGCATATCTCAGAGCAACCCCTTGGTGTAATGGGGTTGAAAACATAAGCTATTTTATATACTTTAAGATCAAATGCAAACTAATAAGAAAGCATAAAATAGAGAAAAAAGGTCTCCTGCAGAAGTTAAATTCTTTCAGAACAGTCAAGACTTAGAACTCTATATATCCCATGTTCATAAATAACCCAATGCATTTGAAAGACAATAATTAAGACTGGCCCTGAAAAAATAGGATTATTCTTGCTTTTCCCCTTGTGCCTCCAAGTAACTATTTCCAACCCCCAAAAAACCAATATGTTTTCAAAAAAAGAGTATTCTGTGACATGAAATTGGGGATGCCCATCCAATGTGACAATGCTACCATTCAATATTGTTAAATTTTATTTTAATAAATGAAGGTGTCAGGAATAAAACAATATTTAATAGAAGGATTATTAAAAAAAAAACAAAAAGAGTTCTTCACTGGATGATGAAGTACTATATTCATTCATTTTGCCATGTTTAGTTACATGAAAAATCTTTGCTGTATGCTCAACAGAAATATCAAACCCTATTTTAGGATAACAAAAGAAAAGCTACATAAAAGTGAACATGTTGATATGCAAGAACTTTTGAAGCTGTCATCTCCAGGTCATATCTTCCTCTTACTTGGCTTTGAAGTTTGGTAGGTATGGATATCTCAGCTGTCAAAGATTTTTATTATCATACCAGTAGCATCAGTCAGAAGAGAATGGGTTGTGGTTGTAACAATTAATGTAAGTAACTTGACCATGGCAACTTCCTCTTGGCTCAGAATTTATCCATTTTGCCTCCCACTTCAGCCTCTAGAATCAACAATGGAATGTTAGAGCTGCCTGGGTCATAAAAAAAGGAAATCCATATGAAAGATGAGCGTTGGGAAATGTAATGGAAATAAAGCCTGCAAGAATTTTATAAAGTGGGAAGTATTGCTCTTTATCAGGATTTGAGGTGCAGAAAAAGGGTCAAAGTCGAGCTATAAATTCAATTCTACTTGTGGAATTGTAAGCATTTCATTACTTTTCTCATCTGGAAGGAACTGCCAAATCTTGCAAAGAAATAGAACACAGGAGCCATAGTAAGGTAAATAGGCCTCAGGAAAAGGATTGCAACAGTGACCTGGATCTTAATTTAATTCAAAACATATTATTAAGTACCTACTAGGTTCAAACTGTGCAAACACAAGAAATGATCCCTTGTCCTCAAGGACCTTACATTCTCCTGGGATGGACATATTTCTACCTGGAAACACACATATATTTGTAAGCAGAAAATCTCTTGACACCAAAGCCTGGCTAGACAATCAGCTTCTCTTTCCTACAGTCTAGGAATATTGTACAATGTTAATTCAACAACATCAGTATATCTACTTTAACTATTGTGTAATATAATTTA
Organism: Gymnobelideus leadbeateri; assembly: GCA_011680675.1. Classification (NCBI taxonomy): domain Eukaryota; kingdom Metazoa; phylum Chordata; class Mammalia; order Diprotodontia; family Petauridae; genus Gymnobelideus; species Gymnobelideus leadbeateri. Next base: position 268,340 of record WOXC01009690.1, on the reverse strand, counting down.
CTATTAGGTTTCATTGTGAAATTATTTTTAAACGAAGACTTTCTGGTTTCATGATTGGAAGGACTGGTCAAGCCTCAAAAGTGTGAGAGTGTGTGTGTGTGTGTGTGTGTGTGTGTGTGTGTGTGTGTAATCCCTCTATTATTAGAATGTTCTTGTTTCCCTCTATTCCTTTCCTCTGTCTCTGTTTCCTTCCTTTCTCTCTACTTCCCTTCAGCCATCTCTAGGTATATTTTCCTTGCCTTCCTCTAACCATCCCACTTTGATAATTTTAGAAAAGCTCTTTGAAATGCTATGTAACATCAATTCATCTATCTCATAGATTTTCAGATAAAGTGTGTTTTGTCTTTCATGTTGTTTCCATGGTTTTGGTCTTCAACACACTCAATCTCTTCTATCAATAATCTCACTTTCATTGACCCTATCATCTGCTCTTCTTCCCCAAAAAGGATTAAAAGAAAAATTCTATTTAGAATTTTAAAAACATTCCATCATCTCTCTGTTAACATGATGTTTCATTTTACTCATGTGATTAGACCCCATGTTCCTTATAATATACATACATACATACATAAATATACACAAACAGGCACATATACATAAATATATATGTATATGTACACACACATTTATTTATACCCATATTTTACAGAACTTACATTTTAATTCTTGTTTTCCTTCTTTCCAAAGACAGTCCAAGAAAAAAAAAGAACTTAATATACACACACCCTTAGTCCAAGCTTCAGGGAAGAAAAATAGCCCTAATGATGAATTTACAAATTGACTTTCTTTAGATTAAAATCTTTAATAAGGATTTACAAATTAGAAAGTTGTTCTGTGTGTTCTTTTTTTCCCCCTTAAATGGTATCTCTCCACTTAGAGCACACATCAGAAAGACCATTACAGGAAGATTGGTATTAACTAACATTCTGCTAATTGCCATCATTTTAGCTGTGCTATGCTTTTAGTTAGGTTTTGCAGATATAGAACAACACTGATCTGACCCAACTGTTACTCTATTCATGCTCAAAAAGCACAGCACTAATGAATTTGCACTAATTAGCAGATCAAATCAATGGTATTATAGAATCTCTTTGATAATGCTATAATCTATTGTAGGTTGAGGGATCATTTCTGTTAGTTTCATCTTTGTGGACAGTTAAATTTCCTGCCCCCAGTTAGTTCTTTGTGATTTTTGTTTTGTTTTGCATTATCTTTGGGGTGAAATAAATGCTTTCATGTAACTGTTCCCCTGTGTTACCTTGATTGTTTAAACAAGCACTAGAACCTTTTTACTGACATTTCTGGAAACCTACATATGACCTACACTGAGATTTCCAGAGGCACTTTTGGGTAGAGGCAAATGAAAATTCTGGAGTTCCCAAGGGCTTTTAGGTAGGAGCAAAATGAGGCAAAGACAATAATTTGCCAAAGGGAGATGAATAGTTATCCTGAATCCAATCTTTATAAATCCAGAGTTTGGAGCATTGGGCCATAGGTAAAAGAATTCTAGAGCTGGAAAAAGATCTTAGATATTAACAAGCTTAAAGCTTTGCATTTACAAATGAGAAAACTGGAAGGCAGAGTCTATACAGTTAGTGATAGGGCATAAAATTCAGGCCTCCCAAGTCACAATTTAGAACACAGAGTCATAGAAGAACCAGTTATAGTGAGGAAACCAATTCCTGAATGTATCCATTTAACCATCCTTTCTATCAGATTCTCATCTGGAAAATTCAGGTAATAACTTCCCTAATTTTACATAGCTGTTAGATAATGTGATGAGAAATAACATGGTGTAGAACTAGCCTGGGATCATGCATTTAGAGCTGGAAGGAAGGTCGAAGGTCATCAAATTTAACAACATCATTTTACAGAGGAGAAACCCAAAACTCATCAAGGCCAAGTGTCTTGTGCACATGTAGTAAACAACTAAGAAAGGATTTGAACTTGGGTCTTCCTGACTCCAGATCCAGCATTCTATCCACTATTCTATCCACTACCTAGCTCTTTAGAATACATTGGTTCTACTCATGGTCCTGTCACTAACTGGATGCATGATCCTGAGTAAGTCGTTTAACATCTCTGAACCTTGGCTATCTTATCTATAACATGGATAGAATTGATGAAATATCTAAAGTTCTCTCAGACACTAAAGTATTATGATTCCAATATTTTGATTATTAAAAAAAGTTTTGCAGGTTATATAATAGAAATATAAGTTATTATTAAAACAAACTCTATCCCAACCCTCACCTTGAGTTTTTGTTCATTATAGTTTAAGCAGACCCTGTAAAGTTAAGTACTTAATGCATCCATGTGGAAGTGAAACATCCATGCCCAGATTTAAATGAAGTTGTCAGTAGAAGAACATGTTCTCTGGCCTTAGATTCACATAAGAATTTCTCCTCTAGTCACATAGTCAAGAAAATACTCAGTGTAACATCTATATGTAAAAATTAATAAATGGGGGCGGCTAGGTGGCGCAGTGAGTAAGAGCACCGGCCTCGGAGTTGGGATGACCCGAGATCGAATCCGGCCTCAAGAAAATGAGCACCCACACACAAATAATGACTAGCCGTGTAACCTTGAGCAAGTTACTTAACCCCAATTGCTTAAAAAAAAAAAAGGATAAAAAAATTAATAAATGGCAAATTAGTTATGCAACCTTTGGCAACCCTTCATTAGATACCAGTTCTCGTTGTATAAAGGGTTAATAACACTTATATATCTGGCACTGGTTATCATCTACTGTTTGAGTACCAGCTTAGATAAGTATAAGGAAGCTGGACTCATCACTAGCAGGCTGACCACCAAATGTTGAATCTCTTAGCCATGGCAGGAAGTTAGCTGATGCATTATATGGAATTAGGAAGACCTGAACTTAGATTTGACTAAAGATACTTATTAACTATGTGGCCCTGGACAAGTCACTTAACTTATGTTTGCCTCAGTTTCCTCAAAATGTTAGTCATTATCATTTTAATTGAATAATCATATAAGTATTACATACTGATAATCTAATTCAGTTATTGTTTATATCTGAGGGATTTTGTCCTCTGCTGCTTTTTCTATTCAATGTTGACAATCATGAGCAAGATTATATATTGTCATGGTTTCATAAAAAAAAGTCAAACTTTTCTATGGTTAGAATGTTGTTAAAGTATAGGAAAGTCTCTTAAGAGAGTTTATGTAGGGGCGGCTAGGTGGCACAGTGAGTAAGAGCACTGGCCCCAGAGTTGGCATGACTTGGGATTGGATCCAGCCTCAGAAAATGAGCACCCACACATAATGACTGGCCGTGTAACCTTGAGCAAGTTACTTAACCCCAATTGCTTTTAAAAAAGAGAGAGAGAGGAGTTTATGTAAAAGAATACTTATCTGGGGACTATACCTTGGAATTGTTTAGGCAGTTAGGTGGCCCAGTGGTTAGAATGCTGGACCTGGAGTCAGGAAGACCCATCTTTTTAAATTCAAATCTGGTCTCAGATACTTGCTAGCTCTGTGATCCTGTGTGACTCTTGTTTCCTCATCTGTAAAATGAGCCAAGGAAGGAAATGGCAAACTACTCCAGTATTTTTGTCAAGAAAACTCTAAACAGGATTACAGAGGCAGACATAATTGAATGACAAAAGGACCATAGCATACCTATTGCACAAGTGAAAATGTAAATAACTGTAGCAACAATAGAAGGATCTCATTCTTATTACTATTTTTTGGTTTCATCTTTTCACTCCCAGCTCTTAGAACAGTGCCTAATACGTATTTGATGCCTAATAAGTGATTTCAAGTTGGATTAGATTATACTGGAGTGGTTCTAGAACTTTACATCTAGAGATTTCACAAAGGCTAATGTAAAATTTTCCCCAAGTATCCAAGCATGTTTTGGTCCGATTCCTTAGCATAATTCTCTAGCTCCTATTCCTCAAATGGGAAATTTGATTCAATCAACATCTATTAAACACCTTTTCCATGCAGAGAACTATCATGTACTCGAGGGTGATACAGAGTTTATATAAGATTCACTTCCTACCCTCATGGAACTTACAGTCCAGTAGAAGAATAAATACTAAAGTATCTATAATACACACCAATACATGACAAGTTCATTGGAGGGGGTCAAAACAATCTGTTTGATCTCAGAGGAGGAAATGGTCTTTACTAATGAGTGAGATACAGGGAGACTATGCGAGATGGGAACAAAACAATTATTAGCTTTTCCCTAAAATCTTTTCCTTACTCTAAGGCTTCCTATTCCTGTTTACAACTCTTCCATACTCCCAGTCATCCAGGCTTACAATCTTAGAGTTATCCTGGAGTGGACTCTTCCTTTTTGCATTTACCCCCAGATATCTGATTCATTGTCAATTGTCTTTTTTACTTTCACAATATCTGTCATATACAATCCTCTTCACTCAGTCAGTCACAACACTTGCATGTTTACATGAACTCATAGCTGGACATTTGAAATAGCTTTCTGTTTGTGGTCCCTGCCTTAAACCTCTGCCCCCTCTGACCTATCTTCTACTCAGCTTCCAAAATTATATTCCTAAAGTAAAGGTTTGGCCAGTGCTCTGCCCTATGTAACAAATTTCAGTGGTGACCTATTACACAGGATCAAACATAACACCTCCTTTTTTCATTAAAAAACTCTGGACAACTTGACTCTTTTTTTTTTTTTTTTGACACTGAAAGGTCTTTATTACCTACAGGTCAACAGCAGCATTCCAGGGGACACAGGCCATCTGGCCCCTGAAACTCAGCCACAGTCTAGTGCACTGGGGCGCTGAAGGCCCTCCCTCCCCCTCTTCCCTTCCCCACACACACGCGGTACTGGGTGAGGCCGAGCAGGACAGAGGGCCCACAGATAAGGGCCCATGCGGTGGCTGGGCAGCATTCCACTTAGGGGAGGGAAAGAAGAGGGAAAGAGGCTTCCCCAGCAGCATGTAGATGGAAGGGAGAAGGCAGAGACCGGTGCTAAGGCTGAGGGAGGCCAGAGGAGGGGAGGGCAGTCCTCTAGATGGTGTTGGTGGCAAACAGAATGATCAGGATGAGGATGATGCCCACGATCACGCAGATGAGAATAATCATTTTCACATTTTTCCACCAGAATTTCCGAGCCACCTTCTGTGACATGGTCTTGAAGTGCTCTGACATGGCCTCCAGATCTTCCGTCTTATTCCGAAGATGATCCAGGTTTTCTCCCCGGGCCAGGATTTGCTCCACATTTTGGGTCATGATGTTCTTTACCCCCTCCACCTCACTCTGGAGGCTCCTCACCCGATCGCTCCCACCTCCACCACTGGCTTCCTCCATCTCTGCCTCCCGTCCAGCTGGGGCCGTCAACAGCTGGGACAACAGCAGGAAGGGACTGGCTCGGGTACTTTTCTCCCGGGGTGCGCTCAGCCTACTTCCTGCTTATTCCCACAACTTGACTCTTTCTTACCTTTCTAGTCTTCTTATGCTTTGCTCCTCTTGGCATTCTTTACAGTTCATCAACACTGATGTCCTTGTTTCTCACACATGACGTTTCATCTCCTTACTCTACATGGTTTCACATGCCTGGGATGATTTCTTTCATACCTGGGATGCTCTTCTTCATCACCTCTATTGACTTTCTTTCCTAGTTTCCTTAAAGAGTAAGCTCAGATTCCACCTTTTGCAGGAGACCTTTCCAGTCCCCCTCCCTAATATTTTCCTTCTTAGATTTACTCTCATTTATAGCACATATATCTCCTGTGCACATAATTATTTACATGTTGTCTCCCTAATAAAATGTGAGAATTAAAGGAATGTTTTGAGGTTTTATTTTTAATTTTCTTTTGTTTTGTTTTTGCTTCTTTTGTATCACTAGCACTAGTATACACAGTGCCTGGCACACAGTAAGCTCTTAATAAATGTTTGTTGATTAACAGACTGACATCTGAGTTTCACTTTAAAGGATGGTTAGCAATTCAACAGACAAAGAAGGAGGGAGAACATGGCAGACAGAGGAGAGTACTTTCCTAGGAGACTCCATTCATTTCAGACTCCATACTGATCCTAAGCTGAAAGCCACACAAGTCTGAGACAGGATGATCACACTTTATTTAGGATCCAGGTCTTTTTCCTTCCTACCGCAATTATCCTTCACAGAGATAAAGAAAAATTGGATTCTAAAAGCATACATACAAAAACAACTATTAGGAAGAGGAAAATCAATGTGTCTTATTAACCCAGTAATTTTTTTTAAGTGGCTCTGCATGAAATTTTTGCTGCTGTTTGACTTTTGCTATTGCCATCATGGTAGCTTTATTTATTTATTTCCTTCTCAGTGCTTGTCATTAAAGATCCAGTGACACTTGGGCCATCATTACCATCTAAAAGCAACCAAAAGGGTGTTTAAAAACAAAAGTCCATGACTTAGCAGGGCTATTTGATATCAAAGTCACACAGGCAGGAGTTCAAAAGGGGATATCCCTGACAGCTGTGAGGCTTCAGACTATGCTTGTCTTATGTCCAAAGGCTTTTTAAAGTAAAGTAAGACTAATGGTATCTGAAACCGAATGCCTGGATTTTATTGAGTCAGCCGAGTGTGAGGTCTAATTCATTATTTTACCTTTTCAAGTGCATGACTAGACAATGTCCTCCCCCTAACTGATGCAGGGACACAGAATGGAGGTCAATAGCCTGTCTTGTCCTTAATGACAGATTTAACACCTCACACATATCAGCATCTCTCTAACACCTTGTATTCATTTAATGGCCTGTCTTAAACTTAACTTGGAATTCATTTCAGTTAAAGAAAATGCCCTGGATTTGGATTACAAAAACCTAGGTTTGGATCTGAGTTATACTATTAATGACCTTGCAAAAGTTATTTAATCTTAATATCTTTTTGACTGCTGTTTATTCATCTCTGTGTAGAAGCTGGGTCTCCAGAAAAGCTGAAGATATTTGGAATCTATATCTTCTTTGTAATCATAGCTCCTAAACCCAATTGATGTATTTACTTTTTTTCTAGTTGTTTTTTTTTTTCCATAGCAGGAAGACTCCAAGGCAAGGCATTTATTAAGATAAAAATATATTAGCATAACAAACTATAAGCATGATAAAAATAATCATAGAATATTCCCTCCATAAACCTGAAGAGGATTCCCCCACCCCCGCAAACACACACACACACACCATTGGGCAGAAGGGAGGACACATATAAGGAATACACATTGGGAATTACATACTCAGAGAACATTCATGACCAGTCTGTTAATATTCTCTGAGGCTACCGTTCTACCTTTCTGCTGTGCATGCTGACCAGTGACTATGAAATTCTGATATTCTCCATTGGGTGTCATGTTGTATGTGCTATAGTCTTCTACTAGCCCTCACCTTTAGCCCTCAACTATTTTTTTTTCTTCAATTAAGGAAGTTAACTCTATCATCTATTTTGCTTGTTTGTAGAGAATAAATTCTAACCCAAGCCATTGCCAAGCCTTATATCTTCTAGTGCCCTAATGAGCCCTCTTCTCTCCTCTTATAACATAACATAACATACTTATAACATACTTCTCTCCTCTTAAAACATATAAACAAGTTATAACATACTAGGAACATACTCTTATGACCTCACAGCCAGACTATGGCAGTAATCTGATGGTTGTTCGTCTTGCCTCCATTCTGTCCCTTCTCCTTTCCATCTTCTACACATCTATAAGCTTGAACTTCAAGTCTGATCAAATCACTCCTCCAATATTCAATAAACTACAATGATCCCTATCATTTCTAGGATTAAATTTAAAATCTTCTGCCTTTTAAAAATCCTTCATAACCTTGCACCTTCCTACCTTTCTAAACTGCTTATACCTTGCTTCCCTGAACACACTACAAATGTTTTCACTGGTTGTTCCTCATAATTGAAATTCTCTCCCTCTTCATCTCTGCCTCCTAGGTTCCTTGGCTTCCTTAAAGCCTCATCTCTAATCTAGTCTTCTATCATTTCAAAATCTCTTTTGATGCTAGTGCCTCCTCTCTGTTGAATATCTCTAATTTATACTGTATCTTCTTTCCATGTACTTGTGCTTAGCATAGTACCTGAAACAAGCTAGATGAATGATTGATGGCTTACCTTTCCAATTAATAAAAAGATAAACTGTTTTCTCTCCACAATAAGAAACCTATCAATTCACAATTCTCTGACTTAAGGTTAGAATCTCCTCCCCTCTTCACAATTTATTTACAATCATTTCCCCATTGTTGTCCTTTATTTCCCTCTCAAGTCATTTTTGGATATTATATTCCAACAAAATGTGTTTATCTGAGTCACCTCAACATCCCTGTGTTCTTCAGATTCTCTGGGACTACCGTACAAAAAATGAGATTATGATGGCTAAGGAAAGCTGTGACGTTGACGTGCAAATAACAAACCTCCCAGGATTTAAGCCACCCTTCACATAAAATAAGAGGCTTGGTATATGCAGTCTCTAAGGTCTCTCCCAGTTTTAAATCCTATAAAACCTTTATTGAGTGTTTAGTATGAGCATAACACTATTCTCCTGGGCCATGAGAAGAATTTTAAAAAGCATAGAAGCTGTAATCTCTGTGCTGCAGGGTTTTATGATCTTAATGGGAAGATATGAAGTATACATATTAAAAAATTAAGTTATGATACAAGGTATTATATGATTGAATAACAAATTAGTGGTAAGATAGTAAACTCCATAGGCTTTTAGAAGAGGAAAGAATCTCATCAGGGAAGGTTTGATAAAGCTAAGATTTAGATAAGAAGAGAAAAATAAAAAAGGCCATGTATATGGAAGAATTAAGATGAAAAAAAAAATAAAATATAGTGAGGAAAGAACATGACACTTTCCAAGAATAAGAAGGAATGTTTTCAATTCCTTCCTTCCTTCTTTCTTTCCTTCCTTCCTTTTTTTCTTCCTTCCTTTCACAAAAAGAATGTACAAAAAATTCATGAAAGATTGATTAGTATACAGCCACTACAAATTTAAGCCTGAATAGTGGAACTGTGTGAAAGATCACTAGATATTGCCTGGGAGGGAAAAAAGAAAGAGGAGAGAAGTAAATAGAATGGGAAGAAGGAAGGGAGGGAGGAAAGGAGAAAGAGAGAGAGGGAAAGAAAGAGAAAGGAAAGGAGATAGGAATAAAAGAAGGAGAAATATATTTAATGCTGAACTTGTTGTCCTTTGTCTCCTATCAGGAGACATCAATATATGATATGTGACTTATATAAGGACTTCTTACTATCACTATTTTCTGAATCTGCTGTCAAAGACAACTTTGTTAGATGTTACAGAAATGATTCTCTGTTATGGGAACCTTAGTTATCTATTGCTATTCTTTTTTTTTTTTTTTTAAAGCAATTGGGGTTAAGTAACTTGCTCAAGGTTACACGGCTAGTCATTTGATTTATGCGTGGGTGCTCATTTTCTGAGGCCAGATCTGATCTCGGGTCATCCAAACTCCGAGGCCGGCGCTCTTACTCACTGCGCCACCTAGCCGCCCCTTTAGGGCAATTGGGGTTAAGTAACTTGCCCAAGGTTACACGGCTAGGTTTTTGTTTGTGCGGATTAAGTGTCGGAGGCCGGCTCCGAACTCAGGTCCTTCTGATTCAAGGGCCGGCGCTCTATTCACTGCGCCACCTAGCCGCCCCAATCTATTGCTATTCTTGAGGAAGGCTTACAGAAAGATGGAGGGGGGATGACAGAAATACAAGTGAGCTGGAAGTTCAATAAACCAGGGTTAGAGAAAACATTTTATATGTTTAGGATGAAGATATTGAGGAAGGGATATAGAGAGACTTAGTTGTACTGTGTCTGACAGTACTATGAAGGAAATAAATACTGGCTAAAGGGCACAAAAACATTCACATACTAAGTGAAGTCCCTAAAAATGCAATTATATTTAGGGGTTGATCTTGTATATTGTCAGGGACAACTGCCACCTTTGTTGAGTGAAGGAAAAAAAAAGTTTTGGGGAAGGGGAGGCATGAAGTGCATTGGTGGACTGAGGAATAGCTCCTACAAATGCAGAAAGGTAAAAAAAAATGGATGTGCTAGATCCCAATTAATGCAACAACAACAACAACAACAACAACAAAGAATCAAGTGAAGAGGTTGTATGTAACTGGATTTGCACTGTTCAAAGTTATAATTATATAAAATATGGTAATTAGTACAATAACCTTAAGATTTGATTATTTGCACTTATTAGACCTAATTCTTATAAGTTTGGAGCATGGCTGGTCGTCCAGTTTGACTGAAACATCAAGTTCATGAAGGGGAGTAGTAGGAAATAAGATGAGAAAGACACAAGGTACCAGGTTTTAGAAGGTTTAACAAAGGAGTTTGCATTTTATCCTATCGGAATTGGGGTGCTACTTTTTTTTGTATTTCTGTTTTTAAAAAGTTATATTCAAACTTGTGTCTTGAGAAAATTATTTTGGCAGTAGATAGATTCAAAAAGAAGGAATATAATAGCAGAGAGGCCAATTAGAAAGTTATCACAGTGTGGTTAACTGGACACATCCAAGAATTGGTTTCCCCACTTTATTATTTCTTCCTCTTATGCACAGTATCCTGAATTGAGACTTTGGAGGCCTACATTTTATGCCTAATCTTGTCAATAACTGTAAGGACATATTCAGACTTGAATCTTGAGAAGATTTTATATGTATATATATATATATATATATATATATATTTATACACATAGTATGTATATGTATGTATGTGTATGTACATATGGTATGTGTATATGTATGTGCATGTGTACATGTGTGTGTGCACTAGCCATTTTCTTTTCTCCTTTCTCTAGTTAAATTCCTTGAAAAATCTACCTACATGCCTCCACTCTTCTCCTATACTCTCTTACATTTAATTTCTTAACTGTTTTCAGTCTGGCTTCTGACTCCGTAATTAAATTAATACTAGTCTTTTCAAAGTTACCAGTCATGGCTTCATCGATAAACCTAAGGTATTTTTTTTCCTTTATCTTCATCCTCCTTGACACTGTCTATCAACCTCTTCTCCTTGATGCTTCCTTCTTTCTTGGTTTCCATGAGAGTACTCTAACCTCTTTCTCCTCTTATCCATCAAACCTTTTCTTATCTGTCTTCCTTGCTGGATGTTTATTTGTTTCATTTTTTATTTTTGCTTTTTGGAGGGAGAAGGTAGGACAATTAGAGTTAAGTGACTTGTCCGAGGTCACACAGCTAGTAAAGTGTTAAGTGTCTGAGGCCGGATTTGAACTCAGGTCCTCCTGACTCCGGGGCCAGTGCTCTATTCACTGTACCACCTGGCTGCCCCACTTACTGGATCTTTAACCTTGTCATATCTACTACTGGAGAGTTAGTAGTTTTTTGTCCTGGGCCTTTCTCTATTCTTCTATATAATTTTGCTTTATAAGGTTATTAGTTCCTACAGATTCAAATATAATCTTTATGCTTATGAGTCTCAAATATATATATCCAGTCCAGACTTCTCTGTTGATCTCTGGTCCTGTCTCCAATTGCCTGTTGGACATCTCAAATGTCCTGCTGACATTTTAACCTTAGCAAGTCCAAACCTGAATTCCTTATCTTTTCCTCAAACCCTCTCTTCTTCCTAACTTTCCTTTCACTTTTGAGGGTATCATCCCTGCTTGGTCACCTGGTTTCAAAACCAAGGTATTATCCTTGACTCTTCACCATCTCTTACCCCCTATATTCAATCTGTTGCCAAGGACTGCCAATTTTACCTGCATAATATTTCTCACAAATGTACCTTCTCTCCTCTGAAGCTGCCATTACCTTGGTTCAGGCCCTTATCACCTGGACTATTGGAATAGTATATTGATTGATCTGCCTGCCACAAGTCTCTTCCCACTTTAATCTATCTTACATTTAGCTTTCTTAGTCCCCTTTAATGCTAGTGCCTTTGCTAATTATCTTCAATTTATCATGTATATATAGTTTGTTTTTATATAGTTGTTTGTGTGTTATCTCCCCCAGTAGACTGTGAATTCTTTGACATATTGTTTCAAAAGATTCTCTTTGAGAGAAAGGATTGTTCTTTGCCTTTCTTTATATCTCTAGTACTTAGAATAGTTCCTGGAATATAATAGTTATTTAACAAATGCCTGATGACTGAGTGACCGACTGACTGACTGTCTGGTCTGGCCCTAATAATAGACCTGGTCTAGCTACATTACACATGGTGATACAACTGCTAATTATGTAAGCAACTGATACTCATTTCCTCTTTTAAGATGGTCCCCTTCCTTTTTGTCTGCATATTATATTATAGTTCTGATAATTAGTTATAAATATCAGTTTGGACTTATTTTAAAGGAACTTTTCATGAGTTTTCATGGTCATCTCTCTTTTAAGAAATTGTTGTATAATCCAACTATAATTAAACGACCATAGCCAGAAATATTTAAACTTATGCTACTTTCTAATTTTAAGTAAGGCCAATTGAAAACACAAATATTATTTGTATAACCTGTGATTGTCTACGAATGCTCAGACCATCTAATGTGGAGGCAACATGAGAGGCCTCTTCAGGAATGCAGCAGCCAATAAAAAGAAGACTCACCCTCCTGTGTGATAGGGGATACAGAGGTCTCCATGTTAGAAAATCTGAGCATGCTCCCATGGTCTCCTGGGGCACCTCTGTTTTTGGCAGTCTGGAAATCCAGACAAACCTTTCAAGGCAAGGGTATTTGGTATTACTGACCTCCTATTTTAAAGCCTTTCCTAACATTGTAGTACTCCTGACTTTTGCAGTGTGTAATTCATTACACATTGGAATGTATTCAGGCCTTTGAGGAAACAGTTTTCCATGTGTAGGATGCTAGGGAACTATTTTTAGGAAAACATGATGAAATATAAGGAAAGTACCTTAGATAATGATAATAAAAATCACAACAGCTAGCATTTATGTGGTGTCTACTATGTGTCAGGCACTGTGCTGAGATATTTACAAATATTATTTCATTTTATCCTCCCAACAACCCTGGGAGGTAGGTGCTATTATTACCTCGATTTTACAGAAGAGAAAATGAAGACAAAGTTGTGATTTGTCCAAAGTTATACAACTATTAAGTATCTAACCCTTGGAAAGCCTTTTGAGTGTGTGCAGACATTCCGTAATTGGTTCTTGTCAGCTAACCAAGTTTTGAAGAGGAGGCTTTTTGACTATATGCAGAGACATTCACATTCCCTTCAGTCACGGTATCTTGGCCTCCTTAGTCTCAAGGGAGGGTCAGTGACCAATGAAAGGTCAGTACAATCTAATAAATCCAAAACATGCAGAGGGCTCTTTTACACGCTACAGCTCAAAAACCTGGGCTTCACAGCCAGTACAAACCATGTTGTTGCCAAATATGACTTGACTGCTATTAACTAGGCTCATAACAAATAGGACTTGAACCAAAGTCATAGAATGGTATCTGAGTATCTGAGAACCTTAAAGGGAATAGATATAAAAGGCCAAGACCTGAGAGAGCAGAACTAGGGCAATCATCACTACAGATGAAACCATTCCCATAATGGTAATTAATAATATAGTAACTTTGCTACATGCATCTTGGTACCTAAGCTGGTATTCCCAAAAAGGCAGTAACAGAGTCTACTGGGGTCCTTGCAATGATCAATGGACATAGAGTGTTGCTGATCTGACTTAAGTTCTTTGCTCAAAGGCTACATGCTGTAATGATAACCAAACTGGCATACCCAGGATGGCTGCTAACACAATTTCTTAGATCTCCTTTACTGGAAAAGAACTAAGGGGCCTAGAATTTTTTTTTAATTACATTCACTGGTTCAGGGGAAAAGTCAGCACCCTGAACTTTAGAGAAAATAGAGAGGAAATACAAGCAGAGAAATTAAGACCAACAGATGGGCCTATGATTGCCTGAATCAAAGCAATATTGCTATACACTTTACATACTTCTCTGGATCAAGAGAGCCTTTACATCTAAGCAGTTGGAAAGCTCTGAACATATGACCACTCAGAATCTCAAATAGGGAATAACAAGACCCTTCTCATAAGTGAGCCCCCCAAAAGAAAATAACAACTCATAGTATGTATACATGTATATATGTGTGTGTATGTATATATGTATGTACGTGTGTATGTGTTATGGGAATGGGAATCTAAGATCTTCCCCGCCCCTTGGCCCTTTGATAGGCTTAAGTGACTCTGAGAACCTTCCCAGATTTGAAAATATACTCTGCCCCATAATGGGCTGAATGTGGTCACATGGAGCCTGTGGTGGGAGGCTTGGTTTTCAGGAATGCCTACACCTTTGTGCTTTGTTATTGGGCAGTGACTTAAAAGGACTGTGACATTCTCTGAGCCAGGAGAAGCTATATATACCCTGATGTGAGATTTTGTTTGGGGGCTCACTTTGAGAAGAGTTATATGATTTGACTAGATGAGACTCTGGGCAGCCATTGAGCCCCCCAGGTTTGAAAACCCCAGATGTTGGTGCTTCCCTCTCTGGTAACTGACTAGGTATGGATGTAATGGTCAGACAGTTGGAAGACTGTCTGCTGATCTGATTCTTTGTCTCCTTGTAACTCCTGCTTGTAACTTGTTTGTATTCTCTGAAGTTCAGGGTGCTGATCTTTTGCCCCTGAATTAGGTAAATGACATATGTTTGATTAAAGCAAGATTGTCAACCCATTTTGAGTTGTTTTCCTTTAGAAAAGCAGATCTTAAAAACCTGTGTTGGCAGCCACCCTGGGTATGCTAGGGTGCTTGCTGCTACAGTATGTATGTATGTATGTGTATATACACATATAGTACATATGTGTGTATATACATATATATGTATGTCGAGGTGTATATATACCAGAAGGTATCACAACCCATGTGACTCAATCAATGCCTATTAGAAATTAGTAAAAGTGTGAAAGCCTTCCAACAAGCAAGTCTCCCCTAAGCAAGCTTCCCCTAAAGAGCTTCACGTGAGGCTTATTAATGGGTGGGGAAGAATCTATAACCCATTAACTATACACAGGTTCAGAAATATCTATCCTGATAACACTTAGGATTTCTGATTATGCCTGATATGTCCTAAGGGATGTAAGTTTGAACTATGACTATGTTTAAGGTAGAAAGTTAGAATTAGCCCATAGACCCAAAGGTCACCAGATTACAAATGAACAAAGGAAAAGCAAGATCCTCATGTTCCCCCAATTAGCTTACTAAGCTTATAGATTCTAGGTCAGTATGTATCAGATGGAATGAAATAATAAAAATAAGACATATAATCAATATTGTTATCAATTTAAAGCATTAAAAGAACCCCAAATTTCCTGTACCCATTCAATTAATAAAACAGTCCTCCTGTTTGAGGTAGCAAGGAATAGTGAGAAAGCTTCTGGCTTGATGTCAGGATTGTGTTTGGATAAATTGGCTCAAGAACTTACTAATTGTATGTCATGAGGCAGGACATTGAACCTCCATTTCTTTATCTTTTCAATGGAGATGAAAATACAACAAGGTGTCTTATGAAGCACTATGTAAACCTTTATGTGTTATGATGGCGAGTATTATTATGGTAGTTTTAAGAAATTAAGCTGATCTTCAGGCCTTGAGCTGAAAGAAAGGAAGAAAGAAAGAAAGAAAGGAAGGAAGGAAGGAAGGAAGGAAGGAAGGAAGGAAGAAAAAAAGGAAGGA
This sequence comes from Gymnobelideus leadbeateri, assembly GCA_011680675.1. Lineage (NCBI taxonomy): Eukaryota > Metazoa > Chordata > Mammalia > Diprotodontia > Petauridae > Gymnobelideus > Gymnobelideus leadbeateri. The sequence goes on along the minus strand of WOXC01009690.1, from coordinate 252,678 downwards.
AGAAAGAAAGGAAGGGAGGGAGGGAGAGAGAGAGAGAGAGAGAGAGAGAGAGAGAGAGAGAGAGAGAGAGAGAAAAGAAAAGAGAGAAAGAAAACCCTACTTCTAGCCATTGTGTTAGATATAATCTATGTATCTTCATACAGTCTTTGTAGCTTGGCCTATACATAATTGAGTCCAGGCAGTCTGGTGTCTGTAGGTAGGTTAGGATCCTGCTGGTGACTAATGATGTGGAGGAGCTAAGCAATTCCCCCATTCATCAATGACACTTACCTGCTTAGGGGAATGGAAAAGGCAATGCAAGTACAGATATGAATGGGAGTGAGGTTCCTGACATATATAGTAATAGAATCAAGATTCACAAACATTTTCACAGCTGATTTAAAAATCAGCTTCACTAATATAGAATGGGGGGGGGGGTAAGACTAAAAGATAGTTTATTTGAAAAAAAAGATATGAAGATTTTAGTGGACTCAACTCATTCAAATTTGGGGTGCTTTAAGAGGACAGTGTCTAAAATTAGAGAGGTGATAGTCTTTCATTTCACTTACCACCACCTCTAAATTATGGTATTCAGTTGTGTTATTTTGATCATCAATCAGCTCTGTTCCTTATCCTCTGTGGGAAGAACTGGGGAAAAGGGTAAATATTCAAAGAGGCTAAATTTAAACTTGATGTAAGGAGACAATTCCCTAATACTGATTCAAAGGAAGATGAATGAATTGGATTGGGGGGGGGGGGAGATCTCTTCATTGGAGGTCTCCAATGAAGGAAAGGATGACTACTTTCCTAGTGTGCTATAGGGAAGATGCATTTTATCATACAACTTCTGAGATCCTTTCAAGCTTTCAGATTCTTTGATTCTGTGATTAACTGACTGAATGACCTTGACAAATCACTTAGCCTATCTAAGGCATAGTTTCTTCATTTATAAAATGAGAAGGCTGGACTATCTAAAGTCCCTTTGACTCTAACATTCTATATTCTCTGATCAAACTTCCCAAGAGACCTCATTAACCAACCCCACCCCTAGTTCTATAGCTGCAGTGCTTGCATATAACTGGTGGTATAAAAAAGGAGGGATACTTATGGAGGCTAATATCCTCTTTAATGAATTCATAAGAGTTCCCCAATGAGCTCTCCTGAAACCAAAGTGGAGAATCAGTCTTGTTATATGTGTGGTTTTTGCCAAATATCAATGGGAATGGGGAAAGGAAATTGGCCTGTGTTATTCATGAGATGTGAACCAGAAAGGTAGTTGTAATGCCTGGATGAATACAGCCCAATGGAGGAAAGGAGTGAGACATAATCAAAGCTATTCCAGGGACCAAATCCACTAAAATTGCTTAATTGAGGGAAGGTAAATATAAATCATTGACAAGGGACATAGAAGTTTGGGACAAATAAAATGCTATCACTAGGAATTGTTTATTATTCATACATATACACCTTTCTATCTCTATGAAATAAATCTCTCTCTATCTATCTATATCTATCTATCTGTCTATTCATCCATGCATCAGTCTATCTATCTATCCATCCATCTGTTTATACACACATTTAAGAAAACAATACAATGATATAATGAAGCCAAAGTCATATATATGTATGTGTATACATATATATATATATATATATATGTAGTATCTACTAAAAGTTCTTTCTCTCATTAAGGAGGTTATGGTATTAAGTTTCATGTGTTTGAGATTTAATAAGAAGTAAAAAAAAAATGACCCTATATAGCTGCCTCCCTAGTACTTCTAATGTTTGAAAAGCTAGATTAACACAGGGAATACGCCACATGAAACAGAGGACAGTAATAATTGAGTGAATAGCAGATGTCATGATCAGAGTATGATATATGGAAGCAATAACCTAAATCCAATGACAAACTTCACCAATGAAAAAATGACATGGAAATATGTAGTTCACATTATCAACCACTTGAGGCCAGTATGAGAGGTTGAAGATTAATGAACCTTTTTTATTTTTTAAGTTTGATGCCTTTTTGGAAGGGATAAGTACTATTAACAAACATCACGATATACTTTAAATCAGCTCCCATATAAAGTAAATAGTTGCTGTCAAGTTCCTTAACATAAGAAGCGATAGAAATAATATTGCTATACATGGAGGCTAGGAACATTGAGTGTATGCAAAAATGCTTTTGTCTTTAGTATCCTTATACATAGAATGGGGAGGGTGGGGTGTAAATGAGATGGTCTCTAAGGCTCTTTCTACCTCTAAATTTATGACCCTAGGAACTTACATGGCAGTGAAGCTCAGTAGATGATGATAAGACCAGCCTCATCAAGGGAGGAGAAGGAGGCAGAGTAATAGCATGGAGAATTAAATCCCTAGATAAACCCTGAACCTAAATTCAGCCTGATGCATATTGAAAGCAGGCAGTTACCAATGTAGCGTTATTTTTTGAATAGTTAATACTTTTCTTCCCAACATTTTTCCCCCACCAACTTGCCACAGTTGGTGGCAATTCCATTTTTAGATTCGGAAACTCCATTTTTAAATTCTTATAAAAGAGGAGAGGTGCTGATAAGTGTAAAGGGCACTAATCAGGGAGCCCCTAATCAATTTTATGAACACATGGGACTAGAGTCTTTGTATGCAGTACCTCCCTCTGCACTCCACCCTGCCCCCCAAACATGAGGATATGGACAGGCAAAGAGGCATTTTTCTAAGAGGACAATTGTCAACTCTTAATTGATTTCCTGGAACTCAGGATGCAACTAAATAATTGGATAGCTATGATTCATGAGAGTGGATGAGATTTAGGAGGAAAGCTTTTTGTTACAATAGCTACCTATTTATTTTAGCATATAAAGAAAGGAGAGTTGCACACAGCTCTTCCCCCCCCCCTTTTTTTTGTCTATTGCAAAAGTAGTTGAACAGACCTATGTTCTTGAGGTTTGGAGGCAGCATGCACAGTTTCTTTCCCCTTAGGAGGAGAAATACATGGGAGATAAACATGCTCACCAGTAACTTTGTTGTTTTTGTCTAAATTACATACTGATTTTTTTTAAGAAAATGCTTTATTAATGCTTTGAAAAAAAACTATCATATTCAGTTCTAAATATGCCCCTTTTCCCACCACTATCAGTCACATCCTCACATGTAAAATGGTTTTTAAAATATGATGTAACCACAAAATCCCATGGATACATTTGATTGTGTATCCATCATTCCACATCCATAGGCGCCAAGCTATCCATAAAAAGGACTGAGGTTGGCCATAGTTTTCTGGCCACAAATTAGGGACTATAAGCTTGAGAATGGACATTCCTAACCCAAGAAGAGTATAGTAATTGGAATATTGATAGGTTTCTTAAAGAAGCAGAGGGCAGAAGCAGATATGTGTTTTTCCATATGTTCTGGGATGGTGGTTCTTGGCCAGTGTTCCTTTACTTTAACTTTCTGTGCAGATGAGAAGAAATGTCAGTCTTCTAGGCATGGACCCAGAATCTAGACTTCTAGCTAGAGAGAGACATTTCCTAGGAATAATCAACTTTACCAAGTGACTTGTTGGTGATCCTGGATCCCAGAGTTTCCAAATTTCAAATCAGAAACCTGACTTTTTTTTTCCCTTTTTGGATCAGGGAAGGCAGGGGAAGTTTCTGAGGTCATATTTGAAGTTAGGTTCTCCTGACTCCGGGACCAATGTTCTATTTACTGCTCCACCTAGCCTCCCAGGGAAACCTTAAGTTTTTTAGAAAGAGATTTTCTTCTTTTCCTGAACAGCATGGAGTAAGAAGGTGATAACTCATATCACCCTGGTACTAGAGAAATATCAAAGATAACTTATGACTTTGGGAAGCAATGGAACTGTACTTTATCATCCCCTCTCTTCCAGTAAGTGATTCAGTGTAAATCTAATGGGAAAGAATTTTGTTCATTCAGCGTTTCTTCCTGTCATGAGTTTATGAGTCATTTTGAGTGCTTTATTTGTTTTCTACATCCATTTATAGGATTCCATGATTTCTTTTCATCTTCTGCATTTTCTAGGTTGTTATATCACAGGCAATTATTACCTTGAGTTCTCGTGTAGGATCTGGGAATTCTTCTACCCACATTATGGAAACTATAATTTTGGATATTTCCTGTAGTAACTACAGGAGGTAATATATTGGCTCAAAAAGAGAAAATTACTCTTGTCACCCCTCTTCCCCAGTTGAAAGACTTTGTGGGGCATGAGGCCATATGTTACATGTTAGAACAGGGAAAAGACAAAAAATGAATATTAAAAGGAATCAAGGGGCAGCTAGGTGGCACAATGAATAGAGTACCAGCCCTGGAAGCAGGAGGAACTGAGTTCAAATCCAGCCTCAAACACTTGACACTTAGCTAGTCATGTGCCCTTGGGCAAGTCACTTAACCCCGATTGCCCTACCTTCCCCTCTCCTAAAAGAAAAGAAAAAGAATCGAGAGTGATCTGTGATTCTTCTTTATATGGTACCAAAAAAGGATGGCACCTGTCTCCTTGACTCCCATAATTTTTTCTTGACAAATATTTCAAGGGTACTCCCAGTCACTAGAAACCACCAGGTTTTTGTCAGTTTTCCTTATAGCAAGGTACTAGTGTGCAAGTTCATACTTGTAGAGTGAAACACACTCCTGATTACAAACTAAGGCTCTAGCCCTGTAAGTTCATAACAGTTATCAGGTGCTCATCAAATTGATTTCCTAATCAACTTCTTCCCTTATGATTCCCCTGATCATCTTTGCCTTTATACTCTTACCTATATACAAAATGTTAGAGATAGAATGAAAGTTAGAGGTCAGTAATCCAAGCCTCTCATTTTCTAAATAAATAAATTCAGAACCACAGAGATAAAAGCTTGGCTCACCTTTACAGAACTAATTAGAAGCCGATCCCAAGACTGGAACTCAGATCTCCTGACTGCCTGTTAAATGTCTTTTCCACAAAATCATAATGACCCATTTTTTTCTTCAGAAGTAAGCAATTAAAATGCAAATATTTAAAAGATGTTTTTATACCTGAGTGGAGGAGCACATTAACAAATTATTCATTCAAAATACATTCTCTCATCAAAGGGAAATTAAGTATCTGTTAGGAGCAATCTGACAACAGATGGCAGCCTGACTGCTACATTGTTTTCCCCTGGTTCACAAAGAAATTAGTAAAGGAAGGCCTCCAGCAGGCTAAGAAGAACCTCTATGGGAGGGTAGTGTAGGGCAGTCCAAAGAGCTCTAGGTTCCTAATCAGAAAGCCTGGATTCATATTTCACCTCTGTTACTGCTTGTCTTTGTTCTTAGTCAAGGTAAATAACCTCATTTATAAAAAGAAGGGATAAGGCAAGATATTATCTAAAGTCTTTTCCATCTCTAAAAAAAGCTTCTGTTGGGGAGAAACATGCCAAGAAGTAGATTACTCTGAAAAAAGTGTCACCCATCTGATCCAGGATCAAAGCTTTGAGTTTATATGGACCATGTTTAATCTTGGGCCTTCTCATAGATGGGTCTCCTCTTGATGATATACTGACCCAGAGTTTCCTCTCGGAGCACCAGAATATAGTTGTCTAGGCCTTTAGAGAGAAGATAAAATGGCTCTTGGCTCCTATGTGAGCACTCAGGCTAATAGTACATCAAATTCAGTATGAGATTTATTTTACCTGACAGATGATAAAGAAAAAAGCATAAAGGACTTTCAGCCTATAAACAGACAAGATAATTCTTATTCTCACTCCGGTAAGCCTCATTTCCCCCAAGGACCTATATAGTTCTCCAGATTAAGAGCACTACTCTGAGGTTAAAAACCTCCTTCTCCTTCCTCCTCCCCAAAGGTGGAAAACCTGAGGGTCTGCATGGAAGACACACCCCAAGGAGGCTCTAATCATACACTAAAGGGGGATGTGATCAACAATCTGATGGTGCTCAAGACAGGTCACATCAATGGACAGTCATTGGATTTGTATCCAATAAAATAATGTCTACTTCTCATTCCCCAATCCATATCTGCTGAGCAAACTCCCATTCTTCCACATTCTGAGCCAAGTATCAGTTCCTTAGGGTAATTATAATCTAGTCACTATGCAAAGCAGCTATGCAAGTATCATTAGGAAAACTCTGACCCATCCTTTACCCCCTAGAGATTAAGAGCCTCACTGTATTTCTTTTCATTTGAGTGAAATAAAAAGAATCACCAGAGGAGGAGCCAAGACGGTGGAGTAGAAACTGCGCGTCCAAGCCACTCTTCCCCCCAGACTACCTCCAAACTATGTAAAAGCGGACTCTGAACAACTTCTGGAGCACCAGCACCCACAGAACGACACAGAGAAGCTAAACACCCACTGAGGACAGCCCAGCAGCCCTGCAGGAAGGACCAGAGCAGTGCTGGAAGCGCAGCAAGCAGTGCACGGGGAGCCGAGCAGAGGTCCGCCTGAGTTGCGGTTTTAGCCCCAGGGCGGCAGGGCCAGCAGCTGGCTGGAGGGACCCCAGAACTCCAGGAGCTATGGCGATTCCAGAATTATCAATATAGACATGCCTAGGACAAAGTGAGAGGTTAGTGCCCTATGGACTTTGGGACCAGCATTTGGGGAACGTGTCGGCTTCCTCCCCTGGGGGCTAGAAGCCTCTGAGGAGACACCCCATTTTGTAGTTTTCAGAGGCAGCTCCAGCTCCTGGCCTGTGAACTGTAGGGAGATCCAGCAATCAGTCTTGGCGGGGGGGGTAATCGCTCTTGCTTTAACCTCCCTGGATCTGGATTGTGATCTGGGGTGGAGGTCGTGGGTGGGTTTCCAGCTTGCCAGAAATGGAAGTTGGCCCCCCACACCCATTTTGGATGAAAGTTCCCGTCTGGTGCCAGGCCATACTGTGTCAACAAGCCCAAAAGTCAAGTAATTAAGTGGCAACATGCCAAGGCAAAGGAAACAAACAGAAAAATGCAACCTTGGACTCCTACTTTGGGGGCAAAGAGGATCAAAGCACAGAGTGAGAGGACGGCTGTGAGGACAGAGGTCCTGCTCCAAAAGCCTCAGGGGAAAACATGAGCAGGTTGCAGGCCATAGAGGACCTTAAGAAGGACTTTAAAAATCAAATAAGAGAAGTGGAGGAAAAATTGGGAAGAGAAATGAAAAGGATGCAGGAAAAGTATGAAATGAGGATCAACAGTCTGATTGAGGAAAACAACACCTTAAAAAATAGACTAACTCAAATGGCAAAGGAGGCCCAAAAGAGCAATGAGGAGAAGAATGCCTTAAAAAGTTGAATTTGCCAGGTGGAAAAAGAATCTCAAAAGTTCACTGAGGAGATTCATTCCTTCAGAGTTAGACTGGAGCAAATGGAAGCTTATGACTTTATGAGAAATCAAGATGCTGTTAAGCAGATCCAAACAAATGAAAGATTAGAAGGCAATGTGAAATATCTCATGGGAAAAACCACTGACCTGGAAAATAGATCCAGGAGAGACAATTTAAAAATTATTGGACTACCTGAAAGCCATGATCAAAGAAAGAACCTATAAATCACCCTTCAAGAAATTCTCAAGGAAAATTGCCCTGATGTTTTAGATCCAGAGGGCAAAATAGAGGTTGAAAGAATCCACAGCTCACCTCCTGAAAAAGATCCCAAAAAGAAAACTCCCAGGAATATTATAGCCAGGTTCCAGAATCCCCAGATCAAGGAGAAAATAATCCAAGCAGCCAGGAAGAAACAATTTCAATATTGTGGAAACACAATCAGAATAGCCCAGGACCTGGCAGCTTCTACACTGAGGGATTGAAGGGCATGGAATATGATATTCCAGAGGGCAAAAGAACTGGGAATGAACCCAAGCGTCACCTACCCAGCAAAACTGAGTATTTTGTTTCAGGGGAAAATATGGTCATTCAGTGGAATAGAGGACTTCCAAGCATTCTTGAGGAAAAAACTAGAGTTGAATAGAAAATTTGACATCCAGACACAAGAAGCAAGAGATGCCTGAGAAGGTAATCAGGGAAAAGAAATCAAAAGGAACTTATCAAAGTTGAACTATTTACATTCCTATATGGAAAAACAATAACTGTGACTGATGAAATCTTTCTCAGTATGAAAATAATGGAAGAAGGGTGTATGGTCATATGAATACATATGTGAATGTGTGTATATATGTTTACAGTTATATATGGATAGAGGGCATAGGTTGAATTTGTTGGGAAGGGAGGATACTTGGGTGTGAAATTATGAGGTGAGAGAGGAAAGTGGTAAGATGAGATGGGGAGAGACAGGGTAGTGTTAACTATCTCATGTAGAAGAAGCAAGGGGAAGTGGTTGCAAGGGAGGGGAAAAATAGGAAGGCAAAAAGGCAAAACTATATTCTCGTTGAATTTGGTTCAGGGAGAGAATGACATACATACTAAATGGGATATCTTAACCTGCAGCAGGATAGGGGGTAGGGGGATGAGAGGAGGGATGATGGATGGGAGGGCATCCTTGGGGGGAGGGGAGGTTGGAAATACCCACTATAGAAGAGGGACAGGATCAAGTATGGAATGGACCAGGTGGGGGGGGGGGTGGGATGAGTGGGAGGGAATTATAAATAGCCTTGTACAATATATCTACTATGGTAATGTTTTGCATAGCTATACATGTACAACATATACTGAATTACTTATCTTCCCAGAGGGAATGGGTGACAAGAGAGGAAGGAAATGGATCTGAAATTCGAAGTCTTAAGATTAAATGTTTCAAATATATATAAATACTATTATTAATACTCTTTTACTTGTAATTGGGAGATAAGAGGTGCAGGCATTGGGACACAAAGATTCACCTTCCTCTAATGGAAAAGTCGAAGGGGGTATGGGAGAAGATATGGGAGAGATCAGATTGGAGTTAGCGATATCTTGTGGGACTGCTATTCTGGGAGGGTGGGTAGGGGAAAAACAGCGGGGAAAAAATAATTGTAACTCAAAATATGGCGGAAATGAATGATGTAAAACAGAAGTTAATAAAGCATTTGTTTAAAAAAATAAAAAAAACAAACAAAAAAAGAATCACCTGAGACCAACAGGTTTGAATGGATTATGACCTAGATCCTAGATATCACTGTATTATTATCTTTCATCCAAAATCTACTCACTTTCCAAATTTCCCTGTTATTGTTAAGAGTATTCTGCAATCCTTCTATTCCCTCAGTTCTCATTATTATCTCTGACTCTTAATTTACCTCATTAGAAATTTATATATCTCATCATTTTTCCATTTTGTTTAGTTCTACCCCTACATCTTTCATGTAACATCTGCCTTCATCATTTTTCTCATACTGTCACCACCCTAGGTCAAGACCTCATCACTTGCCTAGAGTATATCCTAGCAACTGGTCTCACGGCCCTAGGTCTGTGTCAATTCCAACCCATCTTCCATGCAGGTAGCAAATTGATTTTTCTAAAGTGTAAAATTAACCCTGCTACTCCCATACTCATAAAACACTAGTAGCTTTCTGTTTGCTCTAGCATCAACATTATATCACCTTTATCTCATTCTTTTTTTTTTTTTTTAAAGCAATTGGGGTTAAGTAACTTGCTCAAGGTTACACAGCTAGTCATTATTTATGTGTGGGTGCTCATTTTCTGAGGCCGGATTTGATCTCGGGTCATCCCAGCTCCGAGGCCGGCGCTCTTACTCACTGCACCACCTAGCCTCCCCTTTAGGGCAATTGGGGTTAAGTAACTTGCCCACAGTTACACGGCTAGGTTTTTTTGTTTGTGTGGATTAAGTGTCTGAGGCCGGCTCCGAACTCAGGTCCTTCTGACTCCAGGGCCGGCGCTCTATTCACTGCGCCACCTAGCCGCCCCTATCTCATTCTTTTTTTAAAAAATTCTCTTTTGTGACTTATAATATACAAGTGTACAAGTGCATATAATTATTACAGTCATACTTATATAATTAATGAATATGTAAATAAGTTGTAGAAAGTAAAGGATCCATAGTAATAAAACTCATTTTAACGGATATTTATATACAAATGCAAGTTGTATGAGTAACAAGCTGAATTAGAAGTTCATAATGTAATGATGCAAATCTGATCTCACACACATCACTGAAACTTGGATGAATGAGACCTAAGAAATATAATATGACTCAGGAGATTGTATCTTATTCTTTAAAAGGAACAGAATAGATAAATGGGAAGGTTTATAGTAGCACTGCTTATTAAGAAGCTTCTCTCATATGAAGAAAATAAGGAATTAGCAGAGAGAAGCTTGGAGAAGCACATTTGAGTTAAAAACCAGGGAGGTTGAATCAGAAGAAATGTTGTCATTGGAGTGAGAACTCCAATTATTATATAGTGCGGTATGCTAGAAGCAGCTGGAACCGTTTGTTAAGAATTAATTGTTAAATTTTCAGAGTGAGCATTTTCACTTTGAAAATCAGCAAATGCTGCAAATAAGCACTTGATTGGTTTTTACTTGATCACGTAGATTTAGGAAAGTTCAGTTCAATCCAACAAACATTTATTAAGCACTGACTATATTCCAGACACTGTGCTAAGCACTGAGGATACAATAAAGGATAAAAAAGATAGTCCCTGCTTTTAAGGAGTCTACAGACTAATGAGGGGAGACAAAACAGAAGACAATGTTGTTTAGGGGGCAAAAGAAGTAGTATTCAGGGGGTTTGTTCCATGAAGTTGAGAGCAAGTGACTGGAGGTGGAAAGTAGAGTGAGCAAGGATAGAAAGAGATAGAGAAAATATTAATGATGTAAATTAAACTTACACGTGTTTTGTACATACAGTTTTTTTCCTCCAGAGAGCTGGTTGCTAAGCATTTAAAAAAATTAATTCAATGGTTCTTATCTTAAAAAGTTTGTTCTGTTCCCAATGAGACTTTTATTAGAGAAATTTGCTGCAAAAATATTTTCCCCAGTTTCCTGTCTTTCTGCTCAGTTTAGCTTCATTGTTTTTGTTTGACAAAAACTTAAATTTTATATAATCAAAATTATCTATTTTCCTCCATGAAACTCTCTATGTCTTGTTTATTCACTAACTCTTCACTCATCTATAGATTTGATAGGAATTTCTTCTAAGCTCCCCTCATTTGCTTATGATACTGACCTTAATGTCAAAATCATGTGTCAATTTTGAGCTTATCTTGCCATATGGTGTGAGATGGTGATCTGTGCTTAATCTCTATAGAATATTTTATACTTTTTCCTAGTAGTTTTTGTAAAGTTTTCTTGTCTCAGTAGTTGGGATCTTCAGTTTTATCAAATACTAAGTTATTGTTCTCTTTTGCTTCTGAATATTATGTGCCTATTCTATCCCACTGATCAACCATTCTATTTCTATCTAGTACCAAGTTGTTTCTATGATTACAGTTTTGGATTAGAATTTGAGATTTGGTTCTGTTAGGCCCCCATATTTCTCATTTCAAAACAACAACAAAACATACATTCTCTTATTATTCCTTATCTTTTGTTCCTCTAGAGGAATTATATTATTTTTTCTAGCTCTATAAAAGAATTCTTTGATAGTTTGATTTTTATGGCATTGAATAAGTAAATTAATTTTTGAAAGCATGTGGTTTTTTATTATATTGACTGTGCCTTCCCATGGGCAATTAATACTCTTTCAATTATTAGATATCTTTTTTATGTTGAATATTTTGTGATTCTATTCATAGTGCCTGTGAATTTTTGGCAGGTAGATTCGTAAGTATTCTATAGTGTCTTTCATTATTTTAAATATAATAGTTCTTTCTATATCTTGCTGTTAGGTTTTATTAATAATATATAGAAATATTGATGATTTAACTGTTTATCCTATGTCCTATAACTTTCCTGAATTTATTAATTGATTTTGACTATTTTTTTAATTTGACTCTATAAGGTTCTCATTCTAGTACAATATTTAATAATATTGGTGTTAATGCACATCCTTGCTTCACCCTTGATTTTATTGGAAAGACTTCTAGTTTATCTTTGTTACAGATCATGCTTATTCTTCATTTTAGATAAATAATTTTCATTTTAAGAAAACTTCTAATTATTCCTCTGCTCTTTAGTATTTTTAATAGCAATGGGCTTTGCATTTTGTCAAAAGCATTATCTGAATCAATTGAAATAATCATATGAGTCTTACTGTTTTTTGTCATTTATATGGACAATTATACTTATATTTTTCCTAATATTGAATGAGTTTTGCATCCCTGGCAAAAATCTAGCCTGGTCACAAGGTATGATCTGTGTGACATATTGTTAAAATCTTCTTAGTATATTATTTAAATTCTTTTCATCAATACTAATTATCAAAATTGCTCTGTTGTTTCCTTTCCCTCTCTTTCTTCCCCATGGTTTAGATAGACAATAGAAGAAGAAATAGAAATAGGAGAAATTGGGTAGCATTACTTCTTTTGTTGTTGTTGTTGTTGTTTAGTCATTTCATTCATGTTTGACTCTTTGTGACCTTGCTAGGTTTTTCTTGGTAAAGATACTGGAATGGTTTGTCATTCCTCCTCTAACTCATTTTACTGATTAGGAAAATGAGGCAAATAGGGTTAAGTGACTTGCCCAGGGTCATACAGCAAGTAAGTGTCTGAGGAAGAATTTGAATTCAGGTCTTCCTATCTCCAGGCTTGGTATTCTATCTACTGTGCCATCTAGCTAACCTATTCCTCCTTTACCTATTTTAAAAATAAATTTATGTAGTACTGAAAATAATTGTTCTTTAAATATTTGATAGACTTTGTTTCTGAATCCATTTGGTCACTTTTTTGTTATGAGCTCATTTATGTTTTATTCAGTTTCTTTTGCTAAAAAATGTATTATTTAAGTATATCTATTTCCTCTTCTGTTAATCTTGGCAATTTATATTTTTAACTATTCATCAATTAAATTCAAATTATCAGTTTTATATACACATAGTTTGGCAAAATAGCTACTAACAATTGGTTTTGTTTCATCTTCAATGATTGTGAAGTTATCCTTTTTGTGGTTATTGATATGAGTAATTTAGTTTGAATAAAAAGAATAATCTTTCTTTTTAAAAATCAGATTTTTGACTGGATTATCTATTTTAGTTGTTGTTTTCAAACATGTCCTAGTTTTACTTACTCAGTTAATGATTATTTTACTTTTAATTTTTAAAAATATTTTATTTTTAGGGTTTCAATTTTTGGTGTTTAATTGAGGGTTTTTAATTTGCTGTTTTCTAGATTTGGGGGGGGCATGCACAATTCATTGCTATGTTTTTTTCTCTCTTATTGATATAAATAATGAGAGATATAAACTTTTCCCTAAATACTATTTTGTCTCTATCTCACAAATTTTGGTATGCTGTCTTTTTGTTATCATATTTTATTAAATTATTATTTCTTTGATTTGTCCTTGATCTACTCATTTTTAATGATTGGACTAATTTCTAATTAATTTCTAATCTATTCTTCAAGGTTTTGTACTGAATTTAAATTTTATTACATTGTAGTCAGAAAAATACATTTTATATTCCTTATAATTTTCATTTTTGAGAGGTTTCTATACCCTAAAACATGATCAATTTTTGTGAAGGTGGCATACATCACTGAATATAGGTGTATTCCTCTATATTTCCATTCAATATTTTGTGGAGGTCTATTATATCTAACTTTTCTAAAATCCTATTAATTTCCTCAAATTCTTTCTTGCTTATCTTATTCTTATATTTGTCTAGATTTGAAAGGAGTTAACTGAACCCAACAATACCACATCTAAGTCTGTATCCCATACCAATGGGAAAAGGACCCAGATGTACAAAAATATTTGCAACAACTCTTTTTTTGGTGGTTAAGATTTGGAAATTGAAGGGATGCCCATCAATTGGGGAATGGCTGAACAAGTTGTGTATATGAATGTGATGGAATTACTATTGTGCTATAGGAAATGATGAGTAGGCAGATCAGAAAATTTTGGAAGAATTTGAATGAACTGATGCTAGTGAAGTGAGAAGAACCAGGAGAACACTATACAAAGTAACAGCTACACTGAGTAACAACTAACTTTAATAGACTTATCCATTCTTAGCAATGCAAGAATCTAAGACAACAACAAAGGACTCATGATGGAAAATGCTGTCAGCATCCACAAAAAAGAAGTGTGGAGACTGAATGCCAATTGAAGCATACTGTTAGCTCTCTTTTTCTTTTTCTTTTTTTTTTCTTCTTTCCTGTGGTTTCTCTCGGTTCTAATTCTTCTTTATGATGTGACTAATGTGAAAATAGGGTCAATATGAATGTCTGTGTAGAACCTTTATCAAATTAAATTACACACTGTCTTGGGGTGGAGGGAGGGGAGAGATAGGGAGAAAATTTGGTACTCAAAATCTTATGGAAGTGAAAGTTGGAAACTAAAAATAAATGTTTTTAAAGAAAGGAGTAAATTGAGATTTTTCCTACTATTGTAGTTTTATTTTCTATTTCCTCCTGTAAATTATTTAACTTTTCCTTCAAGAACGTAGGTACTATGCAATTTGATGCATATACACTTACTGTATTAGGTCATTGTCTTTGCTACCTTGCAAACAATTTCCCTGATTATCGCATTTAATTATTTTTTTGTTTTATCTTTGCTTTCACTGCTTGTTTTCTTAGTGTAGCTGAAGCATAATAGATTCTTTCCCAGCCCCTTATTTTAACTCTTTTTGTGTCTCTTTGCTTCAAGTGTGTTTGTTTCTAATTCTTGTATCTAATTCATTTTACTATCCTCTTTCATTGTATGAGTGAGTTCATCTCATTTACATTCACAGTTATTGCTGTCATTCCTTTCATCCTATTCTCTAATACTTATCCTTTATTTTTACTATGTGCCTTCCTCGTTGTTTGTTTTGCTTTGATGACTGCTTCCCAGAATTTTTCTTCCCTCTTACCTCCTTTCCCCTTTTCTTAACAACTTTTCCTCCTACATCTCTGTTGAAGAAGATGAATTTTTGTATCCAAATGTGTATATGTATGCTCTTTCCTCCTTAAGCCTATTAAGAAAAGAGTAAGATTCAGAGTTTCTCTCCATTGTCCCCTCCATTATGTCCTTGCATGCCCAGTTTATGAGATTATTTCTCCCATTCTTCATCTCTCTTCCCCTTGCTCCCAATATATTCTATTTTCTCACCTTTGCTTTTTCCTTTTGAGATCATTCCAAGATGATGGAATCACAGCCATCTCCTCTAGCTAAATAATCTCCCTCTAATAGCCTTAGTGATAATGTTTGGGAGGGTTACATGTATGAACTTTCCATATGGGAAAGTAAGTGGTTTGATGTTGTCAATTCTCCTGTAATTTCTCATTCATGTTTACTTTTTATTCTTTTCTTGAATCTTGTGTTTGAATGACAAATTTTCTATTCAGGCTTTCCCCACCTCCAAACCACCCCCTTATCAGGAATACTTGAAAGTCCTCTATTTCTTAAGTTATCCTCTTCTCCCTTTCTCATTTTATTGAGTAGATATTTCTTGGTTCTAATTTTAGCTCCTTTGTTTTCTGGAATATCATATTCCAAAACTTATGTTCCTTTGTGTTCCTAAATGTTGTGTGATCTGCACTGTGGGTCAGTGATGTTTGAATGATTTCTTTCTGGCTTATTGCAGTATTTTCTCTTTTATTAGGAATTCTTGATTTTGGCTATAATAATCCTGTGATGACTAAATCACATAAAGCACACTAAAATAAAACTAAATGCTATGTAATTGTACTGAGCTGTAATTGGGCTAGAAATAAGGATATATATACCACTTTCCTTTTATTGAAGAATTGGGTTATTCCATATTATGGATATTGAATAGTACATGCATTGTCAGATGTGGTTTCTTTGTTGTTAGTTTTTACTTAACTGTTGTTCTTTGTTACAAGTGAAAGGTTATTGGTGGTAGGGTGAAGTGGGACAGGGTGTCTGGAAACAACTGAAGTATACCTAAAATTCAGGAAAGAAAATCCACATGTATTAAACAATTAGAGAAGCAGTGGCCTTGAAGAAGCTGGACTATTAAATAGAGAATAATAAAGGATTGGACCTTTTAGATTATTTTATTGAATCCTTTCTCTTTTTGTCAGAAAAAGAGACATACAAGCAGTTCCCTGATCAAATTGAAGAGCTTATTGGGAGGTCAACTTTTCTTTAAAAATTTGATTATCCATAACTCCTTCCTATAGAATATGCAGACATTCCCTTTTGGCACTTAGTTAAGATTAGAAAAGGAAACTCTTTAATAAGCTTTACTGATTGGTTAGCAAACACCTTTTAACATTTCATAGAGAAAGTGATTCAGGGATTTGAATTACTCTGCTGAAAGATGAATGAACTAGCTTAGAATCTTGGGAGAATTGATCCTTTTGGGAGCAAGCATCATTTCTTATGCCATATAAAATTGAGCTTACAGACCTGATTGGCCCTTTTGGTTTCCTTTCAATTTTTCTCTCTTGTTCTTCTTTCTGAGTACATCAGGAGCCATTATTTAAGCCAAATTCAATGAGAGTAAGGTTGAACCATTCCCTTTCACCTTCCTGTAATTCCCCTTCATTTTAACAGTTTTCTCTTACCTCTTTTATATGAGATAATTTACCCTATTCTATCTCTCCCTTTCTCCTACTCTCATTATATTCCTCTCTAATGTCTTAATTTTATTTTTTAGATATCAACCCTCCCTACTGATACTGTGCCCTCTGTTTATGTATATATGAACACATATTTACATATACTCATATATGTATGTATACATATATGCACATATATATTCCCTTTAACTATTCTCATACTGAGAAAAGTCTCATGAGTTACAAATACTGTTTTTTTCATGTATGAATTTAAATAGTTCAACTTTAATAAGTTCCTTATGATTTCTTTTTCCTGTTTACCTTCTCATGCTTCTCTTGCTTTGTGTATTTGAAAGTCAAATTTTCTGTTCAGCTCTGTTTTTTTCATCAAGAATACTTGGAAGTTCTCTATTTCATTGAATGACCATATTTTCCTCTGAAGCATTATGCTCAGTTTTGCCTGGTAGGTAATTCTTGGTTTTAATCCTAGATCCTTTGACCTCCAGAATATCATATTCCAAGCCGTTCAGTCCCTTAGTGTAAAAAGCTGCTAGATCTTGTGTTATACTAACTGTGTTTCCACAATACTCAAATTGTTTCTTTCTGACTGCTTGTAATATTTTCTCCTTGACCTGGGAACTCTGGAATTTGCCTATAATATTCCTAGGAGTTTTCTTTTGGGGATTTTTTTCAAGACACAGTTGGTGAATTTTTTCCACTTTTATTTTGCCCTCTGCTTCTAGAATATCAGGGCAATTTTCCTTGAGAATTTCTTTAAGGATGATTTCTAGGCTCTTTTTAAATTTTTTTTTGGGGGGGAGGCAATTGGGGTTAAGTGACTTGCCCAAGGTCACACTGCTAATTTTTGTGTTAAGTGTCTGAGGCTGGACTTGATCCCAGGTCCTCCTGACTCCATGGCCAGTGCTATATTCACTTAGGTTCTTTTTTTGATCATGGCTTTCAGGTAGTCCAATAATTTTTAAATGATCTCTCCTGGATGTATTTTCAAGGTCAGTGGTTTTTCCAATGAGATGTTTCATATTTCCTTCTATTTTTTCATTTGTTTGGATCTGTTTTATATTATCTTGATTTCTCACAAAGTCATAAGCATCCATTTGCTCCAATCTAATTTTGAAGGAATCATTCTCTTCAGTGAGTTTTCAAAATTCCTTTCCATCAGGGCAATTTGTCTTTTTAAGGCATTCTTTTCCTCATTGACTTGCTGGGCATTTTTTGTCATTTGAGTTAATCTATTTTTTTTCCAAAGGCTTTATTAACTTCTGTTTTACATCATTCATTTCTGGCAGATTTTGAGTTACAATTTTTTCCCCATTCTCCGCTACCCACTACCCCAAAATAGCACAGGATATCCCCTTATCCAATCTGCTCTCTCCCATATCTTCTCCCCTAACCCCTTTGACTTTTCCAGTAGGGCAAGGTGAATCTCTGTGCCCCAATGCCTGTATATCTTATTTCCCAATTATATGTAAACAAGTATTAATAATGATATTTATATAAATTTAAACATTTGATTTTAAAACTTTGAATTCCATATTCATTCCCTTCCTCCCTTGTAACCCATCCTTACTGGGAAGATAAGAAATTCAGTATATGATGTACATGTGTAGCTATGCAAAAGATTACCATAGTAGATTTATCATAAAAGACTTACTATATTTCCCACTCTCCTATCCCACCTCCCGCCTGGTCTATTCCCTACTTTGATCCTTTTCCTTTTAAAAAGTGGGTGCTACTAACTTCCCTCCCCCCCCCAGCCTGCCCTCCCTTCCATCATCCTCCCTCTCATCCATTTCCCCCCTACTGTCCTGTAGGGTAAGATATCCTATTTAGTATGTATGTCATTCTCTCCCTAAGCCAAATTCAATGAAAATAAGGTTTTGCCTCTTTACCTTCCTGTTCTTCCCCTCCCTTGTAAGCATTTTCCCTTGCCTCTTCTATATGAGATGGTTTAGCCCATTCTGTCTCTTCCTATCTCCTCTGATTATATTCCTCTCTCACCTCTGAATTTCATGTTTTAAGTATCATCCCTTCCTATTAAATTCGACCTGTGCCCTCTATCTATGTATACCTGTAAACATATATACACACATTCATGTATGTATTCATATGCCCATATACCCTTCTTCAACAATATTCATACTGAGAAAAGCATCATCAGTTGCAATTAGCATTTTTCCATGTAGGAGTGTAAATAGTTCAACTTTGATAAGTTCCTTATGATTTCTTTTCCCTGTTTACCTTCTCAAGCTTCTCTTACTTCTTGTATCTGAATGTCAAATTTTCTATTCAACTCTGTTTTTTTCATCAAGAATGCTTGAAAATTCTCTATTCCACTGAATGAACATATTTCCCCCTTAAAAATGATACTCAGTTTTTTTTTAAACATTTAATTTTAAAACATCAAATCCCAGATCCATTCCCTTTGTCCCTTGTCACCCACTCCCATTGGGAAGATAAGCAATTCAGTATATGTTGAACATGTCTAGCTATGCAAAATATTACCATAGAAGATATATTGTAAAAGACTGATTATATTCCCTACCACCCATCCCACCGCCAACCTGGTCCATCCCTACTTTGATCCTGTCCTCTTCAAAAGTGGGTGCCTTCAACCTCCCTTGCCCCAGCATGCCCTCCCCTCCATCATCCCCCTTCTCATTCCCCTCCCCCCATTCTTCTGCAGGGTGAGATATCCCATTTAGTATGTATGTCATTCTCTTCCTGAGCCAAATTCAATGGGAATATGATTTTGCCTTTTTGCCTTCCTGTTCTTCTCCTCTGCAACTACTCTTGCCTCTTCTACTAGATAGTTTACCCCCCCCCCATCTCCCCATCTCCTCTTTCCAGATTCCTCTCTCACCTCAACTTCACCCCTTAAGTATCATACCTTCCCACTAAATTCAATCTGTGTCCTCTATCCATGTATACCTGTAAACATATATACACACATTCACATATGTATTCATATGCCTGTATACCCTTCTTCAATTATTTTCATACTGAGAAAGGTTACATCAGTCACAATTATTGTTTTTCCATGTAGGAATATAAATAGTTCAAATTTGATAAGTTCCTATTGATTTCTTTTCCCTGTTTACCTTCTCAAGTATCTCTTGCTTCTTGTGTCTGAATGTCAAATTTTCTATTCAAGTCTGTTTTTTTTCCTCAAGAATGCTTGAAAGTCCTCTATTCCATGGAATGACCATATTTTCCCCTGAAACAAGATACTCAGTTTTGCTGGGTAGGTAATTCTTGGTTTTAATCCCAGCTCTTTTGCCCTCAGTCCCTCAATGTAGAAGCTGCCAGGTCCTGTGCTATTCTGATTGTGTTTCCACAATATTGAAATTATTTCTTCCTGGCCGCTTGTAGTATTTTCTCCTTGATCTGGGAATTCTGGAACCTGGCTATAATATTTCTAGGAGTTTTCTTTTTGGGATCTTTTTCAGGTGGTGATGGGTGGATTCTTTCAACCTCTATTTTCCCCACTGGGTCTAAAACATCAGGGCAATTTTCCTGGAGAATTTCTTGAAGGGTGATTTCTAGGTTCTTTCTTTGATCATGGCTTTCTGGTAGTCCAATAATTTTAAAATTATCTCTCCTGGATCTATTTTCCAGGTCAGTGGTTTTTCCCATGAGATATTTCACATTGCCTTCTATTCTTTTATTTGTTTGGATCTAACAGCATCTTTACTTCTCATAAAGTCACTAGCTTCCATTTGCTCCAGTCTAATTCTGAAGGAATGATTCTCCTCAGTGAGCTTTTGAGATTCCTTTCCTTCTGGCAAATTTGGCCTTTTAAGGCATTCTTCTGCTCGTTGCCTTTTGAACCTCTTTTGCCATTTGAGTTAGTCTATTTTTAAGGTGTTATTTTCCTCTTTCAGGCTGTTGACTCTCATTTCATACTTTTCTTGCATCTTTCTCATTTCTCTTCCCATTTTTTCCTCCACTTCTCTTATCTGCTTCTTAAGGTCCTCTATGACCTGTGACCACCTTGTATTTTCCTCTGAAGCTTTTGGTGCAGGAGTTCTGACCTCACAGTCCTCCTCCTGTTCCATCCTTCAACCCTCTTCCTGCCCCCCCCCATAGGAATCTAATATTGAATTTTTCTGTTTATTTTGTTTCCTTTGCCTAGGCAGGTTGCCACTCAATTACTTGACTTTGGGGATTGTTGCCACAGAAGGACTCTGCCACCAGGCAGGGGAGCTTCTGTCACAAAATCTGGGGTTTTCTCAGCTGCTGGAGGTATTAGTTGGGTGCCCTCTCTGAAGCCTCTACACACTCTGGCAAGTTGGTCACACACCCCAGGACCTCCATCTCAGACCACAATCCAGATCCAAGAAGGTTAAAGTAAGAGTGATTACTTCCCCCCACCTTGGCCCACAGACTGGTTGCTGGATCCCAGTCCAAGAGCTGAAGTTGGCGTGTACAGGCAACTTCAGGCCAGAAGCTGAAGTTGCCATTTGGCTGTGGCTGGGCTGAAGTGTCTCAATGGCTTCTCACCCTGGAGTAAAAAGCCACACACTCCCAAGTACAGGTCCCAAACTCCATACTGCACTGACCTCTCACTTTGTCCTTGGCATCTATGTGTTAGCAATTCTGGAAACGCCACAGCTGTTGGTGATATGGAGTCCCTCCAGCTGTTTGCTGCTTTGGCTGCCCTGGTGCTAAAACCTCTGGCTCATGCTGGCCTGGGCTCAGCTCCCAGATTGCTGTCCTGATCGCTCCCTACGGGGCTGCCATGCTGTCCTCAGAGGGAGGTAGCATCTCTGTGTCATTTTGTGAGTTCTGTAGCTCCAGAGTTTGTTCAGAGTCACCTTTTACGTGTATTGGAAGTGGTGGGAGCTGGAGTTGTGCTGAAGTGCTATTTTTACTGAGTTAATCTATTTTTAAGGTCTTATTTTCTTCAGTATTTTTGAGGTTTCCTTTAGAAGGCTATTGACTCACTTTTCATGATTTTCTTGCATCATTCTCATTTCTCTTCCCAATTTTTCCTCCACTCCTCTTACTTTATTTTCTAAATCCTTCTTGAGCTCCTTCATGGCCTGTAAACAATTTATATTTTTCTTGGAAGCTTTTGATGCAAGAGTTTTGACTTTGTTGAATTCTTCTGGCTCCATGTTTTGATCCTTTTTGTTCACAGTAAAGAATTTTATGGTCTGATTGTGCTTCCTCTGCTTACTCATCTTGCCAGCTAATTACTTGACTTTTAAGCTCTTTGCCACAGTAGAACTCTGCTTCCAGAGTGTAGATAACTGTGTCCCAAATCACTGGGATTTTTGCAAATATTGTCAGAGGTCTGAAGAGGGTGCCTTCTCTATAGCCACCACCAGCTTTGGCACACTGGAGTTTGCAACCACAAGACCACCATCCAATGCTGCAATCCATATCCAATCAGGTCAAAGCAAGAGTGATTACCCTCTGAATTGTCCCTTGGTCCACTATGATTTGCAGGCCAGCAGCTCCCAAGGCAGCCGAGCTGCAGCAGTTGCAGTTGTCTTGCCTTCACTACTTCTCACTCTGGGGGAAGGGGCTGGACCATGGTCTTCTGTCACCCAGTTCCAACAGAGTTCTCCCCTGATCTTTTACTTTCTCTTTGGCGTTTAAGTGTTGAGAAGTCTGGAAACCACCACAGCAGCTGATTATTCATTCTCCTGAAGTCTGCTCTGGCCAGTCTGTGCTGCTCGTGGGGACATCCCAGGTCTTGACCTTGGGGCTCATGAGGGACTGGGCTTGGCTACAGCTTGGGGTGATGGACCCTTTATGTTGGCCTGCCAGGCTGCCTTCAGTGGGAGATTTGTTTCTCTCTGTCACTTTGTGGTTTCAGTAGCTCTAAAATTTGTTTAGAGACATATTTTACAGGTATTGCAGATGGTTGGAGGGGGAGCTTATGCCAAGTTCCTGCTTTTACTCTGCCATTTTAGCTTGCCCCCCTTCCTTCTTTGCTAAGCATAAAGATCTGAGAATGGACTGAGGAGAATCTCAGGATGTGCAGCAGAGCTGAGACAATGGTTAAGTATCCCACAGAAGTACCACAAGGCCCCTCAGGAGAGGGGATTAATAGACTGAGTCCTTGCATCTTATTTAAAAGAGGTTACTGCAGCATAACCCTAGAATCCAACATTCTAGCAAGAGAAGGGATAATTTTTGGTCATATAACAGCATAAGGAAATGCCTTCTGATAAACCTGCAGTTTGAGAGTTCAGAGATCTGTGCTTTAAAAATGGAAAGAGCCATTTTTAAGCAGTGTGCTTTCTGGAAAGGAAAGAAGCTTCACCAGCAGGCTTTTGCAGCTGGAGAATTAAGATGAGACAAAAGACCTTCTCTTCATTGTCTGTATCTTGGATGACCTATTATTTACTTATTATCTTCACAATTAGACTGTGATCTTCTTGAGGGCAGAGACCTTGTTTTTGCATTTCTTTGTATCCCTAGTTCTTAGCATAGTGACTGATGGCTTAGTTAATACGCAAGGAAGGTTGTTTGACTGATTAATTTTACTCCCCTCTGTTATTGGGAGTTATATATACAGGGTATACATATGCAGGAGTGAATAAAAGGCTTTTTCTTTAGGCTATTATAGGACCAGGGACCTATTCAGATTTAATTTGGGGATGAAGTGAGATGCTCATAAGTCACTAAAACCATCAAAGGGAGGTTTACTTTGTCCTAATGAATCAGGGATATGCAACAAGAACACAGTGGTACTTAGCTTCTGTAGTCTTGACCCTTGGTTTTCATATGGAAACCCACTTATTCAGCAAAGCAGGATGTACCGACTCAGGTGGTCTTTAGATTTTCAACTATTTTGAGCTTCCCTGACACTATGCAAATGAGATTTTTATGCTCCAGGTTACCAGGAAATTGCATCAAGGGAAGCAAAAGTCTATCCTGTCCAAGGACAGATTTTATGGAAAACTAATCTCTATTGTATTTCTATTGCCAAAGGAGGAGGAGACCCTGGTAGATTTTGGTTCTATCATATTTGTGCAGCAATATCTAAGGAGGTGTGCCTTCTGGAGGGATTTGAAATCACAGGCTTTCCCATTCATGTAGAGGGGATACTGCAGGATCTGGTAAGAAAGAAAAAAATTCTGGAATATCAGGGCATTGTCCTACTGCCAACCACAAATGTGTACCATTAAACTATGCTGTCATAAAAAAAATAGGAGGGGAAAATTACTTCATTATTGACAGATGTTTGTTTGTAACTAGTGCAAATCCCTTTACCTTTCCCCCTGCAGTTATTTGTTTATGGACTCCTTTGAATTATTTCTGTCTTCTGTTATACAAAATGAAGGCTATCTTTTCCCTAACATGAATTGTTTACCTTTTTGTTTTTTGTTTGCTCTTTTGTTTGTTTATGGAAGCTAGGGACCTTGTAATTCACATTTATGTAAAAGTACACATGAACTTTATATAAACTTAATCTAGCAGAAGCCTGGGTAAATTCTGACTGGGGGATATAATGAGCAAGAGACTGATACTGATATTTTGGGGAAAAGTCCAGGATTGAACCTACTTTGTGTGAGTTCAGGGATTATGGGATTTTAGGCCTTGGATTACATAGATATATTGGTAGAATAGATAGAGGAAAGAAGAGTATCAACTGCAACCAATCAGAGGGAGGTAATATGAGTATTCCATACACATAAGTTGGGATCTGAGGAGGGTCACATGAATTCATATAATATTTCTCTTTCCCCTGAAAGGAGGCAAAATGAGGTTTAGGCATTAAATCAGAGGTAAAAGTGGAAAAAAAAAAAGAAAAGTCTCAGGTCAGGCTTTAGCCTGTACAGCCTTCAGGGAAGCTGTTCAGGTATGCATGTATGGGGAGGGGGGAGGATTCAATTAGGAAGCTGTAAGCTGAAAAATGCTAACCTTCCCATTAATCTGGGGGCTGTATGTCTATATTTTGTAACTATGAATATACTGGAGTGAAATACTATTTAACTGAATGCCAAGAAACAAGAATTACAGTGATCTTACAGAAATGATTCACAGAATCTGACTATGAAAAGAATAAAAATTCAAGTCATTATATTTTGGAACTATTAATCATTTCTATCTCAGCGACTGGCATTGGGGTAAGATCAGAGCTAACAAATCTCTCAGCTGTTAATACTATTACTTCAGCACATGGATAGCCCAAATGTCCCTTTAATGGGATGCTTAGCCACATGGCACAATCTGTATTTAAATGTACAGAAGAACTAACTACCTTGAAAATTCTAAGGAGGTCATGATAAAGGGCATTGGTAGGAGGATAAAGAAGTCAGGAGTGTGTAGTCAGAGATTTATTATGTGAATAGGGATCAGCCTTTTAAATTTTTTTTTAATTTTACAGCTTTTTAAAATTTAAACTTCAACTTGCCAGCATTATGTGCCATTTATTAACAAAACAAAACTCTTATGTCATTTATGTATTTGTCACCATTTGAAAAAGGTCATAAAAGTAGCAGCTGCAACTGCCTACTATAATGTCATCTTCTTAAGTGTGCAATATGGATAAAGTTTGGTTTTATATGTCTTTGTATTTATATCTTTAAGTGTTTCATGGGACCTGACTATCTTTAAATAATTCTCTTTCCCAAGCTGGCTTCTGGATGTCACTTTCATTTTTTTTTTACCTCTAACTCAGGACCTCTGGCCTCACAGGGCTCCTTGTTCTACTTCCATGGAGTTTCCCTTCCAATTAAGGATTGCAATCACAGATTAAGCACCTACTATGGGCAAAGAATTGCCCTAAGCACAGGAAATAGTCAGTCAATAAACATTCATTTAGTGCCTACTAGGTGCCAGACACTAGGTGCTTAGTGTGTGGGATAGAAAAAGAGATAAAGGATAGTTCCTGCCCTCAAAAAGTTCACAATCTAAAACAAAGAAGAAACAACAAGGAAACAAATGTATACAACCAAGCTACATACAGGATAAATAAGAAATAATTAAAAGAGAGGAAGCACTAGAATTGGGAGATACTGAAAAATGCGTCTTGTAGAAGATTAGATTCTAGTGGAGACTTACAGGAAGCCAGAGACATCATTAGGCAGAAATGAGGAAAGAGAACATTTCAAGAATGGGGGACAGTAAGATAAAACACTTGCTCTAAGAGATATAATGAGCTAAGAAGTGACACAATCCCTGTCCTCTCAGAGAAAGGACTGGTGGCATAAAATATGTACATACACAATTATCCTTCAGGTTCTTCCCCTAAGAAGAGATAGACTTGGCCTTGTCTTTCCATTGGGAAGTCAGAAAGGTGTGAGCAAATAGAAGTGATAAGAAGCAGCTGCCAAAGACAGGTGCTGAGAATAATAAGGTCAAGAACAAAGAGAAACCATTTTCACCAAATGGGTTACAGAGGTAGGTGACAAAAGGAGACAAGCCTTTAAGGAAGATATGGATATATAGATTTGAAAAGCACAGACAAGGGAAGAGTATATTCTTGCCAAGAATGAATGGATTTATATGGGATATAGGACATTCAATTCAGGGAATGAATAGGGATCAATGAGAAACAGATAGGAATGGTAAATTAGAAATTCTGGTTCCTATCAAATCCCAGGCTAAATAATTTGCATTTTATGCTCGAGGTCTTTGGTAGCCCTTAAAGGTTTTTAATGAGTGCAGTAACATGATTAGAATTGTTCCATTGGACAATCCTTTTGACAGCTATGTGGATAATACATGGGAAATGTAAGAAAAGAGTTGAATTCCTAGGCTATTTAAACAGGAAATGCACTGGGGATGTAATGGAGACTTGTCGTGGGTCATAGCAAAGTGACTGAGAATAAAGGGACCAAAGCGAAAGGTGTTGTGTTGGCAGACCTTGGCAATAAGGTTGTCTCAGCAATGGAATTGATGTTAGGGGGATGGAGATGGGAATGTCAAAGATCTCTGTGAGAAGGAAAGCAGGTTTCTACTTCTCCTTTGTTGCTGTCACTTAAAAAATAACCTTTTTATTTTCTAAGAGTTTTGACTTTTGGATAGATCCTTTGGAAGAAATACAGGTGGGTTGTCATCTTGACCTTAGAGGACATCTCCACACTGGTAATGTCACAGATCCATTGAAGCATTCAAGTGTTTACTGTAGGAAAATGAACAAAGATTCAAAAGAGAGTCGCAAAGTTATAAAAAGTTTTAAAAGACTTACTAGGTATCCTTGATTTTCCTGAAAACCTCCCCCTCTTAACTTTCTCCTGTCTTACTTTTGACTTTGGGATGAAAATAATAGTTTATATTCCTCTTTTATTCTGGGAAATATTATTCCTGGACTCCTTCAATCGTTTTGGACAAGAACCAGAAGGAAGTTTCCTCACTTTACTTACCCTTTAGTAAGGCCACCAAATGTGCCTACAAAGAATCACACAAGACCCATTTACAACTCTGAGGAAACAAGATCTGTGTCTTCATCTTAGGGTCTCCCTGCTTTAGGCAGGAAAGTCAAAGATCATTTTCTTCCATTCCTGTACAAATATCATAATCCACCATATATATTATTATTCACTGTCAAAGACAATACTGCTCATGTGAAGCAGAGTAAAAATAATGTTATGATTAAACATTAATGTTTTCTAATATATTCTTAGGAAGTCCTGACATTTTCAGTGTGCTATATGGCTGGATAAGCAATCATGGAGGGGGATTAGAGCTATCTTCTTAGACAAAGAGGAAAACTAATCCAATCCTTAACTGATGCCCACTCCCCAGTTACCTCCTTAAGCTCCTAGAGGACACAGACAAGTAGACTCTTGACCTAAGATCTTTCATTTTTAGAGACACATAGACACAATCCATTGTTCCTGGAAACCAAACTTCAATGACCATGTTTTTGACTATGCTGATACACACGAACAGACAGGAAGTAGCAAATTTGTAACATGAGTACAGAGATCCCTGGTATCTGTGGTCTCCAGTGCTTTCACATTAGAAAAGCCATAGTGCCCTAACATTTTAAAACACTTCACTAAAATTAAAGCATTATACACACACACACACACACACACACACATATATATATGAATTATTGTAGCTGTTGTTGTCATCATCCTAATCATCAGCATCATTTCCACCATCATCAATAACACAATAAAAATGTAAATGAGACTTGTGAGAACCAGTATGGTATAGAGGTTAGAGTGCTGAACTTGGAGTCAGGAAAATCATGGTTCAGAGCCTTCCTCTGATAGTTGCCAAATCTATGATCATAAAATAGTCACTTAACCTTTTTAACCATTATGAGAATACTACCAGTCAATTACAGATGGCTACTTTTTAGTGATACTATAAAAGTCATAATCACAATAACTAGCTTATTGTGCTATACAATATTTTGTAACATACAATATAATGTACAATAATGTTAAGTCATTTGATCATCATAACAACTCTATGGGGTAAGTTCTGTTAATATTCCCATTTTATAGATGAGAAAATGGAGGCACAGAGGTGTTAAATGACTTACGCAGGTCCATAAGTAGCAAGTATCCTAAGCCAAATTTGAACCCAGGTCCTTCTGACTCCAAGTCTAGTACAACATTCATTATACCACCTTGCAGAGCTGTTCAGATAAAGGTTGTACTAGATTTCCTTTGGGGTTGTTTTTAGCTCTGGGGTTCTAGGAAATTATTCTTGGATCAAAAACAAGCTAGGAATTCATGTATTTTATTGCATATTGAGGAGTCAGTTGATAATATCTGAGGCAGTGTGCTCACTGCTGATACAGGGAAGGCTGTTCTCAAATGAATAGCAGTAAGAGTTCAAAATGAATGATCAGTTTCACTGATATGAGACCACGGGGATGGGCACTCGATAAGATACTGATTAGAAGTGAGTGTGAATGTATCCTCTAAAAGATCACAAACTTGCTTATGTTTCAGATAGTTAAACTAAGACCCACAGAGATCTTACCTAATCTTACATTACCTAGCTTACAACAGCTACGTACTGAACTATCTGGGACCATGCTTTTTTCCACCATACCACATACTCTTCATCAGATTCCACGACTATTTCCTAAAGCAGTGTAGATACTAGATTTCAAAGTAGGAGGCCTTGATTTGTCTTTAAATACCTTGGGTCATGATGCACCAGGTATGGAAAATCCTTTGTCAAAGGTTGATGCATTAATTATGCACAGTAGTCATGTGCAGGACTGACTGAATCTTGGCCCATGAGAGATAAAATAGTAGAGTGTTTCTTAAATCCATTAGTCAGCAAACATTTATTAAGTATCAATTATGTGCCACAAAGTACGTTAGATGTGTCAGGGAAGTTCAATTGATCTGATTAACAGGAATGAAAAAAAATATTGACCATAAATTTGGGCATCAAACTCTCCCCTCCTCTGTGGGTACCTCCAACCTCCAAGTTCAGAATTCTGGGCCAGTGCTTATAATCTTGCCTTCATACTACATATTTGTTTATCTTGTCAGAAGAGAGAACAAGAGAACTAGGTGAGAGCCCCCTTGGCAGAGCTCTCTTTAACTTGTCCCACACTTAACTGAAAGAATAATCTCTTTAAGGTCACTACCCAGTTCCACAATCTTCAATTGCCAATACTTCAGTCTGACAGTAAAGGTTGTCTACAATTTGTCTCCTGTACTTACATTTCCAGATCTACTTCCCATCACTCTGATTCTTATGCTGAATTCTGTGTGTTTCATTCCAAAGTCTCCAAATATTTTGGATCCCTGGAGTAGAAGGTAGATCAAATAAATGGATACTTTATATGTTAAGATTTTGAAAAGAGCAAGCTTTTCTTAGTGAATTCAACTGTCTTCCTCTCTGTTCTTGTTCATGCACCAATCAAATACAGAATCCTAATAAAAATGAGATCTGAGATTTCTATAGCGTTTTGCACTTGTACATTTGTGCATATTGTACACTTGCATTGTACATACACCATTATTTGATCTTGCAATAACTCTGTGAGGCAAGTAGTACATATAGATTGTTGACATTTTATAGATGGAGAGCCTGGGCTTCAAAAAGATGAAGTGACTTGCTCAGGGGTCACATAGTCAGTAATGACAAAAATGGACTTCAAACTCAGACCTGCTGATTTCAGATGCAGGACCTCTTTCATCAGGGGTCCTTATGAAATGTCAATATCTTAAATGTCAATTAATAATGACAGAAATAGAAATAGGCTGCATGATATAGGTTGCATTTTATGACAATAAGGTTAACTTGTCCCAGGGTCTTAACTTCTTAATTTAAAAAAGAAGAGGTGGGACAAAATCATATCAGTTAAAAAATTAAGTGGAAGGAAAAAAATTAGATTTTTAAAATTAACTACGTATTTGCCAAGTACTCGGCAAATATAATCTTATTTAATCCTCACAACAGCACTGTGAGATGGGTGTGATTATTATCCTGATTTTGTTTTTGTTCAATAATTTCAGTTGTGTACTACTCTTTGTTATCCCATTTAGGGTTTTCTTGGCAATGATACTAGAGTGATTTGTCATTCCTTCTCCATCTCATATTACAGATGAGAAAACTGAGGAAAACAGGGTTAAGTGACTTGCTCAGAGGCACAGAGCTAAGAAGTGTTGAAGTCAAATTTGAACTCAGGAAGATGTCCTTCTGACTCCCGCCCCAATATTGTTTCCACTGAGCCACTTAGCTGCCAACATTTTACAGTTGAGGAAATTGAGGCAAAAAGATGTAAAGTG
Source organism: Gymnobelideus leadbeateri (assembly GCA_011680675.1). Classification (NCBI taxonomy): domain Eukaryota; kingdom Metazoa; phylum Chordata; class Mammalia; order Diprotodontia; family Petauridae; genus Gymnobelideus; species Gymnobelideus leadbeateri. Next base: position 222,474 of record WOXC01009690.1, on the reverse strand, counting down.
ACATGCCAAGTTCAATTACTAAAGTCTTCCAGACTCCAGACCTAGCATTCCATCCACTCTGCCACCTAAGGCAAATATGTACAAATAATTCATATAGAGCTTTGGAGTGCAGTGCTTGGAGAATGCAAAGCTTTAATGTTAAAGTAAACCGATGTCTTTTTTTTTTTTTACCAAATTAAATAGATTAAATGAGAGCTAGGGGGAGATGGGGAGAGAGGATAGAGGAAGTATAGGGAAGGAAACAGAGATGTTGACAGAGAGAACTGAGGAACTTGTCAGTATGTATATGAGTAATAGGGGGTAGTGGGGTAAAGTTCACAAGTGGATTCCTGGACAAGGAAAAGGTGTGTCATGCACCTCTCCAGCAGTTTATGGATAACTCTGGGTACGATTTTTAAAGGCTAGATTTCTCTCTTGAGTGAACCTTTATTTAAATATAGTGACCAGAAGAATTAATACAATCGATATATACAGCCTGTATATGTGACCATTGAATGTATACTGGTCCTAATGAATCAATTTTAACACCTGGGGAATGTGATGAAAGGCCTCATTATGTGTCATTCAGAATTTCTGGATTCTAGTTCCATTTCTGTCATTAATTATTTGTGTAATCTTTGTGTCACATCACCTTTCTTGCTCTTGTGTTGTTTTTCTTGTTTAGTTGTTTGTAATCATGTCTGACTCTCCATGATGCCATTTGGCGTTTTCTTGGAAAATATACTGGAGTGGTTTGCCATTTCCTTCTGCACACTTTACAAATGAGGAAACTGAGGCAAAGAGTGCTAAGTGACTTGCCCAAGATCACACAGCTAATAAATGTTTGAGACTGTACTTGAAATCAGGTCTTTCTGACTCCAGGCCTGACACTCTATCCACTGTGGCACCTACCTGCTTTATGTGTGTAAAATGAAGGAGTTTAGACTACATGCCCTGGAGGGTCTTTTATATGGTGAAATCCTATTTCAAAGAATCTGAGGATGCTAGCAAAAATGTAAAAATCAAAGCCAGAAAACAATGACTTGTACCTCAGCTTTTCTCTATTAAACTTAGCACTCATCTTCACATAATAGTTTTCCTAATTGTCTTCCTAATTGTATGTGAACTTGATCTGACTGAGGATGTATGTCCCTTTTCTCTTTATTTTATATCTTGGGCAGGTATGTGTGAGAATTTGAGAGGCATCACTAATATCTGGACATAGCAAACAGACACAAAAGCTCAGAGAATAGTTACCTTCACTATTTGTGGGTGATTTGAATTTAACATCTGGGCTCCCAAGCATAAATGTCTGAAAGTTCCATCTTGCCCTTTGTTAACTGCAAATTAATCAACTCTCTCTGGGAGAAGAGAGAAAGATGGCTCCTTTTTTTTCCTTTTTGGAGGGCAATTGCGGTTAAGTGACTTGACCAAGGTCACATAGCTAGTTTTTGTGTTGTGTCTAAGGTCAGATTTGAACTCAGGTCCTCCTGCCTCCAGGGCTGGTGCTCTATTCACTACTCCACCTAGCTGCCCCAAGATGACTCCTTTTAATTCTCTCTCTTCTCTCTTTAATTCTCTCTCTTCTCTTCTTGCTTCCACAGGGTATAATTTCTTTGGGTTAGATTTTATTTGTTTAGTGATTTTTTTTGTTTGCTTGTTTTTCTTTCACTGTGGAAATTTTGGAGGGGAACTTTGGTCACTAAGAATCAAATACCCAGCAGTATTACTTGCCTACTAGGGTATGAAGACAATTTTGAGGTATCTTGAGTATTTTTATCACTTTTTTAGATCTATTGTAAAGAAAAGAGATGGAACACTGCTCCAATCAAATGCTCCCCACCAGATTTCATTTCTTTTCTTAGAGCAGTTAAACAAAACAAAACAAACAAACAAAAAAAACCCCAACAACAACAACAACAAACAAAGCAAAGCAAAACAAAACAAAACAAAAAACCAACAGCTCAGCCTAGAAATAAGTATACTATTTGGGAAATTCTGAGGAAGCTTTTCTTTGATCTCTATTGTCTCTACACTGATACTCTTAAATTCGCAAAGAGTGTTTAATGACATAATCAGTTTATTGTTCTCTATTCCCCTTTGTAATATGGCTTTCATCTCTCCAACTGCACAGAAACTTTATCTCTGAGGTCATCAATGATCTCTTTATTATTCTTTCTAAAGGCCCTGCATCTTCTCTACTTCTTTCTGTTTCCACTCTCTCTTTTCATGACCTCCTCAGTTCACATCAATTCAACTATAATCTCTCTGCAAAAGAAATTCAGATGTATATATCTAGACTTAATCTCTCTCTTGTCCTCCAGTCCTATATTTTCAACTGCTTTTTGGACAACTCCACCTGGATGTTACATAAGTATCTACATCTCAACTTATTTAAATTCAAACTTGTTAACTTTCTTCCTAAACTATACTTAACACAGTGCCCAGCACATAGTAGGTATTTAATACATGTTTGTGACTTGCCCAAGGCCATATGGCTAGTAAGTGTTAAGTGTCTGAGGTTGGATTTGAACTCAAGTCCTCCTGACTCCAGGGCCAGTGCTCTATTCACTGCACCACCTAGCTGCCCCCAAATTTCTTTATTTCTATCAACAGTATCACCACCCAGCTAGTCACCAGAGTTTGCAGTCTAGGAGACACCCTTGATTCTTCAATTTTATTCACAAAGGCTTTCCCTATTCCTATCTAATCAGTTGCCAAGTCTTGTCAATTCCATTTCCTCATCAAATCTCACATTTTCCTCCCCTTTTCTTCACTTATCCCACAATCTCAGATGTTAGTCAATTCTCACTTGAACTTTTGTAAAAATACTCTAATTGTGGGGTGGCTAGGTTCATATCTGGGCTCGGACACTTGACACACTTACTAGCCATGTGACTTTGGGCGAGTAGCTTAACCCTAATTGCCCTCTAAAAAGGAAAAAAAAATACTCTAATTGAGCTCCCTGAATCCATTCTTTTCTTTGTACAATATATTCCACAGCTATTGAAGTTATAATTTTAAAATCTAGGTCTGATTATGCCATTTCCCTGCTGAAAAAGCTTCAGTGATTCCACTCTGTCTAGAGGACAAAATATAAATGCTTTTGTTTATATTTAAAACCCTTTACAATTTGGCTTCAGCCAACATTTTCAGGATGTTTTTAATGCATTAGTGCCTCCAAACTGGCCTACTTGCTATTCTCCATATGCTATAATCCATATCTCCTGAATGTGCATTTCCACAGACTTTCTCCTATGTTTGGAATACTCTCTCATCATGTACACCTCTTTGCATCCTTTGTCCCCTTTAAAGATCAGCACAGTTCCACCTCCTTCAATAAGCCACTCCTGATTCATCCATTTGTTAGTTACCTCTAATCAATGTTTTTTTTCATCTATGTATACCAGATATTGATTTATTTGTTTATATTTTATACCTCCTCAGGAAAAAAAAGTGAGATATTTGAAGTCAGAGCCTAGCACAGTGCATGATATATAATAGAAGATAAAGAAATACGTGCTAGTTAATTGACTGATAGAAGTATGCATAAAGTTATCAGCAATTTACTTATGGGGTTTAAAAATAAGTATTGACATACTCCTGGACAGTAATGGAATGTACTTAAAAAGGATCGGCAATGAGGCATGCATATTAAAAATAATGTATTTACCTGTTATCCTGAAATGGAAGAGTAGTAGGGTGAGGAAAGGCTGGGGTGGGGTTATATTATATAAATAGAAGCTATAGACTTGTATCTACTGGGATGCAATGAAAAGTGTAGAAAGGAAACTCAGAAATACACAGAAGACAAAATTCAAGGACAGACAATAACAAAACCCATCACTTTAGATGTCTTTATAATATCTCATTTTCTGCTTCCTCTCCTCCCCTCTCCCCCCATATGAAATCTAAACTACTAGAATATGGGTGTAAACTACAGGCCAGGCCCAGAATGACTACCTTAATAAGACTTATACCCAAAAGAGATAAAAGAAAGAAGGGAAAAAATCACATAGGTACAAAAATGCTCATAGTCCTTTTTTTTTTTTTTTTTTTGGTATAGCAAATAAATAGAAACAAAACAAGATAGCTGTCAACTGGGGAATGACTGAATAAATTTTGATATATAAATATTATTCCTCCATAAACAATGATGAAAAGGATTGTTTCAGAGGAACCTCGGTAGAATTACATAAACTGAGGCAGAGCGAAATGAAGAAAACCAAGAAAACAAGATATACAGTAACATCCACATTGTAAAGGAAAACAAATTTGAAAGTCTTAAGAACTAGAATCAATGCCATGATCAACCATGACTCCCAAAGGAACAAAAATGAAGCACCCTACCCACCTCTTGACAGAGAAGAGACAGATTTGAATGATAGAATGAGACATACATTTTTGGACATGGAAAACGTATGGGTTTCTTCAGCTTGCTAAGTTTATTTCTTACAAGACTTGCAAAGAAGCATGGGATGTTTAACGTGTTTAGCCTGGAATAGAGAAGGCAAGAGAAACTGATATGTGAAGAGGGATTAGACTTCTCCTGCTTAATCCCAAGGTCAAAAATAAGCAGAGGTGAATTTGTTATTGTAAAGAAACACTTCCTAATCATTTGAATTATTCATGGGTGGAATGGGGGTCCAAGTCACTAGTTTTTTACCCCTTAAAAGTTCTTCTTTTTCTCCCTGTTTGTTTGGTCTGTTGTAAAGCAGATTGTTTTTAATAAATGGATTGATCTCAATGGCCTCTGAGGTCCGTTCCAACCTTCAGATTCCAGGATACATCAAACAAAGGCCTGTTTGAGGTAGCACATAAGGTTACTTACATCTCTAAAAATCTATGTTTCCTTGCTTTTGTAATTCCTAATTTTTTTTTTGGTGTACATTTGAAAATGGATTTTGGTGAAGAAGCCATGGTTGAGTTGTCAAACAAAATCAAGAAATAATTTCTTTTAGGAGAAATTGTGTATTGCCTACCCCATAGTCAAGCTAATTTAATAAGTAGATAGTGTGGGTGTTATTTTAATTTTTAAAATGAAACAACTGAGCCAGAGAAATGAATTGGCTTATCAGTAATCACACATTATTCTGGGTTGGACCATACTCAGGATAGTTCTCTAATAGTTTAGATTCAATAATTGAACAAAATGAGATATTTGCATATCATTTCAAAGTTAAACAATTCTATGATATAGAAGGAGAAAGAAACTCAACAAGGATAGTCATTAAGAACTCCTTGAGTGGGTTGAGCTGAGCAATGTTGCTCTGGCCAAGAATTTGAGGGATCATGGAAATCCTTGTGTCAACTTTGTACTCAAGCAATGAAATGAGAAAGTGATGTCAACCATCTGATCCTTTACCCCCCAGAACCAATCAAGTCTCAAGCAATGTCCCAATGTCTTTCAATGAAAGAATACAAGACAAAACAAAAGAAAACAAACAAAAAACTAGCCTGAAGTAGATGGGGAGAGGAATTAAAATATAGCCCCTACGACAAACAGCTAGATAGTCACAAAGCCAGGACTAGATCTTAGATTTAGTGACTCCAAACACCATGACTTTAGAACATGCCAAAGCAATTGACAGATAACAAGAGGCACTTTCAAAAAGATATATACAGTGATCATCCTCTACATTATTGGTACCACTATTTGCAGTAGTTTAGATTTTGCCCTTTTGACTCAGTGTATTTAGGCTTTTCTAATGGTTACTGCATGAGAGGATGGTCTATTGAGCCATTTTTCAAATAGCCTGCCTAGTTTGTTTTAGTTATGTTATCTTATTTTTATTATTATTGGGTGAGCTGAGCTCACAAAAAAGCAGTTTCTTGATTTATTGTGTAGCTATTCATTCTCACAGATAACCAGCTGTGGAGTTGACTTACTATCAGAACAAATATTTTGCCAATGTCGTTTGCCTGGCAGTCATCCAGGGACCCATTGATGGTGATTCTGTCATGTCATTAAATAGCCTAGTTTTCCCTCCCAGCTCTGCAGGCATCAACAACATACATCTCTCTAGAGTGAGGAAAATAACTTTTGCTACATCCTGTGCCTACTGTTTATTTTCCCAGGGTGACTCTACATCAACTTGAATTTTGGTGGAAAATCACTGGAATATAGACACAACTTACCCAATTGTTCAGTGAGAAAAAAAAAAGACTCTTCTACATATTGAAAACTAGTATACAGGACAATTATACTAAGAGTTCACCCTGGCAATTCTCTCCTTGCTTCTCAGCCTGCTAGACTCTTTGCCACAACAGGGTTTTTCCCTATCCTTCAAAAAGGATAGGGAACATCAACTATATCAATAGCCTACTGAGTGATCTGTCTGCCTTAAGTCTATCTCTACTCCTAACACATCACCATTCACACTATCATTATTCCACAGAGCTACTAAAGTGATTTTCTTAAAGTACAGATCTGACCATGTGCCTCCCTTACTCAATAAACTCTAGATGCTCCTTATCAGCTTTGGGATCAAATATAAACTACTGTCTTTGACACTTAATGCTCTTTATAATCAAGCCCTGCTCTTTCTTTCTAGTCTTATTATACATTACATTCCCACAGTCCACCCAAACTAGTCTTTCTACTGTGCCTCCCAACCCCCTTCAATTTCTACCATTCCTTCTCACTTAGCACCTTATATTTAACTACCTTGAATTTATTCCGTATTATACTCCATACATTACATTTTTATACATCATTTCTGACAGAGTACAACCTCTTTTTTCTATTTTTCTACTCTTTATTTTTTTCATTTTTTATATCTATAACCTATGACCCTAGCATAGTGACACATAATAAATATTTTTATTTTATTATTTGCTTGAATGATCTCTCATACAGTACCCATGCTTTCATTCTATCTATCCCCTACAAGATTTATTTTTAGATAGGAAGGTAGAAAGAAAAAAGAGATAAAATGGTTAAATATTTATTAAGCATTTACTCTGAATGTCTTAGAGAGAACATTCATTATGTAACATTTGGAAATACTAATTTCCTTTAAAACTGAAGTGTCAACTTCTACATGAAGTTTTTTCTGATCCACCAATTACTTTACATCTATTCTGAATATATTTTGCATCTACATATGCATACACATATCACATATGTATATGCATATATATGCACACATACATGTACATGTACACATACATATACATGCTGTCTCCCCTGATAGAATGTAAGCCCTTTGAGGGCAAGGGTTATTTAGATTTTTGTCTTTGTATCCCTACTATTTAGCTCAGGGCCTGTCACAATTAAATCGTAATAAATGATTGTTGGTTGATTAGTTTTCTTTCTGACAATAAAACTTGTTTGTTTCTGGCATATGGCAACTCATTCTTTGAGTTACACTGCAAAACATGTCAATTATGGTTTATATGTAATGCTGATGAAACTATTCTATGTGAATGTGAGGTTTGGCAGAGGTCTGAGCTGTTAGGTCTTGATGTAGATAACATTATTGAAAATTTCTTTCAGCCCATAAGACAGAATCACAAAATTTTAGAATTGTAAGGGATCCTGCTGATCATCCACATTATAGTTGAAGAAAACTGAAATGTAGAGAAATTATTTGACTTGAAAAAAAATCACACAGTGGGGGTGGCTAGGTGGCAAAGTGAATAGAGCACTGGCTCTGGAGTCAGGAGGACCTAAGTTCAAATCTGGTTCAGGCACTTAACACTTACTGGCCAGCTGATCTTGGGCAAGTCACTTAACCCCAATTGTCCTGCATTCCCCCCTCCAAAAAAGCAAAAAAAAAAAAATCACAGTGATTGGGCAGCAAAGTCAGGTCTAGAATCCTAGGTCTTCTGATTCACAATTCGGTGAATTTTTCACTATTTCTGTATGTAGCCATCCATTTGTATGAATTAGTCTATTGATGATTTTTGTGGCAGGAGGGATTCCTGTTTTATGTAGGCTGAGCTGACCCTTTAAGAGAACAGTGTTGCCATTTTATTTCCTTGGGACCCAGGGTAAAAAGGTCAATCAAGGAGATGTGAAATTATTACCTTCACCTGTTCTCTTGGCTATTGTGTGAAGAGTTCTTTTCTAGCTATGTTGATCCTCCACAAAGAGTTGACTATTGTCAATCTTATAACTCTTTAATTCCTTAAGTCTTTGAATGAGTAAAGTGTTTTGACATTTTTTAAACAAATGCTTTATTAACTTCTGTTTTACATCATTCATTTCTGCCAGATTTTGAGTTACAATCATTTCCCCCCCCCATTATTCCCCTACCCAACCTCCCAGAATGGTAGTCCCACAAGATATCGCTTCCTCCAATCTGCTCTCTCCCATACCTTCTCCCATATCTCCATTGACTTTTCCATTAGAGGAAGGTGAGTCTTTGTGTCCCAATGCCTCCACATCTTATCTCCCTATTACAAGCAAAAGAGTATTAATAATAGTATTTATATATATTTGAAACATTTGATGTTACGGCCTCGAATTTCAGATCCATTTCCTTCCTCCCTTGTCATCCATTCCCTCTTGGGAGATAAGTAATTCAGTATATGTTGTACATGTCTAGCTATGCAAAACATTACCATAGTAGATATATTGTACAAGGCTGCTTATAATTCCCTCCCACTCATCCCACTCACCACCTGGTCCATTCCCTACATGATCCTGTCCCTCTTCTATAGTGAGTACTTCCAACCTCCCCTCACCCCAAGGATGCCCTCCCATCCATCATCGCTCCTCTCATCCCCCTTCCCCCTATCCTGCTGCAGGTTGAGATATCCCATTTAGTATGTATGTCATTTTCTCCCTGAACCAAATTCAATGTGAATGTGGTTTTGCCTTTTTAGCCTTCCTTATTCTCCCCCTCTTTTGCAACCACTTCCCCTTGCTTCTTCTACATGGGATAGTTTACCCTACCCTGTCTCTCCCCATCTCCTCTTGCCACTTTCCTCTCTCACCTCATAATTTCATCCCTTGAGTATTCTCCCTTCTCAACAAATTCAACCTATACCCTCTATCCATATATAACTGTAACCATATACACACACATTCACATATGTATTCATATGACCACACACACTTCTTCCATTATTTTCACAGTGAGAAAGATATCATCAGTCACAGTTATTGCTTTTCCATATAGGAATGTAAATAGTTCAGCTTTGATAAGTTCCTTTTGATTTCTTTTCCCTGATTACCATCTCAGGCATCTCTTCCTTCTTGTGTCTGGATGTCCAATTTTCTATTCAATTTTGTTTTTTTCCTCAAGAATGCTTGAAAGTCCTCTATTCCACTGAATGACCATATTTTCCCCTGAAACAAAATACTCAGTTTTGCTGGGTAGGTGACCCTTGGGTTCATTCCCAGCTCTTTTGCCCTCTGGAATATCATATTCTATGCCCTTCGATCCCTCAGTGTAGAAGCTGCCAGGTCCTGGGCTATTCTGATTGTGTTTCCACAATATTGAAATTGTTTCTTCCTAGCTGCTTGGAGTATTTTCTCCTTGATCTGGGGATTCTGGAACCTGGCTATTATATTCCTGGGAGTTTTCTTTTTGGGATCTTTTTCAGGAGGTGATCTGTGGATTCTTTCAACCTCTATTTTGCCCTCTGGATCTAAAACATCAGGGCAGTTTTCCTTGAGAATTTCTTGAAGGGTGATTTCTAGGTTCTTTCCTTGATCAGGTAGGCTTTCAGGTAGTCTAATAATTTTTAAATTGTCTCTCCTGGATCTATTTTCCAGGTCAGGGGTTTTTCCCATTAGATATTTCACATTGCCTTCTATTCTTTCATTTGTTTGGATCTGCTTAACAGCATCTTGATTTCTCATAAAGTCATTAGCTTCCATTTGCTCCAGTCTAACTCTGAAGGAATGAATCTCCTCAGTGAACTTTTGAGATTCTTTTTCCATCTGGCAAATTCGACTTTTTAAGGCATTCTTCTCCTCATTGCCCTTTTGGGCCTCCTTTGCCATTTGAGTTAGTCTATTTTTTAAGGTGTTGTTTTCTCAGTCAGGCTGTTGACCCTCATTTCATACTTTTCCTGCATCCTTCTCATTTCTCTTTCCAATTTTACCTCCACTTCTCTTATTTGATTTTTAAAGTCCTTCTTAAGGTCCTCTATGGCCTGCAACCCGCTCATGTTTTCCCCTGGGGCTTTTGGAGCAGGACTTCTGACCTCACAGTCCTTTTCCCACTCTATGCCCCCAAAATAGGAGTCTAGGGTTGCATTTTTTCTGTTTCCTTTGCCTTGGCATGTTGCCACTTAATTGCTTGACTTTTGGGCTTGTTGCCACACTATGGCTTTAAGGCCAGATAGAGGAATTTTTGTCCTGAATGTGTGGGGGGCAACTTCCGTTTCTGGCAAGCTGTAAACCCACCCACGACTTCCACCCTAGATCACAATCCAGATCCAGGGAGGTTAAAGCAAGAGCGATTACCCCCCAAAACTGATCGCTGGATCTCCCGACAATTTGCAGGCCAGGAGCTGGAGCTGCCTCTGAAAACTCCAAAATGGCGTGTCTCCTCAGTGGCTTCTAGCCCCCAGGGGAGGGAGCCGACACATTCCCCAAATACAAGTCCCAAAGTCCATAGGACACTAACCTCTTACTTTGTCCTAGGCATGTCTATGTTGATAATTCTGGAGTCGCCACAGCTCCTGGTGTTCTGGGGTTCCTCCAGCTGGCTGATGGCCCTGCCGCCCTGGGGCTAAAACCTCGGCTCATGCAGACCTGTGCTCGGCCCGGCTCCTGCGCTCTGCACGCTGCGGGCTGCCAGGTCCCAGACTGCTGTGCTGGTCCTTCCTGCAGGGCTGCTGGGCTGTCCTCAGCGGGAGGTTAGCTTCTCTGTGTCATTCCGTGGGTGCTGGGGCTCCAGAAGTTGTTCAGAGTCCCCTTTTATATAGTTTGGGGGGAATCTGGGGGCAGAGTGGCTTGGATGAGCTGTTTCTACTCAGCCATCTTGGCTCCGCCCCTGTTTTTGACATTTTTATCTTCCATCTTTACATAGTATAATGTACAGTTTTTATCTTTATCATATGCAGTATTTTATATGTTTTTTAATTACATATTTTATCTTTTGTCTGTGCTCCTTGCATTTTAAGACTTTGAACCTACTGTTAGGTTTGTTATACAAAACGTTTGGCAGCAAGGTGTAAGAGAGGATAAAGCCTTGGTCCTGGAGTTAGGGACACCTGAATTCAAATCCAACCTCAGACACTTGCAGTGTATGATGCAACATAAGTGATTTCAATTCTATGTGCTTCAGTTTCCTCATCTGTAAAGTGATGAAAACAGCATCTCACTCCTAGGGTGGTTTTGAGGATAGTTATACTGAGGATAAATGATACAATATTTATAAAACATTTTGGAAAACTCGTGCCACTAGATAAATGATAATGATGATATTCAAAAATAGTAGGTGCATTCACAGATTTGCCTGTTCTTCTTTGCCTGGTATATGACCTAAGTGTATCAAAATGACTTGAAACCTCAATAGTTCAAATCATCTGAATAGCATCTTAAATGACTTACAGGGAGGTAGAGTCAGCAAATAGGGAATTATTTCAGGAGCAAGATCTGACTGGAGGAGCAGTACAAGTAGAAGTGACTAGTGAAGAGAATATAAAAGAAGGATATGCAATATATTAAATAGACGTATACATAGAATTAAATGTCCAGATCACAGAGGTTGTTCTCCTCAGTAGAACCCCTCCCCCAATCTAATACCTACCAAAATAAAGATAATTTTAATACGTATGATCAAATGTTATTTTCCCCTTGGGTATTACAAAAATATGAAATCACACATTTTGAGGTAGAACTGATTAGAGGTAATCTAGTTTAATCCTTTCATTTCATACCTCAGAATACTAATGCTCAGAGAGTTACTTTCCAAGGTCAAACAAATTTTAAGTGGAAGAACCAGGACTTGAATAGGTGCAAGTTCTGAAGCCTGGTTCTCCAAATCGTGTCCATTCCATCAGTTGCCATGGTTCCAGTGGCACTTAACTGCTTCTAATAAAAATAGTTTTATAAGGATAATTTATATTTATAATAGTAATTGATGTTACTTAGAAGTCAAGGGCCAATCTACACTTTGGATAAGTTTCTTTATTAATACACACCAATAATTGGGCTCCAAGAAGTTCAGTTCAACTAACGCTTATGAAGATGAGGCACCTATTACTTGTCTGGCAATGTGTTCTACTGGCTTGAGTTTGGAATGAGGAGACTTGCTATAAAACCTAATATCCCAATTTACTAACTGAAATAAGCTACTTGACCTCTCTGGGCTTCACCCTGGGGATCAGTAGGATATGAATTTTGGGATCATCTGTCAAAGTCTTATGGGTAGAAGTGCTATGCAATCTTAAACATATTCTAAGAATAAAAATTTTCATATCACTTAATTTGTGTTGCTATATAATGAGAGTTGAACAGAATGATTCCCTAGTATCAAATTATATAGGGGACCCTGTGTCTTATAGGGTGGATGCATATGAAGATAGAAACAGTGTTGTTGTAACTTCTTACATTTGTAAGCATGGTCACCAGTATAAAAGATTTTGAGTGTTCTATACCATGAGAACCAGGAAGGGTATTTTTGAAGAGGATGAGAATTCATCTTAAGCCTACACTATGTGATGTATTCCCACATAATCATTGCAAACTCTAGGCCAGGAGCTACTCTTTAACTCTAGATGTCTACATAATTTCAATTGAAGCTTTAGCAAGAACATTGCAATTAGAGTCCTATAGGAATTGGAAAGAGTCCACTGAGGAGGAGGACTACCAGGGACACTGACAAGCAACTAGTGGTTCTAGAATACTGTAGAAGAGAGAGAATTAACATTATATCCACAAATGAGGTTAAATTTGAATTCCCCACTAGCCAAATCTCAATATCCACTATCAAAGTCAGGACACAGGTGAATAGTGTCAGAGTAATGCTTGTACTTTGAAAGCTGGTGTGTAAGGTTTCTACCAACTATCTTTATCTGGAGGTAAAAAGCAACTGTAATATCTGTTATATTTCTCAATATTATTCAATCTGTTAAGCACAAAAATAAAGTTTTATGAAGAAATAAACATATAACTTTAAAAATGGAAGTAACTCAAGAATAGTTATAGATAATTATTTTAAATTTCAGTAATTAAATGTAAATTTAATTTATCTACACCTTGTCTCTATTTTAAAGATAAATAGATGGATAAGCACATAACTGATTTAAGAGAAAATAAGTTTAATGTTAAATAATATTTATTTTTTAAACATCACTATTTCTTCATGATGAGTAATACATAACTAGTTTTCATGATGAGTAATACATAACTAATTAATACATAATTAGTCAATAAATACCTTTGTGCAGGCTATTTTATTTTATTGGATTTTTGTATTTGTGGGTTAAAACAAATTGAATAATTTTATTTTAAGAAAATACAAGGCTAAATTATTTCTGTCAATTGTTTTATAAAAATATATTCGGGGCACGCAATATTATGTTAAAAAGAAGGGGCAGGGGTGGCTAGGTGGCACAGGGAGTAGAGAGCTGGCCCTAGAGTCAGGAGGACCTGAATTAAGATCCAGCCTCAGACACTTAACACACACACACACACACACACACACACACACACACAAACTAGCCATGAGACCTTGGGCAAGTTACTTAACCCCAGTTGCTCTCCAAAAAAAAAAATAAATAAAAATAAAATAAATAAAGCAAAAAAAAAATAAAAGGGGCATTACTATATAAAAATTTGAAACCATTGCTATAGAGGGATGAGGTATATTTCATCTTATTTGTTGCTGTATCTCTATAAAAAGGGGGTGGGTGGGGATTAAAAGGTTTTTGTTTGTTTGTTTTGTTTTTCCTAGAAAAGTTCCACTGGGTAGAGAGCAAAATCATAATCAAGTGACCTAGTTGGAATTCCAAAGACTCTGTAAATTAGTTCATTGTCTCCTTGGTGGAAATGGGGGAAGAGATGGTCGGGAGAATGGTATTCTGGGAAGAGTGTAATAACATAAGTCATACTGTAAATGCTCTGATTTGTTTTTGGGGGGACAAGTATATATTAATGTTCTGAGCACAGTAGGAAAAGTATTTTGCTAACAGCTGAAAAATAAAGATGCTACTTGGGTGTTTTCAGCTTATCTAAAAGAACATAAATACATCTGTAGTTAGAAAGAAGAATGAAAAATGAATTACAATTCCTATGTTGTTTTTCCAGTTGACAACAGGATAGAAAGCAAAGAAATTGATGACATGTAATGAGACAGGCAATTTTTGCATAGCAACATCCAGGCAAATGAAAAATTTTGTCAATCTTTCAGATATTTTGTTTACAAGATGCATTCCTCCACAGTATTTATTGTTTTATGTAGAAACATCTGCTTAATTATCTCAGTTTTTCAATTTAATCAGATGCCTGACATGTTTTCAGTTTCAAGTTTTTTTAATTGCTTTTCTTCATGTGTGTGTCTATGATATATACAAATGGTATTATGAAAGGAAATGATATAATGAAAGGAAAGAAAAGATCCTATGCATGGTCTTAAGGAATATGAACATATTCATTATGACAAGTGGTTGAATAGTGAACTTTTACTCAACAACATTTTTTTTTGTCTGTGTATTGCCAAAGTATTAGTTTGACAAATTTTACTCTTAAGTTCACTTAAGCGTTCCCTTTATGGAGAGTTCACTCTTCACTTCAAAAACAAAATTTTATCAATGGATTTGTTGTTTTAGCATAATATCAAAACATTTGAGAGATGGAAGGGACCTTAGAGACACTTTAGTTGAAACCACACATTATAGAGATAAGGAAAAGCCACAGAGTGGAGAATTGACTTGCCCAGGGTCACACAAATTATAAAAACAATGATAGTAGATTAAGTGAGGGAGGCAATATGAAGAGTTATTAATGACTGAACCACTTAGAAAGGTGTCACTCTCAAGTTTCATGTATCTAGAATCAATCTCTTCAAACTAGCTAGGAAGGGGATACTTCATGGAATGAGATAATATAATAACAAAATTCATTTGAAGTAACAAAATGTTTAAAATCCCAACAGAAAGAAAATAATAAAAAATTGGGGATTGGGAGCAGAGCAAAAATGGCAGATTAGAGGCTACCCAGCTGAATTCTCTCAACATTACTCACAAAATAACTTTAAAATAACACATTAAATCAAATTTTGGAGTGTCGGAGTCAACAAAAAGTAAGGGAGACACATTTTCTAGCCTAAGAAAACTTAGAGCAGCAGGAGAACTTTGCAACACACAACTGTAAGGTTGTTCAGAACCAACATATGCAGTGGCAACAACAATAAGTGTAGCAGCAGTTTTAGGAGCTTTCAGCCCAGACATGTTAAGGGCGTTGGGCAACTTCTCAGAAAGAGATTATAGGGGACCATATACTGACACTGTGTACAGCTGGCACTGATTATGTAGAAATAGTTTTAAGAAATATAGCAAGTTTCTCAAAAACCTCATTTCTCAAATATTTACTGAGTATAGAACTGAGTTAAAGTTAAAAAAAAATAAGAACCATTCCCCAATTTATAAATAGTAAAGGGATATAAATAGGCATTTTTAGGAGAAGAATTCTATAGTCATAAAAAAAATTCTCTATACCATTGTAGATTAGATAAAAGCAAATTAAAACAACTCTGATTAAAACCTCATACCTATCTGAAATGACACATGCTGGAGGGGATAAGGGAAAAAAATAGCAATGAACTACTTTTGGAGTAATGAACTGGTCCAAGCATTCTGGAGAACAATTTGGAACTAGCCCAAAGAGCCTATAAAACTGTACATAACCTTTGATTCAGCAATATCACTGCTAGATCCATATCTCCAAGAGATCTAAGAAAATAGACCTATATAGTACAAAAATATTCATAATAACTCTTTTATGGTGACAAAGAATTGGGAATGGGGAATGATTGAACAAGTTGTGGCATATAATTGTGATGGAGTACTATTGAGCTATGGGAAATGGGGGAACTGATTTCAGGAAAAGAAAAAAAAACATGACAAGACCTGTATGCATTGATACAGGTGAAGAACTGGGACTAAATTGTGCATTGTAACAGTGAAATTGTAATTATGATAGGCTGTGAAAGACAGACATGTTCTGATAATACAATCCCAGAGGATTCATGATGACAAAATGCTTTTCACATCTCCAGAGAGAGAACTGATGACTTCTGAGTATAAACTGAAATAAAATTTTCTCACTTTCTCTATTTTTCTTGCTTTCAGGGATAATATGGCTCACATGGAAATGTTTTGCATGCTTTCTTGCTTATAATTGATATATTGCATGCCTCTCAGTGAATGAGGGAGATGTACGAGGTAGGGAGAGAATTTGGAACTCAAAATTTAAAAAGAATAATAAAAATAAATAAATAT
Source organism: Gymnobelideus leadbeateri (assembly GCA_011680675.1). Classification (NCBI taxonomy): domain Eukaryota; kingdom Metazoa; phylum Chordata; class Mammalia; order Diprotodontia; family Petauridae; genus Gymnobelideus; species Gymnobelideus leadbeateri. Next base: position 206,088 of record WOXC01009690.1, on the reverse strand, counting down.
TTCTTTAAAAATAAAAAAAAAAACAGGAATAGAGAATAATGCTTTTAGACCTCAAGTTTTATAATAGAATAGTAATGGTTAAACAATAGTAATGGTTAAACAGACCCAGGATAACAACTGCTAGAAAGACTGCCTATTTAATATGCATCAATTGGAGAAGTAGAAAGTAGAACAAAAGCATACATTTGGACTTGTCTGCTTCCCCATAGAATGTAACAATTTTTGCTTTGATATTTGACTAAAATACGAAGTCATATAAAAAATTTGAAGGAGAATGAATAGAAGTATCTTCCACAGGGAAATATTCTTAACTAAAAAAGGGACAGAGATCACTAAAGTTAAGATTGATTTGAAATTATGTGAAATTAAAAAGCTTTTGCCCAAGTAAAATGCAGTTATTATAAGAAAGGGAGACTGTTAATGGGGGCAATATTTGTATCCAACATTTCTGATAAAAGTCTAATAGCCAGGATGATTTTTTATCACATCTTTAATTTTTTTGGTAAAATATGTTCCTACAGTGGAATTCCTTCTTCCAATACAGATGAGCAATGGCTTTGAATTATAAGCTCAGAAAGTTTCCTAGAATGTTGTGAGGGTGTGTGTGTGTATTTATGTTTATGAAAATGAGTTTTTGGATATATTTTATGTGCATTAAGGGCCATTCTCATATTGGCAAAGTATCAAAGGATAGAAACAGAGTTTTCAAAGGAAGAATTTAAAATTTTTAAAAACCGGTACATATCTCTGAAAAATAAAATGTTAAGAGAAAAAAGCAAATCCAAACAAATATGAGGTTTAACTTGATACAATAATATAGCACTAGTGACTTAGAGGTCATATCCAATCAGTCACCAATTCATTTACATTCTATTACTTTTTTTCACATTGATTTCTCTTTAACATTTCTATTGCCACTACATTTGTTTGTCTTCTCCTTACCCCTAGGCTAGGTAATCAGAATATAGTAGTTTCCTAAAAGTTCTATTTATCTATTGGGATGGATTGGTTTGATATAATTATGTCCTGGATGAGCTATATAGCTTACTCAGTATGCATGGCAGTTCCTAGTTTTTACTCTGGTTATTATAGGATATAATAAGATGAATTTCTACCAGGATTTCCCCATACCAGGGGTTAGACCCTTCCTCCTTCCCTGGGATAACAGAGATTAGTTTTTCTTAAAAGGAGACAAAGCAATCTTCATTAACTCTTTTTTTCTCTGATGCAGCTTTTTGGTTACCTAAGAGTATAAAAAACCCCATAAATTTGTAGTTGGACTCTTGTGACTTAGTGGACTTATGAAAATTATGGAAGTTGTCTTTCACCATATCCTGTCCTGCTGCCTAGATAGTTTTCCACAAGGGAAAGGGGTAGGCATAGCCAGAGAAGTACTGCTGTATCCTTGTATATCCTTACTGTATTAGGGGAAAAGTATATTTCCATTTGTTAAATGATTCACAAGTTACTCATTTCACTTCAGTATCATGTGTAAACTAAAAGAGTGATAGCATTAGAGGTAAGGGAAAAAAAGGCTGTAGGGGAAATGGGGAACTGAAAGAAATCTTAAATAGAACCAACAATTGTATATTTCCCTTTCTTAAGAGGGTGTGGGGGGTAGAAGGGAACAACAAACTTGTATACATTTAAAAGCAAACATACCCCAAAGTCCTCCCCCTACTTAGGTGTAACTACATAGACTTGACTTTAGGTATCTCCCTCCCATCTCAGTCTGATAATACTGAGGTGCAGGGGAGTACAGAGTGGAGGGACAGAATCTTCTTATCTATTGCACCAGAGAAAGTCTTGACAATTCCATTGTGGGTTTGAAAGGAATAACTTCTTTTGTAGAATTAAAATTCCAACATCAAAGTTTGATTGATTGGGACAAAGGGGTTTATGTATTGTCAAGTAGTGACATGAAGAAATTTCAAGATTTTGTCAGTAAGCATGTTCATTCTTTATTCCTGGCTATGCATATTTATTATAAGAAAAAGAGCTGATAACAATGAAGGGACAGCTGGGTAGCACAATGGATAGAGTGTAGGCCTTGGAGTTAGGAGGTTCTGGGTTCAAATCCAGCCTCGGACACTAGATGTGTCTAGGAAAAGTCATCAACCCTGTTTACCTCAGTTTCTACATCTGTAAAATGAGCAGGAGAAGGAAATGGCAAACCTCTCCATATCTCTACCAAGACAAACAAAAAACAAATGGTGTTACAAAGAGTCAGACATAACTAAAATTGCTGAACAACAAAAATAACAATGATACATACTGAACCCATCTTACAGCATGAAGAAGTCACCTGCTGTATATTCACAAGTTTCAAGCCCTGTGCTGAAATGGTGGAACATTCATGGATAGAGCTCTGAGTTTGAAATCAAAATGACTGTACTTCAAATCCCACCTCCAACATTTACTAGTTTTATGTTTCTTAGTAAGTTGTGACCTTTCCAAGCCTATTTCCTCATCAGCAAATGGCAATAATGATATATGATCTGATAGGCTAATAGACTGGACTAATTCCTAGCAAAATTCTAGATTACACATTTAAAGCACTAGTCTGCTAAGCAGCTAGAAAAGGAAGCAGTGTTTGTAGAGAATTGATATAGTGTCATTAAGAAAAGAGACTTTACACATACAAGTATACATATATATGTGTGAATATATATATGCATATATTCAAACATTCATATTTAAACACACACATATGCATGCATATAAACATGCACATATGTATATATACATATGTGTGTATATATATGAAAATATATATATATATAGAGAGAGAGAGAGAGAGAGAGAAAGAGAGAGAGAGAGAGAGAGAGGTGTGTGTATGTACACACAGAGGTTGGAGAGAGATGGCTCCACTGTCACCTGCAGACTTTTGATTTTCAAAGCCTTACAAGGCCACGAGCCAAAGGAAAGGAAATCCAAATTGGAGGTGACCTCCTCCCAGGCATGCACTTTTTTGCTGGGGAAGGACACTCTCCTGTTGTCCTCACTGCCTGTAAAAAGAAAGAAGACAAAGCCCAAGGTTAGGCTGTCTATCTTCAATCAGTGACTTGGATAAAGCCATAAATGGAATGTTTTCTTAGATTTGTAGATTAAACAAAGCTAGGGAGAATAGCAAACAAATTGTTTTTATTATCATTGTTCATTTGTGTCCAACTTCATGACCCCATTTGGGGTTTTCTTGGCAATTTACTAGAATGATTTTCCATTTCCTTTTCCAAATCATTTTACAGATGAAGAAACAGAGGCAAACAGTATTAAGAGACTTGCCACAGGGTCATACAGAAGTGTTTGAGAGTTTTAATGACCTACAAGCTCACTCAACAGTGTATCTTAACAAGATAACTTAGCAGCCAAGAGAGCTAATGCAATTTTTGACTACATTAAGAGAAGAATAAGAATTGGGTATAGGAGATGACAACTCTGCTGTGCTCTAACCTAGCTAGAACACATCTAGAGTAATGTGCTTAGTGCTGGGTATCACACCTTGGGAAAGATGCTGTTAATTCTGAGGGTGTCTATTCCATCATCTCACTTGAACTAAGAATGCTGGGGTTTGAACCACCCTTCAACACAGAAAACAAGAAGAGTGCAGAAATCAAGTTGACCTGAAACTCCAATATACTAGAAAGCATGGTAGGCAAAGATGAAAACAGTAGTTCTTAGGAAAAGAGAACTTGAATTCTTGGAGTATATGGCATAGAAACATAGGCTATATATGTATATGAGTGTACATATATATGTGTATATATAATACATATATTCATAGTATGTGTGTATATGTGTGTGTATCTGTATCCATACAAATTAAATAATTTTTGAATTGGAGAGAACAGTAACCACCTAGGTTTAGGAAAGGATTCATGGAAGAAGTAGCATTTGAGCTGAACCTTGAAGAAACTTAAGGGTTTCGAGAGGAAGAGGTGAGGAAGGAGGGCATTCTAGACTTGAGGGCCAGCCTGTGCAAAGGTACAGGTGTAAGACATGAAATGCCACATACAAGGAATACCAAGTAAGTGACTTTTGCTGAAATAAGAATTGTTTTGGAGGAATAATGCAATATTAATCTTAAAAGATATATTAAAGACAGATTGTGAAAGATTTTAAATGCCAAAGAGAGTATTTTATATTTCATCTAAGAGATAATAGGGAATTTTTGAAAGATGATAATAGGCTGTGAGATCTTGTCAAAAGAAGACTGGTTTAAGAAGGCAAGACTTCATATTATGGAAAGATGACTTGTTGCAGTGGGGCATGGTCACTATTTATAAATATTTGATATATTGCCATGTGGATAAGAAATTAGACTTGTTGTACTTAACCTCAAAGGACAGAACTGAAAACTACAGGCAGGTTTTGAAAAGAGAAAAGTATCAGTTTGTTGTCAGAAAGAAATTTGTAATGATTATTGTTGTTCAGTCATATCCAACTCTTTGTGACTTCATTTGAGGTTTTCTTGACAAAGATACTGTAGTGGTTTGCCATGCCATTTCCTTTTCCAATTCATTTTACAGATGAGGAAACTAAAGCAAACAGTTTAGAACCCAGGTCTTTCTGACTACAGACCAGATGGTCTATCCATTGTGCCACCTAACTGTCACTTGCAATGATTAGTATTATCCAAAAGTGGAATGGGTTGCCTCAGAAGGTACTGAGTTTCCCCTCAGTGGAGGTCTTCCAGGAGAGTCAAGTTGACTACTTTTAAGGATATGGTAGAAGGGACTCCTTATTCAGGTGTATGGTAGACTATATGGCTTCTGAGGTACCTTTCAACTATGAAATTTGGGGATTCTATATCACTGTATGGAACTATACAGTTGATGGAGCCAACACATTGCCAGGTCATTGTACCCAAAAGTATAATCACAAAATGTGTTCTACTTCAAAAGTTTTCCTGAAAATAGTTCAGTGATTTGATTTTTATGTTTTCATGTGTCTTTTTTTTCATTTGACAGTGATTAGATATCACCAAATAAATCTTGTAATAATTTCAAATGTTGCCTCATTTTTTCTTTGGTTGGAAACATTACAACTCCCATGTGTTATGCTGGTTGAGTACCCATGCATCCATGTAGTAATTCTGAGGCATGAAAAAAGCCATTTTTCCTTCTTTGGGAAACTCATAATTTTTTATTAGTAACTCTGCAGAAAATACAATGTATTGCACTAGAGTAAACATCAATTTGAACACAACAGAATCAAGGCTCAGTGATGTATAGAAAACTGATTACTTTCAAATGATCCAAATAATACTAACTGTTTATAACTATTTTGCTCTCTCTCTCTCTCTCTCTCTCTCTCTCTCTCTCTCTCTCTCTCTCTCTCTCCTTCCCCCTTTCATTCTCTCCATCTCCCCCTCCCTGTCATTTCTCATCATCTGACTCTAGGTCTGCTTATACTGACCTGTGAATACACTTTTCCTGTGTGGACTACAAAAGTCTTAGCCTTAGAACTGCACCAATCAGATTTGCCTGGGGTTTGGCATTGCAATTCTCAATACACTAACTTAGTCTATGGAGGATCAACATCAGGACCAAACTTCTCTGCCTCCACGCACTGCCTGCCATCTTATTTACCCACTTATTCTATAAATGGATTTTAACCTTGAAAGAGGCAACTGGAATTCCATAGGGATCAAAACCCAGTGCGCACCTTCAAATTTCCCAGTAATCCACACATAAACAACACCTTCCCACAACAGAGTCTCACACTAATCAATCTCCTGTCATGCACTTAAAATCTGCTTGTGTTATACTACATACCATGACAAACAGATTTGATTTTCACATCATCTACTCCAGTGATTATCAGTGGCAAGAGAATATCTTGATGCCCTCTTTATTGTAGGGAATAATTATTCACAAATATGTACAGCTGTGAGCTTTCTCTGCCTGACTTTCAAATTATCTTTCCCTATTGTACAACATTTACATCCTTCTACTTTTATTTTGAAAAGTTGCCTATAATTCCATGCTTGTTTATTTTTTTTTCTAACATCTAGAAAAACCTCCCCCATATCCTACTCCCATGATTCTTTACTAATTTCAGTCAAATACAGAGTTGTGCACTGCCAGTAGGTATTTAAGTAATAGGTATTTAAACAAGGTACTGATCCTAGAAAAAGAGAAATGCATAAAAATAATTCTGATTATTACTAATCAGATTTACATTTTGGCCAAGGCAGTCCATTTAAGAATATGGAATACAAAATGAGTTGTTTGTACTTCTGCAGATATGATGAAGTTTTTATTACTATTACATAACATTAAATAATAAAACTAAGCGTAATAATGCTAAAGGGTTAAGGGTGCAAGAAAACAGAGATTTGAGGTGACCTATCAATATTTAATTATTGTCATTTAAATGTGAGATCTTTGGTCAAGGAGAAAATTCAGAATAGAGACAAAGCTAAAGTAAATAAACATAAACATGTTACTATCTGGACATTCTTACTACAAAGGGAACAGAGACAAATTAGTTGTAGTTAAATGGAAGTACAAGTTTCAGTTTCTCCTTAGAAAAGTGAATACAGGTGCCTAATGGCAGAAAATATAGAAAAAATAAGGGAAACTCCTGGAGTAGAAACTTCCTTCTTCAATACAAAATGCCACCCATTTACTACTATGTGCTAGGAGGTTGCCTTAGAGAAAAAGAGGTCAAACACTTAGACTGGAATTATACAGATAATAAGAGTCAGACACAAGATTTGAATCCAAGTCTTGTAACTCTAAGCCTGGCGATGCATCCACTACACCATGCTGCTTCTAATCAAGAGCAATTAAAACCATAATTTGTTGGGTTTTGATCATTTAACCTGTAAATGTTGTTCAAAGACAAATGCAATAACATAAAGATCACTATACTCAATCTGATTTATCTGTAACAGAAAAGAAATGGGGAGATTATCTGAGCCAAGAAAACACACCTTGATGTATGGAGGGAGAGAGGAAGAAGTCTTCAGTGCTAAATAGGTAATAGGAGGTATTTATAAAAAATAATTTGGAAAGTGTGGTTCAGGATATAGAATAAAAACCCAAGGACTGATAATTACTTAATTTCATACACACACCACACACACACACACACACACACACACACACACAAACACACACACACAAACACACACATTCATCAATAATTTAAGAAGATGATTCTGGGCGTACTAGATATAATAACAACAAAACTATGTCAGAAATGAAAATTATTTCTTCACAACGTGGGGAAAGGATTAATGGAGAACTCCAGAGGAGTGTGACTGTGTTTCCTGATGTGAGAATTAGTTCTTAATTTATTGTATTTGTATGGTCATATCTATATACATGTTATCAGTTGGTTAAATCAAATATCAAAAAGAACATAAAATCAGAAATTTTGGAGCTAAAAAGATATGTACAAATACAACAGAACTATTTGAACAAGATATTGATGGTGGAAAAAGGGAAAGGTGAACTTCTCTTTTGTACTATCACAAACCTCACCTCCCCCCTGCCTGCCATTACCATGACCTTCTTATCACCCACAATCTCTTTCTTTGATATTGCTGGGCAGAATTAATGTTTGCTACTTCTTATGGTGTGGGAGCTTTTCAGACTAATACACTGCCATATGGGAATGAAGTAAGAGTTACTATAATTGAAACACAAACCTGTGAAGTTTATGCTTTCTGAATGAGAAGTGGCTAGACAGTGAGGAGGCTGAATGAGAGTTTGAAATACTTCTCTTTTTCCCATAGTTTTTTTTTTTTAATATTGGGCATTGTTTTTGACTTCTTTTTTGTTTTAATTATTATATATTGGGGGCATATTTTCTTCTTTTTGAAATCTTTAGTTTGAAGAATTGCTAAGAACAATCATTCTGCCAATTTGATAATCTGGCCTTTCCTTAGCTATAATTTCTTCATATATCATGGCTTTTGAATAAAGAGAATAGCATTATACTTGGGTCAATGGGTCACTGATTTAGAGCTGAAATGGAACTTATAGTTCATCTAGTGCAACTCCTTTTTGCAGATGAGGAAACTGGTATTTTAGAGAGGTAACTTACCCAAGGTCACAGCAATAGTAAATAGGAGAGAAAGTATTTGAACTCAAATTTGAACTCCTAGTCCATCGCCCTTTAAAATATGTGATATCACTTTCTTTCCGAGTCAAAAGGAATATAATTCTGTTCCCGCAGTTGTGGGCCAATTCATTATTTCTTGGACCAAGGTTGAATAAAAAATGGGTAGATTAATGTTTGTAAGTGGTCTAACTACCATAATTCTTAGCTACTTTCCCTCATTCTTACTCTCCTCCATTGTCATCATGGGATCAGAAAGTAGCTAAATAGGACTGAGGAATATCTTGTATTTTTGCATTTTCATGGGTTGTCAGAGCTAAAGAATTGAATTCTGAGTAGTTTCATACTAATGCTGAGTATTTTTTCTGATGAATACCATTTGGGCTACTCACTAGACAGGAGATACAGAATCATTCTCCATGCCCTTCTGGCTTATTAGAACTTTAGAACTTTGCTGACTTCCTTGTTCATACCCACAATTGTTCTGCCATATTTTGACGATTCATCAGAGTAGGAGTATTTGGAGTTGAAAGTGATATTTATTATCAACTACATTCCTAGTCTCAAGATTCAAGCCTTTCACTGTCATCAGTCCAAACAATATTCTCATTTTTCATTAATCTCTTCTCTATACATGTTATGCGTTCCATTATCACATTTCCTTTATTCATACTATCCCCCAATTCACAAAATCCCTCCATTCCTATTTCAGTTTCTTGAAAGTCTTCCATTCTTTTAAGTCTCAGGTAATCTTCATCATCACTACCTATTCCTACCAATGCTTATGATGTAGAAGCAGTGTCATTGAGTCAAAGGGTATGCACAGTTTAATAGCTCTGGAGCCATAGTTCCAAATTTTAAAGCTCATAAGTTTGTAATTCCTCCTATCTCTTTTATTCACTTATTCACCTAAGATCATGAAAAAAAGAACCAAGCAAATAAGGCACCATGAACTCAGAGACATATGACTGCAGATTAGAAACATGACAGCCACAGTTCTTTCTCTCACTCTGCCATTCCCCCCTACACCAGAAGACCAAAATAGTTTTTCTTTTTTTGAATTTCCTGGGTAGAGAAAAAAAAGAGAACTTGTTATCACACAGTATGAACCTCTTGGTCATTCATGGTAAGGAGAAAGGTCTCTTAAGTTTAAAGTGTTATGTTTATACAAGGTAGGGAGGTTTACTCGTGTCTTAATGACTGGGTCCTTGTTGGCCACTACCTTGTTACACAAGCAAAGATAGGAGAGAGTGGGGGAAATTTTCCTGGAGCATGTACTGTGTAAAAAAGAACAGTGAAAAATAAAACTAGAAAGGTTTGGAGATTGCATTGTAAGAAATGACATATATGGGGAATTCAGAGAATCTTTAGAAATCTTGTATGAATTGATAAAGACTGAAATAAGCTGAATCAGGACAATAATTTTCAAGATGTGGTTACAATGTCCTTATAGTTTGTAAGAGTGTGTTCAGCCTAGCAACTCTGAGTGTTCCTTTTCCCACCATTCTGATTTCAGCTCTTGGTGCCTAAACACTAATTTAGTGTTCAAAGTAGTTTAAAAGCACAATATAAAATGTGCTCTCATAATTATTAAAATGGGAAAATCTCATGTTTGATTCTGAGTCCCTGCCCCTCGTTTGAGAAATTTGATCTGTTTTAACAATCCCATTTTTAATTTTTATGATCAACTTTTACTTTTTTTATCTAAAGTTAATGAATACAACCACCTTCAACATTTATACATAGTAGAAGAGAAAAAAGGTCATATGCGAAGTTCAAACTTCCATTTAATGTTTAGCTTAATTTTAAGAACACAATAAATTCAACATATTATTAAAGCTCTCTTTCTGTGAATTAAAAAATGCAGCAATTATATTTTCTTTTCCTTTTTAAAAATTTCTTTCTCCTTACTTTCTTCAAAGTTCTTGTTAACTGCTTTATTCCCTCTCATATATTTCAAACACTAAATGAGAAAAAGAGGAAAACATAATCCTTATAATAAATAATCATACTCAAGGAAAACTTCTCAGATTGACCATGTCAGAAATATTTCTTATTTTGAAACTTCAATCCATCACCTCAAAGTTCTGAAGACCAGTAATGGAGTATCTTGTATGAGTTGTAATAAGACCAGTTTGACTAGACTTAAGTGTACATGAAAGGGAAAATGTGAAGCAATAAGTTTGGACATAGAGGAGTTTAATTCTAGAGATAATTGGGAGTCTAAATTAGAATTTATTTAGAATGAAGCTATGTTGTCAGAGTAGTGCTTTAGAAAGAACACTTTGGAAGCTGTGTGAATGATAAATAAGAGTAAGGAGAAACTTGAGGTGGAGAGATCATTTAGGAGGTGATTGAATAGCACAAGCTAGGGATAATACAATACAATAAACCTACCATGTGCTAAGCATTGTGATAAGTCCTGGCTACACAAATAAGCAAAAAATTCTGTCCCTTTTCTCAAGAAGTTTACAATCTCATAGGAAAAGATAATCCACAAAAGGAAGCTGAAAAGTGGGAGTTGAGAGAGCTGAGTTTACCTCCTGTGGAGGCATCATAATGGTGAAGTCAAAACTAAGCAGTACAGTTGGCAGGAAATAAAGAGTTGGCTGGACTTCCAAGCCTTCTTAAAAGGGATCTTTGGGAGATGTTTGAAGCTCTACCCTGCAGGCCTGCAATTTTCGGGGCAGAGGCAAATGAGAACACTTAACATAGGGTTAACAAAGCTGAAACAATTAGCATTGATGATGAGTTTCCTACTGACCTTTTTCTGGGGTGGGTGGCTGGTAATGATGGCAATGAAGCAATGCAGTACAGCTAGTGGATGATGGGGCCTGAAGCAGAGTAATGTCCATGTGGATGGAGAGAAGGGGGCAGATGCCAGGGATATTTTTGAGGTAGAAATAAGATTTAGCTACTGATAGTGTATGGAAAGTCAATGAGAGTAAGTTTGTGAGGATGACCCTGAGGGTTTTGAATCTGGGTGACTGGAAGGATATCCTTGACAGAAATACAGATTTTAAATAGAGAGATTGAAGGAAAGATAATTAGTTCAGCTTCATGTATATTGAGTTTGAGATGTCTTCAGAACATATAGTTTGAAACATAAAATGATGTGGGTCTGGAGTTAAGGAGAGAATATATATATATATATATATATATATATATTGGACTAGGAGACTGAGAGAGAAATACCTGTATACTGAGGGAATTAAGGGAATTGTATGAATTGAGTAAACCACATTGACTCCATCTTGTGACTCAATTCTAGAGCTAGTTCAGTTCTCTTTCCATTTAATTATTGGTCTATTCTATTTCCCTCATGTGAGGAAACCTTATTGTATTCAACCTTCTAAGAGTTCAGGATATCCCATTCACCCTGGAGGCAACCCCAGTCAATGGAACTTTATCAGCAATCACCTTTAGCACTCTAAAATTCTAGGAAAAGGGTTCCCTGAATTTGACATTCTATCTCCCATTTTAGTATCTTTGCAAATTCTATCGCATGTATGGAGGAAGCCCCATTATCATATTTGTATTTTTTAGAAACCCTAGCTCCTTTCAAGACTTGAGTTTGAGTTCTATTTCCTATGGAACAACCTTTTTGATTCCCCCTAGATGTTAGTATGTCCTTGCTCCTAAGATTACCTTATCTGTTTTATTGTTATATAGCTTATTTTGTTATATAACTTATATAACTTGTTATATAACGCTTCTCCTATACAATCTCACCTCCCAGTAGATGTAAACTTACTGAAGGTAAGTACATTGCATATACTAAGCACTTGAAAAATAGTTGTTGAACTTAATAACATATGTAAAGTCCTTTCAGGCCTTTTAGGCTATGTAGCTATGGGCTAGTATTATTAGTAACCCAGGTGGTAACCATCTAAATAGAGCAGATAGGAAATAGGAACAGAAATTCTGCTTAGGGGAAAAAATAGGTACAATAAAAGGGAGAGGAATTTCTTCACTCCCCACACTAGCTGGATAATATGTGCATTCATCTATACCTTTTCCCCCAACTCCATTGATAATTCCTAATATTTTTCACTATTATTTGGTTTTATTTTTATATTTAATTTTATTTCTCTTCTATTTGTTATTGGATTAAAATTATTTTAGTTTTCTAAGAATAGGGAGATACTGTTTTCTTTAAATTCACACGTGGCCCAGAAATCCTCAGGATTCATAGATTTTCTTTTAAGAGTAACTGATATTCCAACAGTGTTTCTTAACCAACACAGAATCTGCTGAAACTAAGTCTGTCCCTAAACATCTTCCAGCTTCAGGATCCTCATCTGTAAAAAGAAGAATGGGACAAGATGATATCTAAATGTTATTCTATGACTTTATGCTATTGAAATTCAAATTAATTCCATGAATATTTATTAAACCCCTACTGTATTCAGGGCATTGTATGACTGTTGGTGCTAGGGGAAATACAGTACAAGGTATCTATCCTTATAAAGCTGAATAGGAAGATAAAAAAAAGAACCCACAGGAAACTGTGATAACACAGTCTTCCTTGGTACTGTACATTAGGGCACATTAGAGAAGTGCAAAAAAATGCCATTTGAAATTCTAGAAAGAAGATTTTCATACAGTAGGGGAATCTGGGAAGACTTCATGGAAGACAAAGAAAAGTAATTAGTCTTTCAAAACAGTGTTGTTATTCTAATTTTATCAATGAGAAGAGTAAGACACAGAGAAGCTGAGGGCCTTGGGGAAGTAAAGGCCAAAATGAGGAGGAACCCCAGATACTGTAGGCTTTAGCTAACTATTTCTGCATTGTATAACAATCTCTCATTCCATCATATTATTATTCAATGGACCATGATATAATGAGTCAAAGCAGCAAAGTAGCATGAAAATTACATGTATGTCTCATGGCACATATTAACACATTCACACATAAATGTATAGGCATATGGGACACATGCACACATGCATATCCTATGTGCCCCCTCACATTTGTACCCACAGAAAGCTATCCCAGGTTACATTAATTTGTCCCAACCTAGTCAAAATCATATCTTATGATCTGTGACCAATTAATTTATTTTTCCTAAGCCAACCAAAGAAGAGACATCATTTCAAGGCAAACTACACTTAATTAAACAGCATTGAAAATTAAATGACAAAAACTGAGGTTCTCTCATACATACAGGGAATATTCTTCCTCAAATCACCATACCACCAACTTGGTTTGCCATTTCCTTTTCCAGCTCCTTTTACAGATGAGGAAACTAAGGCAAACAAGGTTAAGTGACTTGACCAGGATCACATAGCTGGTAAGTGTCCAAGGCCAGAGTTGAACTTCAACAAGATTAATCTCCCTTACTCCAGGTCCAGCACTCTATCCACTGTACCACCTAGTTGCCCATTTTGCCTTATATAAGTTTCTCTCATGTCTCTGTGACTTTGCAATGACTGGTCCCCCATAACTAAAATATGCCCTCTTCTCACCTGTGTCTCTTAGAATTCCTTATTTTTTTCTAGATTTAGCTCGAATAGCACTTTCTACACAAATCCTTTCCTGATTCCTTCCCCCCTACCATGATAGTATTTTTTTTTCTTCAAATTTGCTTCCTTCTCTTTTATTGTGTGTATATAATGTACACATGTACATAACCTGTGTATGTAAGGTACTCTGGTTATATATGTTCCCTCTATGCCCTTTACAGTGTATGCCTTCTTCTCTAAAATATAAGCATCAATTTTATCTTTGTATCCCTATGGTCTAACATTATCTTTGGCATAGAGTATGTACTCTAAAAATATTTAATTGATTGTGGTGTTTGCCACACCATTTTACAGTAATGCAATATCAAGTAAGCCTCTCCCCTATCAAGCAAGGCTAAAAATCTTTTTGTCTTCACAAGTCAGAGTCATGACAGTGATGCTGAGTCAGGCAGTCAGTAAAAGTGTACACAATTGCTCAAACTGGGATTGTCTATTATTTAGACCATAATTCTCCAATTCCAGCTTGCAGTACTTGGCCCAGGTCAACTTATCTGAGTTGGGGTTAAAAAACTCTTTTTTGTTCCTGTCAAATGCTAATTGTCAGTCTTCACACATTCATTTTTTTTTCAACAGAACTTAAATACAGCTTCTTCAGTCCCCTGTAACGTGTATTATTGGCATGCAAAATATACCAGGGGTAAGAACTAAGAGGTAAGGTGAAAGGACTATTTGCCCAAGCCTTCAGTATTTGTTGTAAATTCCTAACTTTCTTTTATATTATCGTCAAATACAGAATCATGCTTGTTTATCTTTACTTCTTAGCATTCTTGCCAATGACAGTACCTTTCTGGCATTTCAATCAGTCAATTACTATGTGCCAGGTACTGTACCAGACACTGAGAATTTACGGAATAAAGTACTTCCTACTTATAATAAGCCTACATTCTAGTGGGAAATACAAGTACTTATATCATACATGTGTATAAATACAGTTTATCCTCATTATTCAGAGATCCTACATTTCTAAATTCATTTAGTTGCTAAAATGTACTTGTAACCCCCAGATCAATACTTGATGCACTTTGACAGTCATTTATAGACAAATGCACAGAGTGGCAAAATAGTTGAGTCACTTGATATGTACTTTCTGAGCTTAAGACAAACAAGGCAATGCTCTGCTTTCTTGTTTCAGTTCTCATAGTGTAAACAAAAGTCATTTTAAAAATTCTATTTAGTCACTGTTTTTTTGCATTGTTGCTTTTTTCTTGATGGTTTTGCTGTTTAAAATGGACCCCTTGCACAGTGCTTAAGTGTCATCTAGTGTTTCTAAGCACAAGAAAGCAAATATGTGCCTTATGGAGAAAATATTTAATATTCATGGTAGATAAGCTTTGTATTGGCCATGGATTCTAAGTTAATGAATTACCAATATGGTACATCCAGGAAAAAAGGAAGAGAAAATTTGCTAATCTGTATGTGAGGATGCTCTAGAAAGTGCTAAAGTAAATGTTGTGTCCAGAGGATTGAGAAACCTAACCCTGTATTTTCCTTAGGAGCAATTCTGGGCCAGCAAGACCTGGGATCGGTTCCGGCCTCAGAAAATTAGCACCCACACATAAGTAAATAACTAGCCATGTAATCTTGAACAAGTTACTTAACCCCAATTGCTTTAAAAACAAAAAGAATTGACTGTATATACAAATTTATTAAATAGATGATGCCTGAGAGGCATCTTATAGGCTGTGAGGGATTCCGTGAAATAGATAAAGAAATTCAAGAAATGGAAGTTTACCAATAAAATAATGGCAATGAAGGAGGGAGAAATGAAGTACTGTGTATGAGGACAGAGAGACTAGTTTAGCAGGGTTGCAAAATGCAGAAGGATGAAGAAGATAATTATGGAATCATAGAACTTTAGAACTAGGTCACCTTTCAGGTAATTACTTTAAACCCTTGTTTTAAGGTGAGAAAACTGAACCAACGTAAAAGTAAGTGATCTGTCTTAACTCACCAAGCTGGTCAGGTGACAGAGTAAGGCCTAAATACATGTTTCTTTATTTCCAGTCCAATATGTTATTCAACTGCTTTCAAACAAGATGAAGAGAAAGGAGAGATAGAAATCTCTACCTAGGAGAGTGTTGCCACCACTTTTTTGAGCATAAAGGGGAAAACTAAGTTGATTTTTTTCCAATTTCTTCACATATTTGCTTATTAGATACCATAAGAGTTCACAGGCTCTTTAAATTATAATTTGGGAATTAAAATTTTGGCATTTATTCCTGTTTACCACTTAGAATGCTTTTAATATGTGCTAAAAAAAAAAAACCTCATGATTGAAGATGGCATTTGTTCATAATACCCACAGTGAAATGACATTCATCTTTCCTCCTCATTTTATTCTAGCTATTCATCTTCAACTAAAAATGGAATGAGAAGGTTAGGCTAGCTGACCTTTGACGTTCTTTCTAGCCATAAATCCAAATTCACTCTATGAAACAGAGATTGTATCTCTGGTGTGAATGATGCCTTTCAAATTTAGATTTCACCTCTCAAGAAATTTAATGAGATCCTCTCATTGATGGAATCTGAAGGATTTTTTATTTTAAAAAGAACCAGTTTTCTGTGTGCATGTATATGTGTTTAATTTTTGCTTGTGTTTTTTTTTTCACATGTAGTCCTTTAGAGTGTCAGTGCCTTCAGAGTGAATGGGAAAAAAATAACATCAAAGTTACAGTCCATACTATCTATTAGCAAGGAAACATATACATTTTATAGGTTTTATTTTTTATTGATTTTTTTCTTTTATTTTTTTGGTAATTTTCACAAGGATAAAATATTTCATAGGATTATGCTATTTAGTACTACACTGAGCCTTAGAGATAGTCTAGTCCGTTTAGGCCTTTATTTAATAGAGGAGGAAACTGAGGCATAGAAAAGTAAATTGCACAACTTCCAAGCAGTTGAACAGAATCAGGATCTGAACCCAAGTCCCCTCACTATAAGTTTAGTACTTCTTACATCATACCACACAATACTTACTATTTAGCATTATGATTGCGATGTTCATCTTAATTATGAAGTCAGTTACAATTAAGAACACATTTTAGGTGGCACAAAGGCTAATGCAAAGACATATGGTTGTCATAAGCAGGCTGCAACATGATGATTTGCATAAAATATATTATCCAATACATGTGTGCCTGGAAATTCAGTGATCTGTCTAACAAGCAAGAGCAAAAAATAAGTGATGGACATGTCAAGTGATATCTGGGTGTCAAAATATTCTAAAAAGAACGTGGCCTTTGGTGTAAAAAAGATACCTTTTGGGAGACTGTAGAAGAACATGGATAAGAATGGTATAAAATGAAAAGGCACATAGGGATAGATATCTGTATTCATGGAGGGAGTAACCACATAGAGGAGATTACAGATAATTGTCTTCAATCTCTTCTGTGTGATCACTCCCTCTGTGAAATTCCCTTTGGTACATTGTGACTAGACTGCTTATTATCAGGAGCACCAGGATAAGCCAGTCAGGTTCCATAGAGGAGAGATTATCTCAAGTTTCTTGGATGGATGTTTGAACTTAAAAAAAAAAAGTGGCACTTCTCAGATCTCATCAGGGACTTAACTGATGGCATTGTCTCATCAAATTCCTTAAATTTCGTTATTTGGACAATTGTATTTGCTGTGGGAGGTAGCGTATTACAGGATACAAGAATGTTGAATTTAGAGTTTCAAGACCTGATTTCAAATCCTAACTCTGCTGCCTTTCATCACTTTGGGTAAGTCATGAAAGTTCTTGGAAGTTGTTGTTGTTGTTTTTCCCTTTGTAAGGTGAGAGGGTTTAAGTAGATAGCCTCCAAGGCCCTTTTATGTTCTTTATTTCTCATCTTCTGGTAAAGAAGAAATTTATAAATAGAAGTCCTATTATTTTGTTTTGTGATTCTATAGTATCAAGAGAGTGTCAATATAAGGGAACTATGGGAGATTCTAGTCTGGTGGTATAGTGGATAGAGGTCTGGGCCTGTAGTCAAGAAAGTCTAAGTTCAAATCTGACACTGGACACTTACTAGCTGAATAACCATGGCCAATTTACCTCAGTTTCCTCACCTGTAAAATGGGGATAATAATAGCACCTACCTCACAGTGTTGTTGTAAAGATCAAATGAGATAATATTTGTAAAGCACTTAGCACAGTGCCTGACACATCCTAGGCACTCTCTAAACCCTTATTCTCTTCCCTCTCCTCCCCGTCCCGTCATTAAATGAGTACCAAATCAGACAAATAAGCAAATCACTTGTTGTGGATATTGAATTAATTTTAATTTTAGATGAACTCCCCAAAACATATCCAAATGAGAAAATACAAATTTAACCAAGCAATTGTGCTCATACTTAAAGAAGATGATGGTTTCCTGGGTAACTGAAAATATTTAGCATGGGATCCCACACACTATTCTTCTTCTCAGAACTCCTCAGTATATATCCAGAGCCATAACTTGGACTAGTAATTTTGTTTGACCTAAGGTTTGAAAGAGAGGGAATGTGCCAGGAGGGTCCAAGGAATTGCCTTTCCTATGCACTGCTGAGAAAGATTAAATAAGAGATAAAAGGAATTTAGGAGGCTGATAAAATGTGAGGCAGGATATTTAAACCAAAAGGTGCAGGGACAGAGAAGACTGAATGTCAGCTCAAGACCACACACATCCTCAAGATTAGGAGCAATGACTTGTTGACCTATACATGACAGCAGCAGTGATCTAGAAAGATGAAAATAAGCTCCAGAGAAGTAGAGGTTACTGGCTTTTATATCTGCAGGTCAAAGTGGAAGGGAAAGACAACAGGAGAATCCTTTCCTTCTCTCCTGTGTCAGAGGGCATGAGACAAAAAGCAGCCAGACTTAAAGAGGATGAGATTGGATGCCCTCAGGAGAAAGTTCAGGTTTAGTGAGTACTGGGAAATAGAAAGAACCTTAGAGGAATAGACCCAGTAGGCTTTACTTTGCTTCAGACTGAGGTTATTTGAGTCTGAATCTAGAAATCACTTTACTGCCCCACAAGAGAGGAATGGTCTCAGTGGGCATAGTAGAAAGGGAGGGTGGTGTCTTGGTGAGGCATAAGGCAGAGTTTATCATGGAGCAGATATGTGACAGGGAGAACTGAAGATGCAATTACAGTTCTGCATCCTTTCTTGATGTAGAACTCTTCACTTTCTTCTTTTTCTTTTTTTCCAAATGCCTTATTAACTTCTGGTTTACATCATTCATTTCTGTAAGATTTTGAGTTACAATTTTTCCCCCATTTTTCTCCTACCCACCACCAGAGAATAACAGTCATAAAGGATATCCCCTCAACCAATCTGCTCTCTCCCATCTCTTCTCCCATACCTCCTTCAACTTTTCCAGTAGGGCAAGGTGAATCCCTGCACCCCATTGCCTGCACATCTTCTCTCCCAATTATATGCAAAATAGTATTAATAATATTATTTATATATTTTTTTAAAAATTTGATTTTAAAAGGAAGATAAGCAACTCAGTATATGCTGTCCATGTGTAGCTATGCAAAACATTACCATAGTAGATAATATTGTAAAAGACTGACTATATTTCCCTCCTTCCCATCTCACCATCCACCTGGTCCACTCCTGTAGTGTGTGGGATCCCATGCTAAATATTTTCAGTTACCCAGGAAACCGGTGCTTGCTGCTACATCCCAACATCCCCAGGGTGACTGCCAACACAGGTTCTTAGATCTGCTTTTCAAAAGGAAAGCAACTCAAAATTGGTTAACAAGCTTACTCTAGTCAAACACATCACCTAGCTCAGGGGGAAAAGGTCAGCACCCCAAACTTCAGAGTATACAGACAGATCAAACAGACAGGCTTCCAAGCTGTCCAACCATTATCAATACCAAAATCACAGTAACCAGAGAGGGAAGCATCAACATCTGGGTTTTCAAAACCAGGGGACTCTCAACAGCTGCCCAGAGTTTCATCTGGTCAAATCACACAACACTTCTCAAAGTGAGCCCCAAAGTAAAGCCTCACTTCAGGGATTATATAGTCTTCTCCTGGCTCAAAGAATGTAGCCACCCTCTTGACCCACTGCCCAATCACACAGCATCAAGGTGTGGTCATTCCTGAAAACCAAGCCCCCTACCACAGGCTTCATGTGACCACATTCAGCCTATTAGGGGGCAGAGTATATTTTCAAATTAAAGAAGATTCTCAGAGTCACTTAAGCCAATCAAAGGGCCTAGGGGCAGGGAAGATCTTCAAATCTGCATTTCCATTACAATTCCCCACCTAGATCCTGTCCCTTTTCAAAAGTGGGTGCTTTCAACTTGTATTTTCATTTTGGGCTTTTGGTGAAGGAGTTCTGACCTCACAGTCATCTTTCTGTTCCATGCTTTGATCCTCTTTGCCCCCAAAATAGGAGTGTAATATTGCATTTTTTCTGTTTATTTTGTTTCTTTTGCCTAGGCATGTTGCCACACAATTACTTGACTTTTGAGCTTGTTGCCACAGTAGGACTTTGCAACCAGCCCAGGGGGTTTTCTCAACTTCTGGAGGTATTAGTTGGGTGGCCTCTGTGAAGCCTCCACACACTCTGGCAAGCTGGTCACACACCCCAAGACCTCCACCCCAAACCTCAATCCAGATCCAAGAAGGGTAAAGCAAGAGAGCTTACCCCCCAGACTGATCGTCAAATCCCCATACATTTCGCAGGCCAAGAACTGAAGCTGCAAAGCAGCAATGTGGCGCACACTGCACTAGCTTCTCAGGGGCTTCTCGCCCCCAGGGGAAGAAGCTGACACATTCTCCCAACCAGTCCCAAAGTCCATAGGGCACTGACCTCTTACTTTGTCCTAGGTATCTATGTGTTGATAATTCTGAAAACTCCACAGCTGCTGGTGTTTTGGGGTCCCTCCAGCTGGCTGCTGGTCTTGCCACCCTCAGGCTAAAACTACTACTCATGCAGGTCTGGGCTAGGCTCCCAGAGCTCTGTGCAAGCCATTCCCTGCTGTGCCACAGTACTGTCCTCAGTGGGAGGTTAGCTTCCCTGTGTCGTTTTGTGGGTTATGGAGCTCCAGAGGTCATTCATAGTCCCCCTTTTGCATAACTTTGAAGTGGTGTGGGCTGGTGCTCCGTGGAAGTGCTGTTTCTACTCTGCAATCTTGACTCTGCCCAAACTCTTCACCTTCTTATGCAGTACATCATCTTGTTCATTTGTTCCAGTGGGATTAAACTTTTTGTGACTCCATTTGGCATTTTCTTGGCAAAGATATTGGAGTTGCTTACCATTTCCTCCTATAGTTCATTTTCAGATGAGGAAACTGAGGCAAATAGGGTTAAGTGACTTAACTGCAGTCACTTAGTAAGTACCTGGTGCCATCTTTGAACTTGGGAAGCTCAATCTTCCTGATTGTCCCTATGTCACTCTATCCACTGTGCTACTACATAACCCCTAGCAATACCTTCTATAATCCTTGTATTAATATCTCTATCCTTTTTGCACACTCAGCCTATCCCTCACTGATCCCTTTAGTTTAGCCCTCTCTGAGCTCTGGGATCCTTAAATTACTATTCCCCATACTTGATGACTCTTCTGGGAACCAGGATAACACTGCTCAGCCAGAGGCCCCAGTGTCCCAAGTCTCACTGAAATCTATGAGTTCATATTATCTTCCCTGCAGTAGGATCTCCAGTTCTTGTTACTGACCCATACTTTATATATTTGTTTAAAGATATCTAGGTGGCTCAGTGGATAGAGCACTGGGCTTGGAATCAGGAAGACCTGAGTTCAAATCCAGCTTTAGAAAGTTACAAGCTGTGTGAACCTGGGTAACTCACTTAATCTCTGTTTGCTTTAATTCACTGGAAAAGAAGAGGGAAAACCATCCAAATATCTTTGCCAAGAAAACTCCATCAAGGGTCACAAAGAGTCAGACATGACTGAATGATAACAACAAAAGATATCAGAGGTCATGGCTTTTTTTTTTCCTGGCTCCTTTCTTGTGTCCAATCTTATTTGTTGTGAATGTCTAAGTACTATTCTATCTACAATCTTCTTACACCTCACACCCCACCACTTCCACTTTGTACAGTCCAGTGAGGTCCAGTCATACTGACCTCCTTGCTCTTCCTTGTATAAGATTCTACATCTCACATCTGAGAATTTCTACTGGCTCTCATGGTTGGAATGTTCTTCCTCATCATCTCCTCCCCCTGGATTCCCTGGTTTCCTTCAAGTCTTAGCTAAATTCCTACTTTCTACAGGAAGCATGTCCTGACACCCACATTCCTTAATTCTAGTGCCTTCCCTCTGTTAAGTATTTCCAATTTGTCCTGTATATATCTTTCTTTTACATAGTTATTTGTAAGTAGTCTTGTGAGCAGCTTGGGAGCAGAGAGCATCTTTTACTTTTCTTTGTATCTCCAGCACTTAGCACAATATCTGACACATAGTAGGCACTTAGTAAATATTTGACTGATTTACTTTATAGCTATATTGGTGGCATCTACCTTAATAAATTAAAGAAGGGGGGGGGGTTTCTATCTTCCTATGTCTTTTTAGTATAAAGCCTTTGTGAATAAATTCCTGATATTATATTAAAATACTTATTTATCAAGACTCATTAGGTATATTTAATCCTTGAGCTACTTCCTGTCTATTATACTATGGTCTGGAAATTGAGAGCCTGTTCTCAGACATCATCCTTTTAATCACTGCTTATCTCCAAAGTCTACTTTTCTCCTCTAAAGCTTTTGCTCTTTTATATATTTGTTAAAACACAACCTTGGCATTGAATTCTTCAGTTTCGTGTTTGATACCTCATAGTTCCTAGGATACTTTCTAGAATCCTTCTGCCAATATTGTTTGGACTCATATACGTTGTGAGAGGAAGTTAATAGTGTATATATTAAATATAAAGAGGGAAGGGGAAGGAGAGAAAAGGAACACTGAGAATAATGCCATGTCAGTGTTTACCTTCACATTGGTTAGGAACATGATTCTGTTGTGTTCATCTCAAAGGGTATTTTCACTGTTGTTTTTTTTAATTTCCATTCCCCACTTTTGCTTTATTAGAGAACTCATTTTACTCAGTTTCTGTGAGAACATCAAAATCAAATTAGGAATTTATATAGCATTTTCAATCATCCAAAACTCCTTATCTCCAAATCTTTTTTTTTTTTATTTTAAGGATTCATTCATTCATTCATTTATTTATTTTTACTTTTTGGAGGGGGAGGCAATTGGGGTTTAAGCAACTTGCTCAAGGTCATACAGCTAGTTTTTGTGTTGTGTCTGAGGCCGGATTTCAACTCAGGTCCTCTTGACTCCAGGGCTGGTGCTCTATTCACTGTGCCACCTAGCCGCCCCTAAATCTGTCTTTTTAATATGTATTTTCTCTCAGGGATGTCATATGGTTGAATAACATGGTATGCCCTAATTTCAGAAGAGTCAATGCTGCAGGTGAACAAAGGAGCATGAAATGATGGTTGGAATGGGAGTGAATTATATTACCAGTGAGAATTTGTGTGTCATAAATTATCAAGCACATGTATGACAAGAAATGCAAATTGAACAATTATATAGCAAGAGTAAGCCATTATATAGGCATGAATGTCATACTAGTATTTGTAAAGTATTAAAAGACTCAGAAGACATTCTCTCTAGGGTTATTATTACTTTTTATCTCTTTGGGGTACAGACCTAGCAGTGATATAGCTTGGTCAAAGTCCTTTGGAATTAGAGGAAAATTGTTCTCCAGAATGGTTGGATCAAATCACAACTCCACCAATTAGTATCCCAAAATTTCCACATCCCTGCTAACATTTGTCATTTTCTATTTCTATCATATTAGCCAATCTGATAGATGTTAAGTGGTACCTAAGAGTTATTAGTTATTTTAATTTGCATTTCTTGCAATCAATAGTGATTCAGAGCATTTTTATATGACTATAGATAACTTTTATTTATTCTTCTGAAAAGTGCCTTTTCAAATTCTTTGAACAATTATCCACTGGGGAATGACTCATTCATATAAATTTGACTCCATTTTCTATATATTTGAAAACGGTGCCTTTCTCAGAGGAAGTTGCTTTAAATATTTTCCCCCTATTTCTTACTTTAATACTAATTTTAGCTGCATTGGTTTTGTTTCTGTATAAATTAAAAAAAAAAAAACATTTTTCTTTCCCTTTTTAAATTTCATGTGATTAAAATTAGGGCAACTAGGTTGCACATTGAATAGAGAACCAGTCTTAGAATGAAGATCTGTGATCAAATGCAGCCTCAGATACTTTCTACCTGTATGACTTTGGGCAAATCACTTAATGCCATGTGCTTCAATTTCCTCATCTGTGAAATGAGCTGGAGAACCAATGTCAAATCACCTCAATACCCTTACCAAGAAAACCTTAAATGGGATCACGAAGATTTAAGCATGACTGAAAAAACTAAGCAATGGCAAAGAAACAAAAATAAAAATTATCCATTTTGTTTCCTGTGATCCTCTATCTTGGATCATAAATTCATCCCTTATCCATAGATCTGACAAGTAATATTTTCCATGCTCCCTTAATTTCCTTAAAATATTACCCTTTATGACTAAATTATTTGCACATTGACCTTATCTTGGTGTGTGGTGTGAGATGTTGATCTACCTAAGTTTCTGCCAAACTGCTTTCCAGTTTCCCAGGAATTTTTACCTAATACTGAGTGCTTCTCCCAAAAGTTTCGATCTTTGGGTTTATGAAAGATTAAATTACTGTGGTCATTTACTACTGTGTATTGTGTACTTAATTAATCCCCTTGAACCACCACTCTATTTCTTACCCTGTACCAGATTATTTTAATGATTACTGCTTTGTAAGACAGTTTGAGATCTGGTACTTCTAACACACCTTACTTCACATTTTTTTTTCAATTGATTCCCTTGATAGTCTTGATCTTTCACTCTTCCAGATTAATTTTGTTATGTTTTGTTGTTGTTGTTTTGCTCTCTATATTTTTGGTAATTTGTTTGGTATTGTAATGGAAATGCAAATTTAAAGATCTTCCCTGCCCCTAGGCCCTTTGATAGGCTTAAGAGAGACTCTGAGAACCTTCCTTGATTTGAAAATATACTCTGCCCCCTAATAGGCTGAATGTAGTCACATGGAGCCTGTGGCAGGAGGCTTGGTTTTCAGGAATGCCTACACCTTGATGCTATGTGATTGGGCAGTGGGTCAATAGGGTTGTTAAATTCTCTGACCAATGAGAAGGCTATATAATCCCTGAAGTGAGGCTTTGCTTTGGGGCTCACTTTGAGAAGTGTTGTGTGACTTGACCAAATGAAACTCTGGGAAGACATTGAGAGCCTCCCAGCTTTGAAAATCCAGATGTTGATGCTTCCCTCTCTGTAACTGTGATTTGGTATTAATGTAATGTTGGGACAGTTTGGAAGCCTGTCTGCTTGATCTGTTTATTTCTTGTAAGTTCTGTCTGTATACTCTCAAGTTTGGGGTGCTGACCTTTTTCCCCTGAACTAGGTAAATGATATATGTTTGTTTGATTAAAGTAAGCTTGTTAACCCATTTTGAGTTGCTTTCCTTTAGAAAAGCAGATCTAAGAACCTATGTTGGCAGCCACCCTGGGGATGTTTGGGTGCTTGCTGCTACAGGTATGTAGCTGCATAAATAAAGTAGACTGCCATTTTTCTATTAGCAATTAATATTTCTCCATTTGTTTATATCTGTCTTTATTTGTGTGAAAAGTGTTTTGTAATTGTGTTCATATAGTTCCTGGGTTTGTCTTGGCAGGTAGACTCCAAAATATCTTCCTATCCTCGTTGCTAGATCTTGTTGGTGATACATAGGAATGCCAATGATTTATATGGGTTTATTTTATACCTGCCACTTTTAGAGTTATTAATTATTTCAAGTAGTTTTTAGTTAATTCTTGAGAATTCCACCATTTCATCTACAAAGAGTTAGTTTCCTCATTGACTCTTCTAATTCCTTAAATTTATTTTTCTTCTCTTATTGCTATTGTTAGCATTTCCAGTATGATATTAAATAATAATGGTGATAATGGACATCCTTGCTTCACCTCTGATCTTACTGGGAAGATTTTTAGCTTATTTCCATTATAAATAATGTGTGATGATGATTTTGATACTACTTATCATTTAAAGGAAAACTGAATTTATTCCTGCTTCCAGTATTTTCAAAAGGGATGAGTGTTGCATTTTGTCAAAAGTTGTTTCCCCTGTATTTATTAATATAATCATGTAATTTTTGTTAGTTCTGTTTTTGATAAGATTTCTTATACAGATAGCTATCCTAATATTGAATCAGCCCTGCACATCTGGCATAAATCGCACCTTATCATAGTATAAGATCTTTTATGATCTCTTTGCTGATATTTTATTTACATTTTATGTCAATATTTATTAAGTAAATTGGCCTATGGTTTTCCTTGTTTTTGCTCTTCCTGGTTTAAATATCAGCACCATACTTTGTCATAAAAGGAATGTGGTAGGACTTCTTTGCCTATTTCTCCAAATAGTTTATATTGCATTAGAATTAATTGTTGTTTAAATGTTTGGTACAATTCATTTGTGAATCCAACTGGTCCTCTGGATTTTTTTCTTCTTTAAGGAGTTCATTGATGGCTTGTTCATTTTCTTTTCCCAACATGGGGCTCCTCAAGTATTTTATTCCTTCTTCTGTTAATATGGTCAATTTATATTTTTGTAAATATCCTTTCCCTTAGATTTTCTGGTGTATTGGCATATGATTGGGAAAATAACTCTTAATAATTGCTTTAATTTCATATTTATTGGTGATGACCCTTTTCATTTTTAGATACTAGCTACAGGCACTAGAGTTCTTTTCTGCCTTGGAACTGAGACATGGGTACTTGCTCCCATGTAAGTGACCACAAGCATTCTTCTGTACTTAGAACCTTGACCAGGGCTCCTAGTAGACACAAGTATTAACGTTCTTTTTTGCTCTGGAACTGCAACACAGAATTGTGAATAGGCAACAAGGTCCTGCATTCAGTTCCAGCAAAGGGTCCCCTGGAATATCTTTCTGACCAATTTGTTGACCCTCTTACTTTCTCTGTTCTGAGAACACCTGCAGGTGCTGTTGCTGTCATGCTGTCATAGCCACCTCCAAGGCCATCTATAGATGTTACAGCATCCTGAACTAAACTCTGGGTTGACAGCCTGGTGTCACACATCTCTCAAACTGACCTCCTAAGTTGTCTTGGGTTAGAAAAATGCCTCCCCATGATCTTTTGTTGTTTCTCCCACTCCAGAAATTCAGTCAGGGATTATTTTAAAGTTATTTGGAGGGGAATGTTGGGAAAGTTCAGCTGAGTTGCTTCCTATACTATAACATCTTGACTCCTCTGTGAATCTTATGTATTAAAGAATATTTTTCTGAGAACAGATTAGAGGTTTCACTAGATTTTCAAATGGGTCAAGAAAATCAAAAGATAACAAACCCCTGCTCTGCAGCAAGTGACACACCAACATACAAAATCAGTCAACTTTAATGACAGTGACAATATGGGTCATATGACAATGTAGGGTCATCAACAGCAGTCATTCTTGAAGGGATGTCTGTAGTTTAAACTCTTAAGGTTTATTGTACATTGGTACATTGAAGAGAATATGAGAAGAGGATATCTGCATGCCTTTTGTATGGTTTATGTGTAACAAATAGAAGCAGGATGGGTGGATAAAAGAATGATTTATAGATGATCTGAAACACAGGTTTAAATAGTATGTTACAACCACCTGTCACATATGACAGGCTTCCCTGAAGACTTTAGGCTTTCATAGATCTAGAACTTATACTGAGGCTTAACCCAAGAAGGCTTAGGTTTGTTATCTTTGACTCTGTTTCCAACCAAGAGTAAAATTACTAATTTAGAAACCTCCAAACAAAACCTAGGTGTGACCTGGGTCTAGGGTTTCCCAATTTGTGGGTAATTAGGTTCCCTCCCTTATGGCACAATATTGATGTCAATAAATTAATAAGTATTTTTAACTTCTTACTTATTATTTGCCTGATACTATACTAGGCAATGGAGTCACAATTTTCCTTCTTGGAAATTTTGTTGATTTTTCCTCATAACCCTGATAAGCAAATTTACCAGTGGCATAAGTTTAACCATAAAATTTTAAAAATCATTCAGTTACACTTGACTAACTGCAAAATAAATTGACTTCATGAGGCTTTGGACCTTTTCCTCCATGGCCTCCTTTTTATGTCAGGTTCTTAAGTAAAGCCTCTGGATATATGAGAAAAGGTTATGGGGGGAAAATCAGAGTTTAATTGAACCTCTGTTTGGTTCTTTGGGTAAATAACAATTTTAAATAGAAGTAAAAAGTAAAAGAGGAAGGCAGCAGCAGGTAACATGTGTCTACACTCCTGAGTTTCTGTCGTGTTCACAAAATATACTTCCCCAGACCTATACTAATCAGAATAAGAAAGGGCGGGGAAAAAGGTGTGAAATTGTGGCAATAATACTATTCTATTCCATGTTGAATCTTGCAATGATGATAGCAGCTGGAAAAGGCAGGGCATCTCTTCATCTAAATAAAAGGATTTCCTCCAATAATTTCTATTTTCTGTCTTACCCAGAAGAATCTAATTTACAAAGCATATATGTGGTCATCATTATTTATCATCACCTATCCACACTGGAAGTTCTAATAACCCCTTCAATCAATTCATTAAAGCATTTAAAATAAATACTCTACTGATTATGGAGTTGGTGCCGAGACTATTATCTCAGTTTTTTTCATGCTCTCATTAGTGGACCCCATGCTAATACTCCTGGCAGAGTGTATGACAAGAGGACTGCTAGGAAGCTTTAGAAGCATTTGGCATTCTCAAATCATTGGAACATCTGAAAACAACGTGTGCTTTGCATTTGGCAGAGGCTAAGGTGCTATCTGTGTTTGCCAAATATAATCAACAAAGCCACGATTTTTGAAATCTCATCTAGATCAAATTGTCCTCTTTGACTAAGCAGGTCCCTCCCTTCACATTGGAACTATTGTCCACTCTCCTTTTGATCCTTCTAAAACTTTTGCAAATTCCATTTCTGTAAGATAAAGAAAGATTTAAAATGCTATAAAATGGTATGAAACAATTTACCCTTGTCTTGCTGCCAAGGTAATGCAAAGAGTCTAGACAAGAATGGGGAACCCATGGCCTCGAGGTCACATGTGGCATGCTAGGTCCTCCAATGTGGCCCTTTGACTAAATCCAAACTTCACAGAACAAATCCCCTTAATGAAAGGATTTGTTCTGTAACACTTGGACTTTGTCAAAAGGCTTCACACAAGGACTAGGAAGGTCACATGTGACCTCAAAGCAAAATTTCCC
The DNA here is from genome assembly GCA_011680675.1 of Gymnobelideus leadbeateri. Classification (NCBI taxonomy): domain Eukaryota; kingdom Metazoa; phylum Chordata; class Mammalia; order Diprotodontia; family Petauridae; genus Gymnobelideus; species Gymnobelideus leadbeateri. Next base: position 177,153 of record WOXC01009690.1, on the reverse strand, counting down.
CAGCCCTGGTCTAGAATGACTGTCATGTTTACCATGAGTATGGAGTATCAGACATGATATATAAAATATAAAAAACTAAGAGTCCACTATTATTTCCAAGCACTGAGATATTAGAATATCTATTTGGAATAGAAGAAAGAAATCTGGAAGATGAAGTGGTAATGAATAAAGCAAATATACCAGTTCCTTTCTACCTTTAACTCCTTATCAACTCATAACTAATTTTCTGTTCAATTCTGTATTCATATTCATCTTTTTATTTTGTTTTCAGACTGAGTTAGATGATATTGCATTAATATGTAATCACCTAGATACTGTGAATTTATCATAATGTTTTTCACTCTGCTTAGTATCTATATGGACATATATTACATACCTTTCCATATCCTTATTCTCTAGTTTTGTTTTGTTTTGTTTTTTGGGCAGTGGGGTCATCAGGGTTAAATATCAGCTATAGGCTACCTCTGGAAGGATATTATAACCTGGAAAGGAATAAAGCCAATGTTTTATCTCATTAGTATGTATTCTAACCTAGGGCTAAGATTTTCCTGTCATACCTCATTGCAATACATATAAATGTGATACTAGGAGGTTTGCCAATGGCATACTTCCAAAGAGATGTGACATAACTAAGAAAGCATACCAATAAAATCATTCTCTAAAGAAAAACATAATATTTTGTTTTGTTTTTGTCCTCCTTTTACTGTGCTTCATTCTGTCATATACCATGGAAGTTCAGCTTTGGAGAAAACATGGGCAGAATGGCTACTTTTCCCATGAATGGAAGTTATTCTCCTTCCATGCTAACACTTTAGTATGCTTTTTTTCTGTCCCTGTCAATAGATAGATAGATAGATAGATAGATAGATAGATAGATAGATAGATAGATAGATGGACAGACAGACAGACAGACAGATAGATGGACAGATAGACAGATAGATAGACAGATAGACAGATAGATAGATATACCCAATATATAAATTGTCATATAATCTCAGGTGCCTTACCCACTGATCTTATAGATATTTTGGCCTTTGTAAACTCTTAACGCTCCAACAATATCTCCAGCCTCTCTATTCTTTTTTTCTATATTATTTAATTTTAGGTTTCAACATTCATTTCCACAAGATTTTGCGTTATGAATTTTCTCCCCATTTTTCCCCTACCCCACCCCAATATAGCAAGCCTACTGAATACCCCTTCCCCCAATCTGATCTCTCTTATATCTTCCCCTATCCCCCCAAAAAAACTTTCTAGTAGGGCAAGATGGATTTCTATACCCAAGTGCCTACATATCTTATTTCCCAGTTGCATGTAAAAAAAATTAACAATTGTTTTTAAAACTCTGACTTCCCAATTCTTTCCCTTCTTCCCTCTTCACCCACCCCCACTGGGAAGACAAGCAATTCAATATAGGTTATACATGTGCAGTTACCCAAAATGTTTCCATGGTAGTTATACTGTGAAATACTAATTATATTTACCTCCATCCTATCCTGCCCCCAATTATTCTATTTTCTACTTTGACCCTGTTCCTTTTCAAAAGTGTTTGCTTCTAACTTCCCTTTCCCTCAATTTGCCCTCCATTGTATCACCCCCCCATCTTATCCCCCCCTACTTTCCTGTAGGGTAAGATACCCAATTGAGTGTGTATGTTATTGCCTCCTTAAACCAAATCCAATGTGAGTAAGGTTGACCCATTCCCTTTCACCTTCCTGATCTTCCCCCTCCACTGTAACAGTTTTCCCTTGCCTCTTTTATATGAGATAATTTACCCTATTCTATCTCTCCTTTTCTCCTTCTCCCAATATATTCCTCTCTCACTTCTGAATTTTTTAGATATCATCCCTTCCTATTCAACTCATCCTGTGCCTTCTATGTATACATGTACACACATATACACACATTCACATATATATGTATATACACTCATACCTTCCTATACACATGTATGCACGTATATGTAGCATTATACTCAGTTTTTCTGGGTAGGTGAGTCTTGGTTTTAATCCTAGCTCCTTTGACCTCTGGAATATCATATTCAAAGCCCTTTGATCCCTTAATGTAGAAGCTGCTAGATATTGTGTTAGCCTAATTGTGTTTCCACAGTACTCAAATTGTTTCTTCCTGACTGCTTTTAATATTTTCTGCTTGACTTGGAAACTCTGGAATTTGGCTATAATATTGCTAGGAGTTTTCTTTTTGGGATCTTTTTCAAGAGATTATCAGTAAATTCTTTTGATTTCTATTTTGCCCTCTGCTTCCAGAATATCAGAGCAATTTTCCCTGAGAATTTCTTGAAGGATGATTTGTAGGCTATTTTTTTAATCATTACTTTCCCGTAGTCCACTAATTTTTAAATTATCTCTCCTGGATCTATTTTCCAAGACAGTGGTTTTTCCAATGAGATATTTCACATTGTCTCCTATTTTTCCATTTGTTTGTATCCTTGTTATAGTATCCTGATTTCTCATAAAGTCATTTGTTTCCATTTGCTCCAATCTATTTTTGAAAGAATTAGTCTCTTTGGTGAGCTTTTGAAATTCTTTTTCTATCTGTCCAATATATATATATATTTTTGGTTTGTTTGTTTGTTTTGTTTTTTGAAGGGCAATTGGGGTTAAGTAACTTGCCCAAGGTCACATGGCTAGGTTTTTGTTTGTGTGTGGTAAGTGTCTGAGGCCACATCCGAACTCAGGTCCTTCTGACTCGAGGGCCAGCACTCTATTCACTGTGCCACCTAGCCACCCCCAATTTGTTTTTTTTTAAGGCATTCTTCTCCTCATTGGCTTTTTGGGCTTATTTTGCCATTTGAGTTAGTCTATTATTAAGGTCTTATTTTCTTCAGTATTTTGGGGGGTCTTCTTTAGGAAACTGTTGACTCACTTGTCATGATTTTCTTGCATAATTCTCATTTCTCTTCCCAAATTTTCCTCCACTTCCCTTATTTGATTTTCAAAATCCTTCTCAAGCTCCTCCATGGCCTGTAAGCAATGCTTATTTTTCTTGGAAGCTTTTGATGCAGGAGTTTTGAATTAGTTTTCTTCTTCTGATTCCATGTTTCAATCCTTTTTGCCCCCCCAAAAGGATTCTATGGTCTGATTGCACTTCCTCTGTTTGCTCATCTTGCCAGGCAATTATGTGACTTTTAAGTTCTTTGCCATGGTAGAACTCTGCTTCCAGAGAGAGCTGTGTCCCCAATTGCTGGGGTTTTCACAGCTGCTGGAGCTATGAGGAGGGAGCCTTCTCTACAGTCCCCACAGTCTTTGGACCACTGACATTCCTCACCCCACGAGCACCACCCAAGATGGCAATCCAGAATCAAGCAGGTCAAAGCAAGAGCAATTACTCTGTGAATCGTTGTTTGGCCCCCTTATTATCTGCAGGCCAGGAGCTCTGGAAGCAGCCAAGAGACAGCAGCTGCAGCTACCATGCCTCTGCCATCTCATGCCCCAGGGGCAGGGGCCAGATCATGCTCTTTTGTCACCTGGTTCCAACAGAGTTCCTCACTGACTTTTTAATTCCTCATTGGTGTTTATAGTTTGAGAAGTCTGGAAACCACTACAGTTGCTAGTAATTTCTTCTCCTGAAGTCTGCTTGGCCAATCTGTGCTGTAGGTTGGGGCCACCTAGGACTCTGTGCAGCCCATGTGAGACTGTTCTTGGCTCCCAGTGTGTTGTGATAGACCCTTCTTGTTTGCCTGCCAGGCTGCCTTCAGTGGGAGATTTGTTTCTTTCTGTCACTTTGTGGGTTCTGTAGCTCTATAATTTGTTTAGAGTCATTTTTTTTTTTTTACCAGTTTTGGATATAATTGGAACAGGAACTGAAGCAAGTTCCTGCTTTTACTCTGCCATCTTGGCTCTGCCCCCTCTATTATTCTTCTCAATGGTGGTATCCAAAGTTCAATAATAGTACTGTGTATCCTCTACTAATTTATACTTTCTAATCTCAAATGCACCCTCACTACATCAAGGCAAACTTTTCATGATTCATCAATAGACTGTCTCCATACAGACTTTTTATTTTTTTCTCATGACTCTCACATTACCTGCTGTGCCCCACCACCCTAATAGGAGGACCTCATTTTATATTTTTACTGAGGAAAAAAGAAGTCACCATTTGATTATCTTTTTTCTATATTTTACATCTCAAACATGTTAAAAGAATACGAGGAAGGGAGAATAATAGAAACAATGATGAAGATATTAATGGGAATTAGGAAATAATTTATTCTTTAAATGCTAAAATAAATATAATAATGGAATTGAATTGTGAAAAACCTACTCCAAATATAATTTATCTGATACATATTATATAGCTTTGTTTTCCTTTAACTCTGCTTAACACAAATAATTTCCTATAGCTCTGCAATTCAAATGATGTCATGTCCATATCAAGATTAGAAATGAGAGAGTTGTAATTATTTTGGAACTTGAAACTCAGCCATACATTTATAAAGCATTTTGGTTTGCTGCTACCCTGACATCCACATATTACAAGGTCATATTCCCTTACCTGATGAAAGTCTAACTATTCTTCAATTAGAGTTTTCAGTAACTTCTTTATGAGCTATAGAAACTTGGTTTTGAGACAATTCTAGGCAATAAAGGAAGATAGAGATGAATGTTAAAAGTGCAGAAACAACGGCACCCACTTGTACTATCAGCCACAATGTAATAGGAAGTTTAATAGGTGTTCAAAACTATTTCCCTTTAAAAAATATTGACTCTTCTCAATCATATCACAATTTGAAATTCATTTTTAAAAACAATGTGGCAATTTATGAACACTTTTTTCCCCTGGTTAAACAACAACAACAATTTGAATTGGATTCCTGGTGAGAATTCTTAAAATGAAATCCTATTATACTGAATATGAGCTATCTTGAACTTTTTCAAGAAAATTGACATTTTAGGCTTAGAAATTTTGTCTGAACATAATTCTTAAAAAAAAGACAACTTAGGCAAATCAGAGTTTTCTCCTCAGATCTAGTCACATAGCTAGAATTTCAGATTTTAAATACATGCTGGAGAGTTCTTTTTTTTTTTTTTTAAACGAAGAGAGAATGCTTTTCTACACAGCAAACATTTGGTTTGGAGGTGGAAATGACTTCAAAATGAAAAAGTTGCAGAATGTGATGTGTTAAACGTGTTCTATCTCAAAATTAGCTGCAAGCTATGAGAATCAGAAATTTCCCTTTTAGCTAAAAACTGTGGGTTTTTTTGTTATCATAAATCCTATTGTCTTTTCAATTTTTTTAAAAGTCCAAGATACATTAGTCATGTAAAACTGATGGTTTTTTTACATTCAATTTTTATAAGAATATAGAAAGCAATATAACCCCACTCTCCCTGTATATAGAGTAAAACATTAGGTATTTGTTTAATTTTATTGCCAGTTAACTCAAAATCACCTCCAGGTGCTAAGAAATGTACATGTCTTTGCAAGTTAGGGAAACATAGACACAATTTCTTACATTTATTGTCTTTCACATGGTCCCAAAACAAGGCTTACTTCTATTCCTTTTAGTTTATTAGGTATACATCACATTTCCCCTCAAAACAGTATATAGTATATTTTCCATTTACCATGACTTATGATGATCATTTTCTATATTATGGTGGATTAGATTATCCTGGCTTCAAGTGTGAGGGAAGGTGTGCTTCTATTTAGTCATCTGTGAGGGATTCTAGTAGTCAAGAGCTGGGTATTCACTATAACATTGTTTCTATCACACCCTTTCAGCTCCCATTATATGCTACATTCATCCATGTCCACCCAAAGTTCTAGCGACTTCCTAACTCTTGCCTGACATCTGGAGGAGAGACTCGGGACAAACATGAACAGTCTATAAGTTATCCCTTATTTCTACCGCCTTATTTGTTCATCCATTACCCTGATAAAGTCTATATTAAGGGTCTTCTTTGAAGTTCTGTATTTGTTATATAGTATAGTCAACTCACACATACATTTTTCCATTACCCTTTTTGAAACATTCATTTTTACCTTATCTGAGACTGTAGTGTTTCATGACTGACAATCAAACGATACCAATAGAGCACCTGTATTAAAATGATGAGTTTTCTCTTCTCTCCTCTTTTTTTTTTCAGAGAAGCTTTATAATTTCCTAAGAAGGGAGAAGTACAAGGCAATAGCTTATGGGAATGGTGGGATCTAGTAAAGGTATTTTTTTTAAAGAAAGGGGAAGACTTGAGCTTATCAACAAGCATTTATTAAGTAACATGTACCAAGAAAACATCATGAAATGAATGGTCCATGGGATCACAGAGAGTCAGACACAATGACAGAACAACAACAACAAACTATGTACTAGGCAATGTTCTAAATGCGAGGGATATAAGTGAAGTAAAAACAAATGTGATCCACAAACCTGAAGTTGTTTAATATGAAAACAGAACATAAAAAGAAGCTGAAAAGCAGGCAGAAGTAGGAACATGCATGGTGACCAAGTGCAAAATGTCAGAACTGAAGCCCAAAGAAGAATGAAATATGGTTGGTCTTGGTCATTTCTCAAAATGGAAGCTCTGTGAAGAAGAAAAAAAAGACAACTTTCCATTAGCATAATAGGGCCACAGGGAGGAGAGATCTTCTAGACAGTGAAGATGACAGGGAGGGAGAGAACTTCCAGGGTGAGGAGGAGGGTTAGGTCTGGGGGAAATTCCAGAGAAACAAAAGTAGAACCAGAAGAGGAATGAACTATTTAAAGTCTGAGGTTGGAGATTGGGGGTGGAGTATGATTGAAATGCCATTATTCTGGAAAAAAAAGTGAGAAAGGCTGGGATCAAGGTAACACGTAGATAGCTTTGCCATGGCAAGGAGAACGACCACTCTGCTGGAAGTAAAGATGGGAAAAGAGGAAAGAATTAGAAATGAGGACAAGGGATTTTGAAATGAGGAGAGAAGAGGAAGCTCTTGCCTAATGGTCTCAATTTTTCTATAAGAGGCATATTCGCTAAAATTATTTACTAATTGTGAAAAATTATAAGATGATGAAAAACTAATAAAGAAATACCCTTCAATTTGCTCTATCTAGCATAAAGATTTTGATTACAAATTTCTGGACAGGAAATTGATAATAGATTTAAAAATCTGCGTATTGTAAAACTAATATTGAGAAGACCAATATAGAAAAGAAGTGCGGTGTTTTTTAGCTAGACAGAGGACAAGAAGATCAAAGGACAGCTATAATTGCTATTAGGTTATAAGTGATTCTGATAACAGATAACTGGGAGATTGAGTAGAAATCCTCTACTAATATTTTGCTTTAAATTTTTCTTAAAACAATATTTGGACTTGTTGTAGATTAAAATATTTAACAGGGAATTGAAACACAAGGTAAATAAGAAAATGATAATAAAGCATCTTACCCTTTACTCCTACCCACATACTCTGTGATACAGTGACCACTCTTACTCACTTATGATCTATTTCCTATTGTTTCTCATGTCTGAAATATTCACTTGTCTCGTCTTTGCCACCCAGGTTTCCTGGTTTCCTATCTTCTTCATGATATTTTTCTGCCCTTCACTTCAAACCTCCTTTTGAATCCCTCCACCCCCACCACTACTGTCTTATTTCTGAGGTTACTTCCTTTTGCCCATTACATATCTTGTATTTACATAATTATTTGCAATTATATCCTTCATTAGGTTGTGAGCTTTTCCAAGGAAGAGAAATATTTTGTCTTATTTTTTAATGTTGTGTTTAGTATAATGTCTGGACCTTAGAAGCACTTAATAAATGCTATTTTGGATATTTTATTACATATGAAACTTTTCTTTCTCTCTTTGACATACTTGAGAAACATGCCTAACATTAAGATCTCTATATTATCTAAAATCTTAAACCTTGAGACAGCCTCTCTATCTTTTCCCTGAACTCTGAAATCTATTCTCCTAAAATCTGCGGTAATGCCCCACTGGTTGCCATATTATCTACAGTTAATTCACCTCTTCCCAAAGTTTTGATCATATTTACTTCATTAATAATTTAAATTAAATTCAATTTGGCTTATATATTTAACTCAATTATATAAGCACTTACTATGTTTGAGGCATGATACTCATAATACAAAGATTAAAATATTTTTTAAAAGGTAAGTTCTTCCTCTCAAAAAGCTTACAATCTAATTTGAAAAGTATAATTTGTAAACTAGTTAGTCTACTATAAGGTATAATGTGACAGAGATAAAGAACCAACTCAGACACATTCTGCCTTCTTCAGATGGCAGTTTCCTTTGTCTCTTCTTCCTACTAAGGGTGAAATTATCATCAAGGCAAGTCAAGAATATATAGATATGCTTCTCTGGTTTTAGCATAAAAGTTCCTGAAGTGTGCAAATCATTTCAGCCTGCCATCACAACTATATCTTGCCTTCATAACAGCTACATGCACTAGCCCAGAGGCTATTTGAGGCCCACTCCACTATTGAATTCAATCCTAAATCAGAGAAGATTGAAATATTCTTTTTACCCAGCTCCTCTATAAAATTGAACTGTGCAGCAGGGGCCAGAAAACACTGGCTTTATGCCTTCCTCACATGCTGTTAAAATGATCCCATACAGTTCAAAACGACTGAATGTTACTATCTTGTTCCAAATCACCTGAATAGTATAGAACCCATTACTTGTTCATTTTTAATCTTTTCTCAAGCAAAAACTTTGTTTCATATTTTCCATCTAGAAGTAAAATAGCAATTTTCAGTATATTATAAATTTTAAGGCAAATTCAGCACTTCAGAAAGTGTAAAGAAGTCAATGGCACTGGGGAAAGGAGAGGGAGAAAAAAAGAGAACATATCTCCTTCTCTCTGTATTCTGTGCTATTACAAAAGGAGAAAGAAAATATCCCTGAATCTGTAACACCATAAGCCTATACCCATTGTCCTAGAATGTTTAAAAAAATAAGCAAATTTTAAGGACTGATGGGGCAAAGTAATCCTTTAAAAATAATAATCAATGATCATTGAACTTAATAGAAAAAACTATTCAAATATATGTTCAAAATATATGGAGGACTTTACCAGTCCCACTCTCAGTTCCTAATGCCTTCCCCTTTCAGATTATCTTCACCTTCTCTGTATCTTTAGCATATGTAACTCATTATTTATATGCCTCTGCCCCCATTAAAATGTGAGCTTCGTGGGTCAGTGAATAGACCTCTGAACACGGACTCAAGAAGCCTTGAATTAAAATCATAACTCAGACATTTAGTAACTGGGTGACCCTAGGCAAGTCATTAAACCCTTAGTCTCAGTTTTCTCTGTAAAGCGGAATGAAATAACACATATAAAATGTTTTGTAAATCTTAAGTTGCTATATAGCTACTATTATTGTAATTATTATCACTATTACTATAGTCCACACTTGAGAACAGGGAAGATATGTACCAACTTCTTAATAAATAAATGTCTGATTTCTCTTTGTCCAGAGCAAGTAAAAAAATACAAGTGAGTTCCACCTAGGATTTGGTCACTTTTGCTAAGACCATAGCTGCATGAGTGGCTTCTCAATGTTGGCACCTACACTGCTTTATACTTAGGAGGACAGCATTTTTTGAATTTAAACTCTTTATAAAAAAGGGACTCAGGACTCCAGAAACCTTTGAATATTATATTAATGAATTACCTATTATAGATGAGGATGTACACCAATACTGGAAAAAATTCCTTTGATTCTCAAGGGCTACACTTTTGGATTCACCTGTCACTCTAGTTTGTTCTTCGAATGTGTAACCACCTTTTTATTCTTAGGCAAGGGACCTCAGCTGAGCAGACTGTCTCTGTCTGTTTTCTAAGTGAAGTAGGAAACAAAATTATCTATCATTGTGCAGTTAAAAGATGTTTAGATAAGAGTTATATCCATGTTGGTATATAGCTAGAGTGATGTGTAGGATGACTTTGGACTTGAAGAGAATGAAGAATTGAGGGAAAAGATTGTTAAAGGAAGAAAATAAAGTCCCCAAAGAAAGTAGTAGGGTCTATGATGTTATCTACATCTGTACAATCCTTTTTTATAAAGGATTATAAAAATGCTACTCACACAATTAGAAATTCAAATTGAAAATTGACATTTCCCTCCATAGAAATGTGTCTATACATATATACACACATATACATAAACATACATATATGTGTATACACATATCTATATATTCAATTTATTTGACTAGGCATATTATTACTTCTTTTGTGTACTTACTTTCTTTTAAAATTTTATTTTGTTGAAATAATCACAATTTTTTCAGTAGAGAACTTTTCTTTGAAGAAAGTTAAGATGGAAAAAAGGATATTTCTCATAATGACATTTCCTTATAAACGCTTTTTTTATTTTTTTGAGGGCAATTGGGGTTAAGTAACTTGCCCAAGGTCACACGGCTAGGATTTTGTTTGTGTTTTTTAAATGTTTGAGGCCGGATCCGAACTCAGGTCCTTCTGACTCCAGAGCCAATGCTCTACTCACTGCGCCACCTAGCCGCCCCTATAAATGCTTTCTTAATAGATGGCCTATTACTTAAAGTTTTCCACTACAACAAGCAGGTGACCCAGCCCTTCTTGTTTTATTTTTACTGAGATTACCTAAAATACAATCCTTTTTATTGCTTTTTATGAACTTTAGCTCATTTTGAATTTTCAGTTCTTCTTGACACAATTCTTAAAATTTTGTGATATTTATTATAGATATGGGGAAGTCATATAAGACTTAAGAAAGGAGGTAGAAGGTTCCACCATGAGGTATCTCTGAGATTCTGCAACTGAAGTCCATCAAGAAATTGACCCTGGATATCCCCTTCATGAGGCTAATCCTACCTAGGCTCTTGCTTGCTTCCTGAGCCCCTTATCTAACAGAGTTCTCTCTTCCTCTTCTATAAATTATTATGTCTATAATTATCTGTTTACATATGGTATTATTCTAGTAGAATGTAAGCTCATTGAAAGAAAATGTGTAGGGGCAGCTAGGTGGCATAGTGAGTAGAGCATCGGCCCTGGAGTTAGAAGGACCCGAGTTCGGATCCGACCTCAGACACTTAATGCACACACAAACAAAAACCTAGCCATGTGACATTGGGCAAGTTACTTAATCCCAATTGTCCTCCAAAAGGCAAAAAAAAAAAAAAAAAGAAAATGTGTTTCATTTTGTCTTTATATCTTAAGTGTTTAGCCCAATATCTTCAACATAGAAGGTGTTTAATAAAGATTATATTAACAACATTCTCTTTTTAGATAGGTTTACTAAATTGAAGGCTCAAATGGACGCTGTAAAAGTAAAACATCTCTTTTCATTCTTTTAAAAATTATTAATGCTTCTTTTTGTCACCTACAATGCCCAATGTATTCTTCTTCCTTCCTGTCCCAGTGAGTGATCTTTTAAAATAAAGACTAAAGGGAAGCCAAAAAAAAAAGTCAAGTAAATTAATACATTGCAAAACTGAAATTAAATGCTTGGTTTTACACCCATAGTACACCATTTTTTCAAAGATGGTGAAGAGGTAACTTCTCGTTTGCATTATTTTCTGATTCTTCTTACTTCCCTTCTATCAGTTCATGTCCTGTGTTGTCTAGTTTTATCATATTCATTGTTTCTTACAGTACAGTAATAATAATTTTAATTGTGTCTGCTTTATTGTGCACCATACTAGGCACTAAAGCTAGAAATACAAAGTACTTAGAAAGAATCAATACTTACACAGATCTTATATTATAATGGGGGAAATGAGTACACATAAAAGTATATACAGCAGAAATTTAAGGAGAAATAAATATATAAAAAGTAGACAAATACAATGTGAATTGAGAGGGAGATCACTAGCATTTGGAGGCATCACAAAAAAGTTTCATGCAGAAAATTGTATTTTAACTGCATGTTAGCAAAAAGAAGGGAGCAATTTTACAAGGCAGAGGTAAGGAAGGAATGTATTCCAGACATGTGCTGGCCAGTGCAAAAGCACTGAGATGGGAGATTGAGTGTCATATGCGAAAATACAGATAGATCCAGTTTGACTGCAAAGGGCCTAAGAGGAGAACTAATGTCCAAAGGGACTGGAAAAAATCAGTTTGGGCCAGGTTATAAAGAGCTTTAAAAACTAGATATTCCATGCATATGCCACAACTTGTCTAACAATTTCCAACATATAGGCATCATTATATTTCCATTTTCTTTTTAGTCAATAATATCCTAGGGATATATGCCTAACAGTGGCATCTGAAGGATAAAGGTTATAGACACTTTTGCTATTTTATTTGCAAAATTCCAAATTGTTTTCTAAATTGATTAGAGTAATTCACAGCTCTATCGACAGTATATTAGTGTTGCCTTACTTTCCATTGTCCTTTTAGCATTAATACTTTATATTTTTTTAATGTTTGCAAATTACTGGGTGACAGCTTAAAACTTTAGAGTTGTTGTAATTTATTTTTCTCTTATCAATGATTTGGAACATTGTATCACATTTTTTTCACCTTGGATGATTCTTTATTTTAGATTTCATACATTATCCAGTTTTACATTCTCACAGGATTGGAAATAATAGCAACCTATTCTCCAAAGCCTGAATGCAAACAAGACAGCTGTAGGGAATAGGTAAAGTACTTCAGGACCAAGGAAAAATGTGACATATGCTCCAAAAACAAAATGAAATTGCATAATTTGTTTCTTTCATGTTTTTTTTAAACTAATGCCTGACAAAAATGCTTATCACCAAAGAACAGAATCTACTTTCTTCAAGCTTCAAAAGAGACATAGTTCATAAATATTCTTCCACAGAGTTTTAATAATTTGCAATTCTGTTTTGAGAACTGCTTTTCCCCATATTTTGACCTCATCATTATGGAATGACTTTTGTCTATATCTATGTCTATGAACATTTCTGTTTTCATCCCCATCTGCATCTTCACATTCATATAATCTCTGTCTCTGTCTCTCTGTCTGTCTCTGTCTCTCTCTGTCTGTCTCTGTCTCTCTGTCTCTGTCTCTCTGTCTCTCTCTCTCCCTCTCATATAACTTCCATATATCACACCCTGATCAGAGATATTTGATAAAGCTTTTTTCTCACTTCCTTCTTTGTTCTTCTTAGATTTTTTTGAATGGATGCTTTTCAATTTTATGTAATCAAAATCACATGAGAAAATGAAATTTTAGAGGGATAATTTGAAGGTTCTACTCTGCAATTCAAAGAATTGACTCTACAATAAATAAAGGTGGAAGAAACAAACAGCAAAAAAAAAGATTTATGGACTTTTGTGCATTGTATACTCAATATGAATTAAAAGTCAAGAGAGTTAACTCAATCTTAGATTATATTATGAGAACTGTCATGTCCAAAACAAGGGGAAAAGGATTCTATTGTCTCCTAACCCTTACTGAAGACATCTAGAATAACATCATTTTAGGAAGGACATTGATGAGCTAGAGCTTGTTTGGAGAATGGTATCCAGTTTCATAAAGGGACTAGGTACCTCTCTATGAGATTAGATTCAAGAAACTAAGATTGTTTAGTGTCAGAAAGAGATGATTTGGCTTGGAGTGAGGAAGGATATGATAACTATCTTCAGACATTATAATTAATGCTGTGTGTAAGAGATATTAGACTGTTTCTGGAGGACAGAATAAAGAACAGGTAGAAGTCACCAACTAAAAAGTTTCATCCTAGGATGAAGGAAAATGTCCTACAATTACATGTCTCTCAAAGTGGAATGGGTTAGCAGAGGAGGGAATGGGTCTACATGTAAGTTTTGAATGATCATTTATTATGTTAGTTGTAGAGCATAATACTATATTAGTGGTTAGACCTGATCATCTCCAAGATCCCATCTAAATGGATTCTGAGATTCTTTAGCATTGCTTCTTACTTCTTTCTCTGTTTATTAATTATTATCATTATTAGTAAGTATTGGGTCTTTCCTTTAATAATATTTTTTTCTTTTTGTGTCATACCTGTTTTGTTATTTAGTCATTTTTTAGTTATGTCTGAATCTTTGGAACCATATTTGGGGTTTTAGCAAAGGCACTAGAATACTTTGTCATTTCCTTTTCAGCTGACTTTAAAGATGGGGACCTGAGGAAAATAGGGTTAGGTGACTTTCTAAGCATCACACAGCTGGTAAGGGTTTGAGACCAGATTTGAACTCAGGAAGAATTTTCCTGACTTTAGACCTGATATTCTATCCATTTTGTCACTTAGTTGTCCCATCACACCTGGTATCTTCCATTATATTTTGTTGTATAGTCTTGTGTAGACATTTTCTTCAACCTAAAGTTTCAGTTATAATACTCCTTGCTAAGATCAACAAGTCTTTATTAGTTAGTGTTCTGTAAAATTACCTTAACTCCTATGACCTCCAACCTTTCAAAAGATACTGTCTTTCCTTTTTCAGGACTCCATTGATTCAGATATCCATTATATTTACTGTTCTAGGAAATAAATCCTGCCATCACAGCCATATAGATTACCATCTATCCATTTCTTATATTCTCCTAAACAGACATAAACTTCAAATAGTAGGAGAAATGAAATCACCTCCACGTATTCCCAGTACCATCAGTTTCTTACATAGGATGTCAATGCCAATAGAAATAGATTCAAGGTTTCTTCTGGATTCCATCATTATTTGCCAAATGATTCAGTTCAAATGGGTAAGGGTAGGTGATTTTCCATGTGTTGTCAGATTCTCCATCATGCCTCAGAAACAAGCTATAGGAAGCCAGCATACATACATAATGTGTCACATACTATACTTCTTGTTGTTGAATAATAGGATTAATCAAAGATGTGAGTGACTTTAAATGAGAATATTTATGAAAAGGAATTACTGCCCCTTGACAATAAAAGGTTGAGCAATATTTTAGAGGACCAGACTCATCTTCTATAGGAAGAAACTTATCTGTCATAGGTCAGTTTACATAGAATTTATTTTTTCCCCCTTGAGACACAACTTTTCACTACAGAGACTTCTGACAGCAGTTTAAATCCTCTTCTGACTCTTCAGAATATTTTTTGGGTCCTAGTTCCTGTCTAGGAAAATCTTTTAAGTTAGTGAATGCATCATGATTCATATCTGTGGGGACTTAAGGGGCCACTGGAAATTGATATGAGGAAATTGTATCTTAAGACACTAAGTAACAACATACATATGTTCTTAGATATTTCAAAGTTCATTTTTTCCACTTTTCTTTTGGGAGAGATATTCTGATTGTTTCTTGTAGCTGCTCTGGAAATCAGGATAGGATTTGGCGATAGGGATAATTATATTGCATCAGGTGATGATTATAGTTGTTGATACAGACTGCATATAGATATCCTGTTAAATGTTAAATTGTCTGGAGGGGTTAAGCCTCCAGACAACCTCTTCCCAAATCTGTCTTGCCTGAAGACCCAGATGTTTGGGGTGAATGAAGTAGAATGGATCCCAGAATATCAGTCTTGGCAGCCATTAACAATACCATTGACTTCAGTTTTCACTATGTTCATTAAACATTTGAGTACAGTATGATAAGAAGTGGTATCTTTTGAATGTAGAACATCATTTCAGTGAAAAATCATGATTTAGAATAATGCTAAATGAAACTTTGCAGACACTCAGATTATGGAGAACCTGGTATAACTTTGGCTTCACTATAAACTAACTTCGCTACACAATAGCAAATATATAATTTTCCTGACTTAGGGTAAAAATAACTTGTCAATTATTCATTTATTTCATTTCTGCTAGGTTTCACGCTGGAAATCTCAAAAGGTAATCAAATCTTTCTAAGCTGTTAATGACTGATAGTCTAATATATTACTACTATCAGTTTATTTGCATTTCAACTAAGTCTTCTTCTAGATGGGAGGCTTTACCTAATGGAAGAAAATTCTAAAAGTAAAATTTCAGGTACTTGGGCCTTCAGAGAAATTTCATTTATTCATTCATTTGTTGGTTTATTGATTTATTCTATAACCAAAGAAGAGAGATGTTGTTTCCAATGTTTGGTTTTTTGTTTTGTTTTGTTTTGTGTTTTTTAGATTGCCTCTAAATTCTTTCTACATAAATGATTAATGCCAGGAGGAGTTGGGGGAAAACCTTGTATTAGAGATAAATTAATTTTGCCATATTGGGGTTAAATTAGTTAAATATAAGTTAAACAATGTTAAGTGTTTTGTATTGATTTTGCAGTGGGATATATATATATCACATACATATATATGATATATACATGTATATGTATGATATATGTATATCAATATCTCTGAACATAGACTTAGATGGCATATTTGCTCAGAAATAAATTTCTTCAAACTTTTGGGAATGGAAATTTCAAATTACCTTTATTCTATACAATTCATCTATCACCTTTTTGATTCTTCACAAAAGGTTTTAAATCCATATAGAAAATTTCCAGCAATCAATCAATATTTTGGTGACTAACATTCCTATGTAGATGCAAGAAGATAGCGTGAAGTCATCTGTCATTTCAGTACAAATCAATGAAGGAGTTTATCGATGCTTTAAGTTCTTAACTCTTTGGATTTTTTTTCTGGGGCAAGTAGCTCTCCTGTGAGATGAGAGCATGAGGGCTGCCCTTCTCTCCATCACAACAGATATAGTGAACTACTGAGCACATGGAAACAAAAACACATGTCCTTGGTGAGTCTGAGCATGAATTTTGAGCTGCTTCTTCTCTGTTTTTCATTCTCTTCTTCTAGGTGTCCCATCATCAACCTTGAAATAGATGGGTCTGGGGACATAGGCAACTTTGTGATTTCCAAAGGTCAAAATTCCTCATACAGGAGTTTACCTGTGACAAGGAAACGAGTCCCTAATGAATCTTCCATTATCCTCACAGCAGGTGACCATCAGTAAGATGATGAACTCAAAGCCCCTGCCTAGCTTTTCAAAAGATATATGCCATGAGGTACGTGGTACAGAGATGAAATGAAATGTGACAGTGCTTTTTTGGCAGTTACAAATATTCTTTGTATTCTGATGTGTCTTAAGTATCCTCCTCTTAAGAAAACATAACTCACATGATCATCTCCAAACCTGGATACCTCTATCTCAATGTTTATGTTTAAAAATCAGTTGAAGAAACTACATCCAACACAGGCTGAAGCTCACCTAGTGAAGACATATGCCTTTGCTGTTATGTGCTCAATATTTCACTATTTCTGCTGGGATGGGCGTAAATCAGGTCTCCACATAACCTTCCTGCAAAGATTACATCTTCTATAGTAGCCTAAAAAGAATAGCACCACAGATCAAGTCACTCCCTTTATAATGGTCCACTGCATCACTTGGCTATTCCTGACTAATTAATAATCAAGGGATGTTTCGTTATCCCAATACCTAAGATGGTGAGTCACACATTATAAGAAGCAGTAGACTTTTCATTCCCCCAAAACACAAATGCTGAGCTAGCGTATTTTGAACTGTCAAAAAAAAAAAATCAATGCATGTTATGATTTTAGTGAAGACTTAGTAATCTCTTCTTCAAAACCCACAATTCTGAATTTAGCTAACTGTTCTATATGGACACAATTACTTAATTACTGATGAAATTTAATTAATAATCTTTAGTTTCTCTTGATGAGCTAGACATAGAGAAAATGAATGAAATCATTTTGTCATTTAATGATAAGACTTAAAATTATTTTGCTTTAATTTTAATAATAGTTTTTAGATTTTAAAACATTTAATTTTCAAAGCACAGTTTTATGTAATGGAAATGAATAGGAAAGGAAACTACAAATGTTAATTTGTTCAAATGTCAGGTAGGTTAGTCAGTGTTAGTTCTAGACAAACAGGATAGCCTAAGACTCAAATAAAGTAAAATAAAAGAACAGAAAAGAGTATTCAAGAGGTGGAAAACAACAGCAACAACAAGCAAACATAGGTATAATCTTATGGTCAATGGTTCTCAACTTGATTTTTATGTCCCAAAGGGGTTTCCCTAGAATCTAGCATAGTGCATTAAATATAGGAAGAGCCTAATAAATGTCCATGCCCAAAAGATTTTAATCACACAACTGTAATCATGAAGTGACACCAAAAATTATTTTATGTTAAAAATACATTCTCCAAAGTGAAAAAACTTAGGAACCACTGATAACTTCATCCCCTCATTTTATAGATGAGAGAATTAGACCTTAATGAAATTCACTTACACCCAACACAATGCTTTATGCCTGGAATTCATTGTGCCCTATATGTAGTAGAAAAATAATAAATATTCATTGAATTGAATTGTTCAAGATACATGGTGAGTAAATAGCAAAACTGACTCAGATCTACTGACTACCATCCTAAATGTCTATTATGTTCCATACTGATATTTTCATATTTGGTATTATTTTATTTTAGACCCTCTTCCTTAACTGGGAAACTCCCTTCCCTGTTTCATGTACCTACTGCTCCTGGATGTTTTCTCCTTTTTTTTTCATTGCCCTCCAAAAGTCTGCTTTTTTTTTAAGAGAATTTTTAAGCAGTATTTTAAAGAACGGGAGTATTTCAAAGAACTTACGCACAAAAGAGCACAATTTAAAAAAATAAAAGAAAAGGGAAAAAAGTTCAACAGGATCTAAGGAGTAAAATTTTAAGGAGAAATGATTACCCCTGAATGATGAAATGGGAGGTAGGTTTGATTGCTTTATCTGGAGTTGGAGAGGGGAGTGAAGTAAAAATAGAGATTTATAACTTTTCTTCCTTTATAGTAAAACTTTCCCAGACTTTTTATCCTAAAAGTAATTTATTTCCTCATACTTTTTTTGATTATCCCCTTTTGTCATTCCACTTAGGATCATTTTTATTTCATAGCTCTTTCTTCTTATCTAATAAAAACTTCTCAAGTATTCTCATAATTCCACTGCTATACACTAGGCTGGCTAATTTTGGGAACAGACTGAGCCTCTAAGTAAGCAAAGAGAAAAAGAAATATTGGGATTGAATAAAACTTTTAAGTGTCTTTCTTTGAAAAATACTATGACACTGGAAAATTAAAAAGAAAAAAAGAAAGGGGAGAAAAAAATTACCAAGCAGGGGCGGCTAGGTGGCGCAGTGAATAGAGCGCCGGCCCTGGAGTCAGAAGGACCTGAGTTCGGATCCGGCCTCAGACACTTAATCCACACAAACAAAAACCTAGCCGTGTGACCTTGGGCAAGTTACTTAACCCCAATTGCCCTAAAGGGGCGGCTAGGTGGCGCAGTGAGTAAGAGCGCTGGCCTCAGAGTTGGGATGACCCGAGATCATATCCGGCCTCAGAAAATGAGCACCCACGCATAAATAATGACTAGCTTTGTAACCTTGAGCAAGTTACTTAACCCCAATTGCTTTAAAAAAAAAAAATTACCAAGCAAACCTGTGACTTTAAACAAAAAGTTTAAAACAGAATGAAATAATTCAAGATTTCATGATAAGAAACTATAAAATGGTATCTTTCCAGATCATATGGAAAAGGGGAGACAGGAAGACAGACTTATTGTAAATTAAGTGGGCATTTGAACTGGAGTTCCTTATGGCTCAAGTCTGCTTCTTTACTCAAGGGACAATGATCTCAGACAATGAAAAGATGGTAATAGTGATCTCTCTTTCTTTTTCTAAGTGCTTTCCAGCTTCTTTAATATTAAAGTTTTATTTTTTTTAATTAAATAACTATTTTCTCTCTTCCACAATCCCACCCATTGTAAAAAAAAAAAGGAAAAACCAAAAACAG
Source organism: Gymnobelideus leadbeateri (assembly GCA_011680675.1). Lineage (NCBI taxonomy): Eukaryota > Metazoa > Chordata > Mammalia > Diprotodontia > Petauridae > Gymnobelideus > Gymnobelideus leadbeateri. The sequence goes on along the minus strand of WOXC01009690.1, from coordinate 157,452 downwards.
TCCTTCGGGGAAAATATGATAGTCAAGCATAACAAGCTTTTTCATTGTTTATGTTCAAAAATATACATTTCTCATTTTGCAACCTAAAACTATCACCTCTATCACTTCACTGTCAGAGAATGATCATGTGTTTCATCTCCAGTCTTCTGGAATCATAGGGATGTTACAGTATACATTGTTCTAACTTCATCAGTTCATATGTCTTTCTTTTGTTTCTTGAAACCATTCGCTTCCTCATTTCTTACAGAACAATATTATTCTATCACATTCATGCACCACAAATAATTCAGTCATTCCTTTATTGTTGGATAGGTTTTTAATTTCATTTTTTTGCTATTACACAAAGAACTACTATAAATATTTCTATACTTATATGACCCTTTCCTCTTTCTTTGATTTCTTTTGGGAATAGGCCTTATAGTGGTATAACTAAATCAAATGACATATGCACTGTTTAGTAATTTTTTTTAACAGTTCTAAATAGCTTCCCAGAATGGTTGTATTCATTCATAGGTCTACCAATTGTGCATTGATGTGCCTAGTTTCTCACAGACTCTCTGACATTTGTTATTTTCCCATTTTCTCATCTTTGAATATCTGATGTGTGTAGGGTAATTCATAATTGCTTTAATTTGCATTGCTCTAATTAGCGTTAATTTGGAATTTTTTTTTTTTCATATGGTTAGAGATAGCCAGAGTTTCTTCTTTTGGGACTGGTTCCTAGCTTTAGAATATTTATCAAATGGAGAATGGCTTTTTATTTTTCTAGTTCCTTATATTTTCCTTATATTCTCTAGTTCCTATACATTTTGTAAATGAGATATTTATCATAGAGATTTCCTACAAAGATTTTCCCCTTTCTTTAATTGTTTCCCTTTTAAGCTTAGGTCTATTGGATTTGTTTGCACAAAAATGTATACAATTTTACATAAAAATTATCCATTTTATCTTTTATGATTTTCTCTATCCTTTGTTTCATCATCAACTTATGATGTATACATATATCTAACAGGCAATATTTTCTATGTTTCAATAATTTGTTTATGATGTAAATCTTAAATCTTAAAATCTATATCATCTATCAATGTGTGTTATCTTCATATAAGATGTAAAATGTTGGTCTAAATGTTATTTCTTCCACATTACTGTCCAATTTCCTCAGCAGTTGTTATCAAATAATGATCCCTTTTTCCTCTAACCAGGGTCTTTATTTTTATCCCAAACTTGGCTATTAGATATATTTACTTCAGTATGTTGCATAACTAATTTTCTCCCACAATCAACTCCTTTTTCTTTTCATATATTTTTCTTTACAATTCCACATTCTCTCACTCCCTCTGTCCTTCCTGCACCCACTGAGAAGTCAAGAAATGTGATATCCATTATGCATTTTTAGTCAGGCAAAACATTTTTTTCTGTATTAGTCATGTTAAAAAAAGAAAATAAATAAAAGGGAAAATGATTCAATCCAACCTTTGAGTCCATCTGTTCTCTATTTGAAAGTGAATAGCATTTTATATCATGTATTCTTTGGAGTTATGGTAGCTCATTTTATTGATCAGAATTACTGTCTTTCACAATTTATTCTTCTTAAAATTATGCTGTTCCTGTGTACACTGGTCTCCTGGTTCTGCTCACTACATTTTGTACTAGGTCACCACAGATTTTTCTTTAAATATGCTCTTCATCATTTCCTATAACACAGCAGTATTCCAGAAAATTCCCATGTACCATGTTTTTTTTTTTCAGCCATTCCCTATTTTGATAGGCATTTTTTCAGTTTTCAATTCAACTTTCCTATTTCTTAACTGGTACAAAATTACTTTGTTGACTGCACTGGCATCTGTTTCCTTCTCTCCATCCATATAGCCACCAATATACTTCAGGCCCCTAACATCCCACTAACTGCACTACTTTGATTTGACCCCACCAGCATTATTTCCACTCATCTCCACTGCCCCCATAAGCTTATAACTAGGAAACATCCTCACAAAGATTGCTTTGTTTTCAGTATTCACATCTCATCAGTACCCTCACTTGCTTCTGCCCATTTGATTAGAAGATTGGAAGGCAAAGCAAAAACTCTTCCCATAGCTCTTCTATACATCAAAATCCCAGTCATAATTTCATTTGCAAACAGCTACTATGGTTGGTTCTGACTCTACTATCATCATTATCATAATCATGTTGCCTTCAGCTTCTTCTCTCTATGCTGTCTTCTCCCCAGGCTCCTTGATGGCAGACACTGTCTTCTTTCCTATTTGTATCCTTAGTGCTTAACATAATGCCTCAGGTTGAAATAGGTGTTTAATAAATGTTTTTCACATTGCATCATATTTAGGTATGGTTATTTGTCTTATATACTTATATCAATTCCATATACTTCTTGAATAATGGACTTTTTTTATTGACAATATTATTATCAATTATCAGGTTCTCTTATTACTCTATCTTCATTTTTTTTGGGGGGGAGACAAATTCTACTTCATGTTGCACAACAGAAAATTTCTGTTTTGTCTTTTATGAATGATTTTTTTTCTTTTGTTTGGAGAAAAAATGTTCCCCTTATCCATGGTTGTGAAAATGTTTCCTAACATTCTTCTCTAATTACTTTTAAAAATATTGTGACCGGGGCGGCTAGGTGGCGCAGTGAATAGAGCGCCGGCCCTGGAATCAGAAGGACCTGAGTTCGGAGCCAGCCTCCGACACTTAATCCGCACAAACAAAAACCTAGCCGTGTGACCTTGGGCAAGTTACTTAACCCCAATTGCCCTAAAGGGGCGGCTAGGTGGCGCAGTGAGTAAGAGCGCCGGCCTCGGAGTTTGGATGACCCGAGATTAGATCCGGCCTCAGAAAATGAGCACCCACGCATAAATCAAATGACTAGCCGTGTAACCTTGAGCAAGTTACTTAACCCCAATTGCTTTAAAAAAAAAAATATTGTGACCTTTTATATATTGGTCATATATCTCTTTTGTGATTTTTGTGACATATCATATAACATGTTGAGGTAAATTAATTTGTCTAGTTGCTTTCCAATTTAACTAGCAGTTGGTTTTGTTCCTCACCCCCCCAAGAGTATTCCCTTTATATTATTGGATTTAATAAAAAGATGACTAATATTTCAAAAGTTTCTGTTTCTCATTTAATCTAATCTATTTCTCATATTTACTCATTTTTTCCTAATCTATTGTAGCACCAATGCAGTATTTACAATGCCCATGATCATGATAAAGACTGTATCAAATGACGCTTGCTGGCAAAATATACCAGATTCAGGTAAGTCTATTCCATCATAGTACCAAAGATTTCAGAAGCCATAATAACACTGAGAGCCATGCCGTCCTTTAGCTTTCCCACAAACCAATACAAGATCAATATTTACTCACAAAACTCTTCATGTCCTTGCCTGAACTCCTCTGTCTCCCACAACCTGTCTTGCTCTCAACCAGCTTCTGGTGGGCTCTGCTTACCTTCAGCAAACTCCTCCCACCACAGGCTCCATGTGACCACATTCAGCCTATCAAGGGGCAGAGTTTATCTTCACAGCAGGGAAATTTCCTGTGGGCTCTGCTGCCCCCTTCCGCAAATTCCCTCTATCACAGGCTCCATGTGATTACATTCAGCCTATTAGAGGGAGTTTGCTTTCAAAGCAGGGGATGTCTTCAAACTCCCCCCTTGGTCTATTAAGGGGCAGGAAGGTCTCCAAATTCCCATCCCCATTACATCTGTACAAATAATTTTGTAACTACTGCTTTACAATAGGAATTGAAAATACTTCTTCATATTTTTGTCATTATTTCCCTTGATTTTCTAAACATTTTATTCCTCCAAATTAATTTTATTCTTTTTTTTATTTCTATGCAATATCTAATCAATACTTTATAGATATAGTGCTTAATTTGTAAATTAATTTTGGTGTAATATCTTTTTTACAATAGTACTTTCTTTTCAGAAATAATGAATATTTCTTCAATTATTTACCTTGTTCACTTGTGTAAAGAAAGCTTTGTAATTGTATAAACTTTGTATGTGTCAGAAAATTTCTAGATACTTTATGTGCTTGTAGGTACTTTTAATGAATCACTCCTAATTTCATTATTTCTTGGTTTCTGTTAGGACTGTGGGGAAATTCAGAATTTTTTTATAAATTTATTTTATATTCCATTTTAGTGATGGTAATGATCATCTCAACTCATGCATTAATTCACTCATTCTTTGGTTTTGTTTTGTTTTGATATCTTCAAATGGGTATAATTTTGTTGTCTCTGAAGATATTTATACCTTTAATTTTGTGTTCTTGTATTATTTTTATATGGAGAATTTCTAGACCTACATCAAATAATAATGAAGATGGAGACTACTTTACTTTACCCTTATTTGCTCTGGAAGAGAAAAATTATGGTCTTTCTTTATAAATAATGTCACTTAATTTGCAGTGTATTTTTTTAAGATCATCTATCCACTATCATGATTTTTAGGGTTTCTAACATGTTTGATATTTTTAACAAACTCTTTTTTGAATATATTGAAATAACAATTTGGTTTTGGGTTATTTTTTAATGCTAATCTGATTAATTGCCAAGTAATTGCCAATTTAATTATAATTGCTAATTATTTTCCAAATGTAGAACAATTCTTCCATTTCTGGTACTAATCCAACTTGAACATACTGATTGAGTTTCTGGCTGTATTATTGTACATCCACAAGTATTTAATTTAAATTTTTTGGATCATCATTTGTTAGTAAAATTATTATACATTTCCTTTGCCCTGCATTGTCTTTCTTCAGTGCAAGTATCAAGGTTATATTTATCTCATAAAAGAAGTTAGGTAGAATAATTCTATCTTCACTTTTGACTGTTACTCATATCCTCCTGAAACTTTTCCACAAGAGAGTCCACTCAGCATGCTTGAGGACTTCCACAGTTCTCCTAATACCATGAGTTTACTAATGGAGCATGCTGGCTATCTACCCATTATCCTCATTCTCACCTCATAACCATGCTATATTCTCTCTCTGTCATCCAGTTCTTCTATGCATCTTATACTCTTGTTCTCTTTAGGCATCTAGGTGGCATACTACATATAGTGGTAGAATCTCAGGCTTAGTTTTCTCATCTCTTAAATGGATATAATAATAACACTTACTTCCCAGAGTTGTAAGGCTGACATGATATAGCATATGCAAAATATTTTGCCAACCTTAAAGTGCTATAGAAGTGTTAGTCAATGTTATTACCTGTTTTATTTTTACTGATAAATAATTCCTCAATTTGTTATATGTTGCAACCTGGTCACACCCATCATATTCCTTTTCATAATTGTATAACAGTTATCTTTGGTTCTTCAAAGGCAAAGGAATTCCAGATCTTTTTTGCAATAATGGTAAAACCTGAAAAATTTTTTGTATTGAATGGATGAGCCTTTGGTTCTACGGGAAGCTTGGAGTTAGTAAAAGAGCTTTTCAATTTTCCAAAACCAATTCAGATTGTTCTTCTTTGCCTTTTCAACTCTGAGTCATCTGTAATGTCTGTTGAAGATATACAAACTTTTGACCAATCTCTATGAACAATAGATCATTCATTTGGTCTTTCCTATGTGAATGACCAATCTCTATGAACAATAGATCATTCATTTGGTCTTTCCTATGTGAATGGACAAGCCAAACTTTTTTGACAGATTATGGATTTCTTCCAGGAAGCTCTTTAGTTTCTTGGGGTTTAATGTAATCAACATAATATTGTGTGAAAACAGGAAAATCTGAAGAATTTTATCATCAATGGAAAATCCCTCTGAATTCTGGGCTCTGCCTTGGATCTCCTTCATTACAGGGGCAAAGGCTTTTGTCAAATGTGAATCTTTTTGTCTCAAGCATCAGCTCATGTCTAATACCAGAGGATCATTTAACAGTGTTATTTGTTATAGTTTTCAAGTAATCCTGAATTATCTTGACATACCGATGGGAGACATCTGCCAAAAGGTCTACAAGGCAGCATTTTCTTTTACCAAGTCAAATACAAACAATAAGCTGAATGTGATTTTGCAGTCTCTATATCTTTCAATCAAATGTGAGACAGTTAACCACTGTTCAGTATTGCTTATATAAGTATTCTTGCTCCCTACCAAAACCCTCATTGAATACGTGATGAATTTTTATCTTTGTGGTTGTTGTTGTGCCTGACACTTCATGACCTCACTCAGGGTTTTCTTGGCAAAGCTATTGGAGTGGTTTGCCATTTCCATCTTCAGATCATTTTACAGATGAGGAAACTGAGGCAAATAGGGTTAAGTTTCTTGCCCTGGTATACATAGCTAGTAAATGTCTTAGGCCAGATTTAAACTCAGGAAGATGAGTCTTCCTGACTCTAGGCCAAAAACTCCACATACTGTACCATCTAGCTGCCCCTAAATTCTTACCTACATGATCTTCATAAAGATTTTGTATAGAGGGGAGTGTAGGTATATAAGCCAGTGGTTGCTAACACTCCTATGGTCAACTTTAATTTGGTATTCATGAAGCCTGAGACTTTCCCCCCAAATCTTTGGTATCTTCCCCTCCCTCAGATAGCTTATATATTTGTTGCTCAGAGCCTTCACAATTGTACTACTTATAGTATGTTTAGTCAAACCTGGTTGAATTTACTGTATATTTTCCCTTTATTTCTATTTCTTTAACCTCTATAAATACCTCAAGAACTGTGAAGTTGAAGTCTAAAGGTAGTGGTTCAACTATTCTTGATGAAGAAAATGATTAGTTGAAATAAATGTGTTTTTTTAATCTTTTCCATTTTTCATCCATTTTTTACAGTCTTTTCATTTTCATCCTTGAATAGGTTGAAGACAGGATTTTAAAATTTAATTTAGTCATTGCTATTCATCATTTTTATTTTACCTTAAACTAGATTATTAATTACTTGCTATATACTTAAGACTGTGTTAAACATTACTGATAAAAAAGAAAGCCAGCTTCTCTTTGTTTTCCTCTTATCTTAAATCAAAATGGCACAATTTCTACATTTTCAGAGAAAACTGAAGTAAAATATATTTTGATCTGTTCTTTCTTTTTTTTAATACTTTATACATCTCTGTATTTTAAATATGTTTCTTCAAATATTAAACATTTTTGTTGGTCTTTGTTTCAGTTCATTCCCTATATTCCTTCTTTGGAATGGTAAATTTAATAATTCATATTTAGGATTATAATTTGTTTTTTCCCTAATTTCCATTTATTCTATCCTTGTCTCTTCCACACAAATCCTGCCCTCTTTCATTTCTCTACCCAAACCCTAGTTTCTTGAGTTTAGTTCACTTTTATTGCTATTGATTTTTTTTTTTTTTGCTTTTTGGAGGGCAATTGGGGTTAAGTAACTTGCCCAAGGTCACATGGCTAGGTTTTTCTTTGTGTGTGCATTAAGTGTCTGAGTCCAGATCTGAACTCAGGTCCTTCTGACTCCAGGGCCGATGCTCTACTCACTGTGCCACCTAGCCGCCCCTATTGATTTTCTTAAATTAGCACTTCCTTTCACAGCTTTGATAAGTCTATTGTACTTAAACCTCCTTCTTCCCCCACTCCCATACTTCTACACATTTCATCTCATCTGTCCTCTTAATTTCAATGACATTAATTGTCAATGCCACTTTTCAAAAAATGTTTTTTCCTCATCCTCTTTCTTGCTTCTTTTCCCATTATTGGATATTTTATTATATATCCCCAGGGGTGTTAGTTCTCAGTAGAAGCAATGGTATATATCAAGAAGGTATTTTATTTTGTTATTTTTTCCCCTCAAACGTTTAGTTGGCCTCGTCCTGTAGAAGTAGCTAGAAAGTGTACTGGCTAGAGTTTTGGTCCTAGAATCAGGAAGACCTGAGTTAAAATCCTGCCTCAGATACTTACCAGCTGTGGGCTTTAGGAAAGGCACTTAACCTCTATTTGCCTCAGTTTCCTCAGCTATATAATGTAAATAATAACACTGACTACTTTTAAGGGTTATGAGGGAAATCAAATTAGATAATATTTGTGAAATGCTTAGCATAGTTCCTGGCTCATAGTAGGTGCTTAATAAATTCCTTATCACCCTTCCTTCTCTGATCTTTGCATTTCCTGTCATTGTTTATCCCATAGTAAATTGTGCCTTCCATTCAGGTGTCTTTTGTGATCTATGTTTTCTTTTTTGTCTGTAGGCCTTCTTTTGTGACCTAGTATTTTATAACTGCTTTCTCTGACCCCTGAGATTAGGTGAGATTGCTCTTTCTTAAGAAATGAGAGCAATATTCTGCCACACTTCTAAAGGGACCATAGAGAATTGTTGTAGTTGTACTCATTTCCTGTGTTTACCAGTCCCAGTCTTCTAAGTTCTAGTCTTCTCCAAAATAGAATTTCTTCAGTCCCAGTAATGAACGGAAGTGTACATGTTCCAGAGAATAGCTGAGAAGTCTTTATAATTAAATTTCTTCACATTTCTTTCCTGATGTGGAGTTCTTTCTTCCTTTTCAGAATAAAATAGTATTTTCCTGGGCTGTATATAGGGTATGGGGTATGGCAACAACAAAAATGATGGCCTGGTGATATGATATGATAAATTTTTTCCCTGAAGAATTAATATTAGGTGAATTCTTTGCATTTTTATTTTTTTGTCATTGCCATATTTGCTTCATTATGGATGTTCTTTTTTTTTTTCTTATTTGTTTGCTGGGGCGGCGGGGAGTAACTCTGTATTATATTACCTTTCACTACACCATGTCCCCTCATTTCTAATCTTAATTTACACGATTTCTTTCCATGCTTTTAATAACAAGATTAAACCACTAATCTCCTATGCTTAGCATTCATTCTCTCTTCATTTCTCCCTCCCTGACAAATACCACTTCTTTGTGAAATATTCCTAGATCTCCAGATTTCAATTTTTACTTTGTCTTCAAATTATCTTACATTTGCTTAAGTGCCACATCTCATCATGCATAGAATAAATGTTCCTTTAAACACCAAATAAATGTTCCTTCTAAACATCAAGAGTTTTTAGATAATTGGGAAACTTTCTAAACCTCTTGAAACCATTTCCTTTAACTGACACCAGTATTCAGAGGCTAAACTCTTTACAGATACTTACAGAGTTAAACAGAAGCTGAAGGTCTTTTTTATCAATGGGTGCTAGAGCTGGACAGGACCTGAACGATTACTCAGATTTTTTTTTAAAGCAATTGGGGTTAAATAACTTGCTCAGGGTTACACGGCCAGTCATTATTCATGTGTGTGGGTGCTCATTTTCTGAGGTCGGATCCGATTTCGGGTCATCCTAGCTCCGAGGCCGGTGCTCTTACTCACTGCGCTACCTAGCCGCCCCTTCAGATTTGTATAAGTGAAATATTTCATGCAAAGTCATTAAGTTACATCAACTTATAATTCAAATAATTTGGTTCATTCTTTAGCAGTGAAAAGAAAACCACGAGAAGATGGTTTGGAAAGCAATGAGTAGATAAGAAAAGACATATGGAACCATGAGTCATACTCTCTTCATCTATCCTAAGACTTCAGTTGCGCAATTTTCATTCAACAACTTCATAGAATCATCACTTTATAGATGTTACTTTAAAGCTCATCTAATCTAACTCTTCTCCCCCACCCCCACTTCCCTGCTCTGAGAAGCCGTGGTCCTGAGATGTTATGTTCTTTGTCAAAGGTAAGTAGGGAGGGATAGTGGTAAAATTTTAACCTACCTCTTCTGCTTTCAAGTTTAATACTCCTTCCCCTATTCCATGTTGTCATAAATATTAATGTTAGCTAGCATTAATTATTATCTGGAGAAATAGGCCTCTATAAGTACCTACTTCCTTCTACCCAACAAAAAAACAGTAGATTGTTAATAAAACAATAAAACAAAAATTGGAAAAAACAAACGAACAAAAATCCTTGTATTACTTCAAATATGATAGGGTTAATTCCGTTTGTTGAGCTTTATATTTCAGCAATGTTACATGTGCTTCCTCAGATGGACTTCAGAGTTGAGATATATTCAAGAAGATGGATGACAGTGATGGAGTGAGAGACATCACATCTTTCATTATTGCTATATATTGGCAAATATTTTGGTGACAGTCCCTGAAGCAGTTTGTTTAGTGGGGGTGGTTGTTATTTGTTTACAAAATCCTGCATACATCTTGGTAAACAGAAACAGTTGTGCTCCCGAAAGGAGAATCAAGCCCTCCTGAAAAGTCTTAAATTACAGCAAGATACTTGTTACAGTATAGCTAATCCCCATGTGAAGTCTGTCATTTCCCTAATGCACAACCATAAACCAAATTAAAATTGAACTTATGTTCCAAATGAGAAGCTGTAGGTGTACACATGTATTTCTGGCACTTGGTGCCTTCCGCTCTGGGTGAGAACACCCACCCAAGTAGCAGATGCATCTGTGCAGAACTCATCTTCTCTCTTTTTTTTCCTTTCCATGTAAATTACTTATGTAAATAGGATACAACTTTTCTACATTTTCCTAAGAGGACCTACATAAACATTCCCACACCCAAAGTACTTGATATTAAGCTATCATTTTCTCTTATACTGACCTTATTAAGGTAACTATTTTCTGAGTCAAACATTGGCACGTTATGAATTGATGAAGGATATTTCATGTGACAAACTGTATGAAAAACTAGATTTATTTTTCTTGACATTGGGATTATTTTGGTATACCTGGAAGAGATCAGAGCCCTGATGTTTCAGGCCTTATCATCTCCTCTTATTTTTTTTCTTTTCTTCACATAAAGTACAGATAATCTATTCTATAAGTTCATTTCTCAGCCTTCTCTTAGAATCATAGGAGAAATCTAGGCAATGTTGAAATAATATATATCTATATAAATTTATTGATTTTTTAATGAAGGGAAAAAGAATCACTATATCATACATTTAGAACTTGAAGGGACCTTCAAGACCAGTTCTCTCATTTTACAGAGGAAACAGAATAGAGAAATTAAATTATTTGCCCAGAGTCATAAAATTTGCACCACCAAATGTGGTGGGACTAAACTATGATCTATGTATAGAAGTTTGTCCTATATCAGTCCAGAAAGAAGGCAGCCAGGAAAGAAGGAGAGGAGAAGAGGGGAGGGGAGGGGAGGAGGGGAAGTTTTTATTAACAATCTACTGTGTGCTAGGCACTGTGATAAATGCTTTACAAATAATATCTAATTTAATCTTCGTAACAACTCCACAGCCTGTATGTATTGTTACTATTGGTACTATTGTTATTCTCATGTTATATAGTTGAAGAAATTGAGGCAGGAAGAAGTTAATTATTTGCCCAGGGCCACATACCTAGTGAGAGTCTGAGGCTGGATTTGAAATCAAGTCTTCCTGATGCTAGGTTCAGAGCTCTATTCACTGTGCCACTCAACTAGAAGGAGATGTTGGCCTATAAATTATTTTTTTTCACTGATCTTTTTTCCCTTCTCTTCCCCCTTTCACTTTTAAATCTCTGCCACAGTTTATGAAATTGTTTCCAAAAAATAAAATAAAATTTATCACAAACGATTCACCTCATGTCTAAACACCAACAAGCATCTACCCCATCACTGGCAAGACAGAGGAAGGGGCAACTTTCAGAAAAGGGATCAACTGTCCCCAATAAATGAAAACGGAGAGTCTCTTTTGACCCTAGATACATGCATTTGTTTTATAAAGTGCATGTCCAAAAGAACAAAATACTAAAGTAAACAACGTTTCACTGAAATTAGCAATAAAATGAAGAGATATGGAATTTAATTTTTATACATCACTCAGAGCAAGGGGAAAACATTTTTGTTTCATTTTGGACCCTAAATTAGTTTGGATAACATCAATCTGTGTGGTTATCCCCTCAGAGACTCAACTTTTTGATATTTGCCCAATATATCTACTTTTGACACATTAATTATAGAGGTATTATATGAAAAATTTGGGGGAACAACAATTTGGAAAGATTACTGGCACCATTTTTACTAAGCAATGTTAACTCAAACATAAATTGTTCAAAGAAATAGCCATGAAGCATCTGCTCTAGATTGATTAGCAGAATATGCCCAACCATAAAGGCTCAGCAAAGAGGGCCTGACTTTATTCCAATGACAAGCCATTCCTTTCAGAAAGGAAAGTAGGGTTTCTTGAAATTAATATTCTTTAAAAAAAGATGCAAGTGTCAGATTCAGACATCTTCATGATGCCTATTTCTAGGAGGAAAAAAGCTAATTCTAGTTTCTGAAAAGGTATGTATACATGTATATATTTTGCAGAAATGGAAACCCTAATATTTGGGCACAAAAACTCATTTTTATAAAAAATGATATTCCATTACAGTTAATGTTCCTCAGTCTTCTGTCTCCCGGGGTCTGCTTAGTTCAAAAATGCACACAATTCTGACTTTCTTTAAGTCTGATTTCCTCCTTGCCAGAAATTTATCTTTGAGGAAGTAGGAACATTTTGACTGTGATAAGGTGACAAAGGCCCATTCTTTCTGAATGCATTCTCCCCCCTTCCAATCTGAGACCTTTGTTACATCCTTTGCTCCAATCGCCCATTTTTTTCCTCCTTTAAGGATACTTTCCTTTCAAAAGAAAATCCACTGGGACTCTTGTGATTGCTCTTGTTTTCCACTTTAAATGTACTTACTGTACTTTTACCCTTCATCTTGTTGTTTTACTTATGCTGTGTTCTTGCCTGCTGTACCATATTTGCACTTCTAACCCTCCTTTTCTCAGATTCCCTTAGAAGTAAACACCTCTTTGGGCTTGGGGAAAAAAGCATCTAATTTCAAAGAATCAGTGGCCTTTGAAACCACAGTTTAAAAAAATCCATGACTTAGGCCACGCTCTGCATGATCTCCAATAACTCTTTTGTGCATGATGCCCTTCTTAATACCTTCTTCGCTTTTGCTTTCTGCAGCTTCAGGAAAGTGAGTCTATTATTCATAGTCTTTTTCTGAATTGTAACTGGTTTCAGGGCAGCTCTGAACTTGACCTGACAAGGCAAGCTTAATGATCTCATGTCCTTCATAGAAACTCTGCTTCACAGAAAAGTAACTAGACGTGTCCTGAAATCTGTACATGATTAATTAAGTCAGAGGAACGCTATTAATCATAGCTTTGGGACTGGTACCTCCTAGTGGACACATTTTTAATATTTTCAATTGTTTGACCCTTTGCATCCCAAAGAGTGCTGCTTGGAACTTCTTTAGTGTTACCGAATCGAAAAAACAAACACCATCAGACCTCTACTCTAGGTTTTTAGAAAATGGATAAGTTTATGGATTAATTAATATACTCAGGGTCTTTATATTGTCTCTTTGTAAATTCTATTATCATACAGGGGTTCATTTTTTCCTTCTTAGAGTAAGTGGATAATTGGTTTAAAAAAGTGATTATATATCCTACTGTGTAATTCTCTTCAACTATCATCTCTCTCTGTAGTGTCATTAATGTAGTACTTTTTATAGTTATTTATTGAAAACCAATGTTTCAGGACTAAAGGAGACCAGAGAATTTAGAGAAGGGAAATGAGAAACCATTTAGTTTTGGCAGATGAGGAAACTGACACCCTGTGGTAACTGAGGTTTGGAAACATCATAGCTTCTGTATTTAAATCTATGTGCCAAATCTGAAACTCACTATAGGTTTCACCATTTTAAAGTCAGTTTTTAGTAATGTAGGTACCAACAACAGAAAAGTACTTTTTCAAGTCAGTGACATGAATTTTGATGCTGTATTATAAACTAGATCAGAAATCTGAATACTATTGTAAGAAAACCATATTTTTAGCCATCTGGTAACTTCACAAATCTACCCTTTTTTTTCCTCCCTAAATCCCTACCTTTAATAGGAAGGAGGAATAAAACCACTACCTGAATTACTAAGGTATTTTTGTTTTTGTTTTTTAATCCATAATCAATAGTGATACTATCTGGCTTCCTATTACTGGTAACACATCTCCGTGTTAAGCTCTAAATCACATATTATATATATTTAAAAGAGGTAATACAGTTCTCATGACTGAAATTGCTCAGGGTTTATAGTATTTTCAGGAAAGATAATCTAATATCATGTTTAGAATTTGGGGTAAAACATCTTGTGCTCCTCCAAATTAACTATTGCCAAAACAAAGTCTTTCAAAAATAGGCAGCTATAAGTTATGTGATAGATTGAAAAGGTAACTTTCCTCTCTCCAAATCCAGCAAAGAGAGAAAAATGAGATAAAAAAGTAATTGAGAAGAAGAAAGGGGTAGAGTTGTTGCATTTGTTTCTCTTTTAAAGTGCCATTGTTTTCAATTTGTTCCGTCTTCCAAGAAAGGATTCAAGAGAAAATAAACAGCAGTACTGCTGTTGCTCATTTTACCCATAAGGAATAACCCACGAAAAGGAAGAAAGTGGAGAGAGCCTTGGATGACATCTTAATATACATATAGCAATATATAACACACAGCAACAAACCATAACATACAATGTTGGGCACATAGCCAGGGATGAAGTTCAGCTAACAAATTCTGGTATATAAGCTTCTAAACCAACATACCCCTCCCTAACCATTTTTTTTCCTTGTATGTGATGTCTCCGCCTTTAGAATGTCACTTCCTTGAGGTCTTTGCTTTTGTTTTTATCAGTACCCAACCTATAGTATACTGCCTGACACATAAGCACATGAAAATATTTATTCTTTCATTCTTTCATTCATTCCCTTTTTCAGGATAATGAAATTGTATGAATATACTCGGGAACAAAATGTTAGGAAAAAATGTAATGCTTCTCCTGCAAAATGTTGTTTTTCAAGTCTTATTTCATTTTAAATAAATGAGGATTTAAATCCCAAGAGACAAATTATTATATTGTTGTAGCGGCAAGCACCCCAATATCCCCAGGGTGACTGCCAACACAGGTTCCTAGATCTGCTTCTCAAAAGGAAAGCAACTCAAAATCAGTTAACAAGCTTACTTTAATCAAATAAACACACATTACCTAGTTCAGGGGGAAAAGGTCAGCACCCCAAACTTCAGAGTTACAGAACTTCAGAGTTACAGACAGGCTTCCAAACTGTCCCAACATTACATACATCAATACCAAATCACAGTTACCAGAGAGGGAAGCATCAACATCTGGGTTTTCAAAGCCGGGGGGCTCTCAACAACGGCTTCCCAGAGTCTCATCTGGTCAAATCACACAACACTTCTCAAAGTGAGCCCCAAAGCAAAGCCTCTCCTCAGGGCTTATATAGCCTTCTCTTGGCTCAGAGAATGTAATAACCTCCTTGACCCACTGCCCAATCACAAAGTATCAAGGTGTGGGCTTTCCTGAAAAACAAGCCTCCCACCACAGGCTCCAGGTGCACTTAAGCTAGGGGCAGGGAAGATCTTTAAATCTGCATTTCCATTACAATTGTTAAATGTGGAATAAAATTTCTTTTAAAAAAAAGGTTTCTCCTTCTGAAAACACTTTTTAAAAAAATATGGATGGAACATGCCAATTGCCTTCCATTTGTAGTATTCGGAAGCATGTCCCCAAGCAATTATTGATTTTTAGGTGAATTAATTCTTTTTTTTTTTTTTTTTTTTTTTAAGCAATTGGGGTTAAGTAACTTGCTCAAGGTTACACGGCTAGTCATTTGATTTATGCGTGGGTGCTCATTTTCTGAGGCCGGATCTGATCTCAGGTCATCCAAACTCCGAGGCTGGTGCTCTTACTCACTGCGCCACCTAGCCTCCCCTTTAGGGCAATTGGGGTTAAGTAACTTGCCCAAGGTTACACGGCTAGGTTTTTGTTTGTGCGGATTAGGTGTCGGAGGCCGGCTCCGAACTCAGGTCCTTCTGATTCTAGGGCCAGCGCTCTATTCACTGCGCCACCTAGCCGCCCCGAATTAATTCTTTAAAAAAAGGAAATGAGAAATAATAAGAAATGCATTATACAATACATTGCAGTTTAGTGCCCTGAAAGAAAATTCAAATTATTGAAACTTATTTTGCCAAAATGAATAAAGAACAACTACTCCAAAATGTTCCATAATTCAATCTCCAAAATTATATTTATAAGAAGGTATTATAGTTCTTGAACTGGAAAAGAGTATAGGGGACATCTATTCTAGTTCCTTACATTTCTAGCTGAGGAAAATGAGGTGTAGGGCGGTTAACGTACATTAGACAGGTAGCAAGTGGCAGGGTAGGTATGTGAATTCAGATTTCATGAATGTCAGTTCAGTGATCCAAGATCAGCCATTCTTTCTCCTGCAGCATATAACCTTCAAGAATGTCAACACCATATTTTTAAAATTCAGGATAGAGTTGTTGGTATATGATATGAAACATTGTTAAGTATCTATAACTGATTATCTTTATAAGCTTGTGCCTGGAAACCTGTTCTTAACTCTACTTATCCCAGTCGTATTTGATATTTTTTTAATCAATAACCTGAATAGAAATACTTATTAAACAAATGTGCAGATGCTATCAGGCTGAGATGAAGAGCTAAAAAACTTGAGGATAAAGATTAAAATATATCAACTAATGTGAATGTGGAACAGATGCTAATAAAATATAACTTAAAATAAATTAAGAGTTAAAGAAATTAGGTTAATAAGTAGAAAAATATGGGAGTCACGGTTAGACAGAAGCTGGTCTGAAAAAGGCCTGGGGTTTATGATGACTACAAGTTCAATAGGAGTGAAAAGTGTAATTTGACAGTTAACAAGGCTCATTCAGAGAGAGCCTATGTTGAAAGTACTTAGTGTCCAGTACACTCTGCCCTAGTCAGATTGCATGTGGAATATTGTGTTCAGTTCTGAAAATCATGTTTTAGAAAGAACAATGATAAGGTCCAGTAGAGAACAATCAGGATGGTGAAAGGCCGGAGAGGATTACACCATAATGTGGATCACCTGAAAGGAATGGAGCTTTTTAACTTGAAGAAGAGGAAGAAAAACTTTTGTCCTCATGACTTTAATCTCAGGCTTTATGTGTCCCCTGAGGGAAAGTGACAAGGGGGCAAAATTATTTCCAACCACACTCCTACCACCTTCCTGCATGCAAACCTGACTCCCACTTCTCGAGATATAGTGAGCCTACAGTGCTCCAGAGCTCTGCCTTGTAGCCTTCTATCCCCTACTTTAGTTGTCCTTTCAGGGAAGAGGAAGAGGAAAGTTACTGGGCAGCAGGACTGCCATTGCCTGTTGTACAGGTTCGGATTCTATCTCTGGGTGTAATGTCTCCTGCTAAATCTCCAGCCATCGTTGGGAGGAGGAGAAGTGAAATGGGGCTTCCTGTCTGATCATGTATGTTCTGTCTTGTGTTGGACTTGTCTCCTGTCTTATCTGTACTTTCCTCTGAGAAGAGGAGTGGCATCTTCCACTCAATGATAATCATACTCATATCTGGTCACAATGTACACATAGCAATGATTCTGAACACCTGTATGTCATCATCCAAACCCCAATCATCATCTCTCAGCACCCAGTTCTTTATTGTAATGCCCCAAAGTCTCAGCAAAATGATACACAGTCTTACTACTGTGATTTTTTAAAAGCAATTGGAGTTAAGTAACTTGCTCAAGATTATATGGCTAGTTATTTATTTATGTGTGGGTGCTAATTTTCTGAGGTGTGAACTGATCCCGGGTGCTCCCGACTACAGGGCTGGCACACACTGCGCCACCTAGCAGCCCCTGGACTTCTAAAATGCCTAGTCAATAGGATCCATTGTTTTCCTTCCCTACAAATTCTTTGGTTCTTCCACTACCCCCTTCTTATAGCAGTCATGGAGACCTGGTTCCTGGACATAACCTCTTTTTCCAATACTGACTGCACTTTCATTCATTCCTCTTGGTTGATTGGTCAAGACAGGGGAGTTTGAATTCTCCTTGTTCCACATTACTGCTTCCAGTTTCCTGATTCCATTTTTCAGTAACCTCTTTGGGGTTCATATAATCAATAGCTAATACACAATCAAAATCTTAGTATCTGTTGTCTGATAGACCTCCATGTTGTTCACTCTTTCCTCAATGAATTCAGTACATGGCTTACAATTTTTATTTCCTTCCCAACTCCTGTGTTCAT
The DNA here is from genome assembly GCA_011680675.1 of Gymnobelideus leadbeateri. Classification (NCBI taxonomy): domain Eukaryota; kingdom Metazoa; phylum Chordata; class Mammalia; order Diprotodontia; family Petauridae; genus Gymnobelideus; species Gymnobelideus leadbeateri. The sequence continues at coordinate 139,388 of WOXC01009690.1, read as the reverse complement.
ACTAGGGGACTTCAATATACATAATGATTCTCCCTTAAATAACCTAAAACTAAGTATCTCAATCTATTCTCTTCCAATGACCTGCTTCTCTACCCTACTTCAGCAACACACAAAGATGGTCAAACCCTTTATCTTACCATCCACCACAAATTAACCTCTTTTGTGTTCAAGAATGTTTAAATTCCATTATCCATTGGCTTTCTACCCTTCATTCTCAAAGAAGACCAATGACATCACAAGCTTATGAGATAAGCAAGTGAAATAATTATATAGAGAGATGGCCCAATGCAGAGCCCTGAAGGACAACTACAATTACAGGGCAAAATCTAAAAGATCCAGCAAAGGAGACTGAGAATGATCAATATGCTTGACAGGAGGAGAAAAGAATGGCATCCCGAAAACCTAGTGAAAAGAAGAGTTATCAATAAGACAGTCATCAATAGTTGTAGAGGGTTAATTTATGAGGATTAGCAAAAAAGTAATTGTATTTGGAAATTAAGAGATTATTGGTAACTTTGGAGAGAACAGTTTCAGTAGAATGAACTCATTCCATCTTCTCTCCTCCAACAGATTATATTTCCCATACCCATAGTTTCTTCCATTTTCAGTCTCTCCCTGTCTGCTGTTTCCTACTGCCTAGAAATATGCCCATATCTCTATTCCCAAAAATTCCTCACCTGATCCTTCTAGCCCTGCAATAATTACTGTTTACATTTTATCTATGCTTTATGGCTAAACTCTCTCTTGCTTCTCCTCCACTGTGTGACCTAGCTGCTATGCTGCCCTAATATCTCTCCTCACTTCTAGTCCCACATGTCCTACTACCTTTTCAGTATTTGGAACTGGATGTTCAGTAGACATCTTAAATTCAACATGTCCAAATCTAAATTCATTATCATTCCCTTACCACCCATCCCTACTTTTAAATTTCCCTCTTATTTTTGAGGGCACCACCTCTGTCACCCAGGCTCACAACTTAAATGTAATGCTTGACTCCTCATTCTCTTTCACTCACTTTAATTTCATCTTTATAATGTCTCTTGAATACTCCCTCCACCTTATCCCCTCTATTCCTGCCACAACCGTGATGTAGACTCACATTGCTTCATGCTTGGGTTATTTCATTGTGGTGGATTGGTCTACCTCAATTCTCTCCCTAATCCAACCCGTTCTCTGTTTAGCCACCAAAATGATTTTCCTAAGGCATCAGTCTGGACTATATCACCTGCAATAAATTTCAGTGTCTCCCCATCAAGAAGATTAAATAGAAAATCATATGTTGATTGTTCAAAGCCCTTCATAACCACCCATCCCACTGTCCCACCCCCTCCACAAACATATTTCCAGTTTTACTAAGTCATATTTCCTGACATGTTCTCTTCAGTCCTATGACCCTGGCTTCTTTGCTGCTCTAGGAACAAGAAATCCCATTGCTTGGGGATTGTCTCTGGTTTTCCCCCATATCTGGAATGCTCTCCCTTCTCATCTCTTGGCTTGTTTCAAGCCCCAACAAAGATCCCATTCTCAGGGGTGGCTAGGTGGTGCAGGGACAGTACTCAATACTGTCCCTAAAGTCAGGAGGACCTGAGTTCAAGTCCAGCCTCAGACACTTAACACTTACTAGCCATGAGACCTTGGGCAAGTCACTTAACCCCAAATGCCCTCCAAAAGCAAAAAAAAAAAAAATCCCATTCTTTAGAGGAAGCTTTTGCCCAAACCTCTTAATTTTAGTGCCTTCTCTCTTTTTTATTATTTATTTATCTTGTTACATAGCTAGTTTTCTCCCCCATTGCGGGTTTCTCTAGTGCAGGGAATATCTTTTGCCTCTTTTTATAACCTTAGCTCTTAGCACAGTGCTTGGTATGTGACAGATGCTTAATAAATGTTTACCAAACTACTAAAGACAGTGAAGGGGCATAAAAGCTATCTCCAAACATTTGAAAGTTAGTTATGTAGGAGGATTAGACATTTCTGCTTGAGTATAGAGGGCAGAAATTGGAGCAGTGGATAGAAACTGTAAAAATTCAGATTCAGTCATAATCTGTGGCAGGGAGTGGGGGATCTAAACAATTGTAGAGCAATATTGTTGTGAAATGACTAGTTTTTGGAGATCTTGGCATTTTGCTGATTAGAGGTTTTGAAACAGATGTTGTACTTCTTGTTAGGAGTGTTGTACAGATGATTCTTCTTCAGATAAAGGCTACATTAGGTGTTTTCTGAAGTCCCTTCCAGCTTTAGAATTCTGTGAGCTGCAAACCCAACAAGAATAGCAAAATGTGTTTCTAATTTGTTTCTAATTACTTGTAGCATAGGCTACTTATTAAGCCTGTTGCACATACCTCAAGGCATTGGATACAATTCTTGACTTGACTGGAGGGAAGAAAACCTGAATCTGAAACCTTCCTCCTACAGTAACTCATGATGGGATCGTAGATAAGTCCATGGTCATCTTTTAGTTGTTAACATCATCTGTAAAATTATGCCGTCAGTACAATATTGTTTTGAGACTGAATTGAGAAAATGTATATAAAGTTCTTTAATAATCTTAAAGTGTTTTTATGCACTTCCGTTGCTGCTGTTTTTATTTTATTGTTAGGATTCTCAAGGCTCCCATTGCATTCCTGTGTAGATTGACTACAGTTAATGTACATTTTACCACAGTTTGTGTAAATCCCTCCTATATGTTCTGGGCTGGGCTACATTAAGGAAGTCTTCTTAAAATAGAAAGTAAAGCATATATTTTACACTGGCAATAAAATGTACTACACACACCTCCCTTATGCTTTCTATGTATCAGCTGCTTTTGGAACAGGGGAAGTTGGAAGATTAAAGGGCAAAAAATGGTCCATGTAATTTTTTTTCTTTTTTTTTCCAGTTCTGTTATTCACTCTAATGAATGTTCCCTTACATTTGTAAAAATAAATAAACAAATAAATACAATGGCTAAGCCTATTTTGTTTCTTCTTAATTCTGAAGATTATCACAATATTTTCTTTTCTGTTCTATTATACCATCTAATTCATTTTTACAGACATTTTCCCAATAGGTCTAGGAAAAGTCTCCTTTTCAACCTCTCTTTCCCTCCTGGCTAAGCTTTGAAGACATCTGAGGCTTTCTTTGCCTTTCTCCATTATTCTTTGAAGCAACTGATCTAGAGAATTCCCTGGGTACTACCTTAGTAGTACTTGTCCTCTCAGTTATACAGTACAGTGGCTATGGAAAAGAATCTTCACAGATAATTCCCTGCCCAATTCTTCCCATTCGCTGATGGAGAGAAATGTTATAGGGATGGGAAGAAAAAGCCCTTTTGGCTTTGCTAATCCTACAGAGTGGTGAATTGGGAGAACACTCATTTTTTTATGTTATTCATCTACCTTTAGCTGGGAGAGATGCATTAAATTGACAAAGGTCCTTTATGGGCTGAAAATTAGCATATAGAAGGATATTTGTTTACCTCTTCAGGCCTGGAAGCAATAAACTGAGAAATTTCCAAGCACGACTCAGGAGTGAATTCTGCTTCTGCCAGGAATCCTGAGAAGAAATGAAGACAATCCCTAAGGTCCTCTGAATCCTTTCATGCTGTGAAAGGATTTCTTCCTCCATGGAACAGCAAGTTATGGCTTTACATTTTCCAAAGCCTAAAACGGAGAAATGAGGTTGGTAATATGAGTCAGTCTTTGCCAGCATTATCTCTCATGTTTCCCAGACAAATGTGGGGCACATACTTTAATACCTTTAAAATCAGTATCTGAAAGTAGAGATAGGCAGAGCTATAGTTCGGGAAATGAAAATATTTCCTTTGCAAATCTAAGCCTCATAGTTTGGACCAAGCAAAACGGAAGTGGAGGCACTGAGGCGAGACTGTTGCTGAAGCACTAAAAATCATGCTATTACTTGTTCCAAAGCTTTGGGCTATTTATAATCCAAAAACTTATCTGTTTGGGCAAACAAAGCCAATCATCCATATGCTCAAAATGATACAGCTAGAAAATTCTATTTAATATATTCTAAATGAGGCAGAAAACTAAGGGCTGAGATTATTTTGATTGTTGGACGTTATTGTTATTGTTTTAGTTTCTAACTTTTTAAGTTTTGTGTTTGTGAAAAGCCCTAGTGAAATAGTTTGAGACAGTGTAGTCTGATGAAAAGTACAAAGACTAGGGATTAAAAGGCCTGGGTTTTAATCCAGGTTCTGTTCCTTCCCCCCAACTCACTGTGAGACCTTGTGGAAATCATTTCTTGTCTCTCCACTCCAAATCATTCTCCACTCTTCTGTCAAAGTGACCTTCCTGAAGTAAAGGTCTGCCCATGTCACCTCCATCCTGACTCCAACTCAATAAATTCTACTGGTTTCATGTCACCTTCAATAAATAAATAGATAGATAATTGATAGATAGGTAAATGTGCACATATATATATATATGCATGCATGTATGCATGCATGCATGAGTATAAATGTGTATGTACGTATGTATCAATGTATGTCAAACTTGCTCGAAAAAGAAAATACCTATTGTGAAGCTAGGAAAGTTCTCATTCTATATTACACTTATTTTACATTCCTTGTGAACTGGTTATATGTGCACTAAAGCACTAAAGAAATATGTGTAAGCAAGGCTATTTATGCCCTAATTATGAATTAGAATTTTCCCCATTGTTCTCTATTGACTATATGCAACTTCTTGGTCTCTCTCTTCCCCGTTCTTCTCCTTCATATGTTCCCTCTCCCTTGTCATGTATTTCGTGTGCATTTTTTAAATTAGCTGATCTGCCCTGGGGGTTTGTTGGATAATATTAAACAGCTCATTAAATTTATGTACAAGCTTCTGACCTTTTATGTGATCAGAAGCCTGGTTCTGCTATGCCATAGCTCAGAATAGGATCAGTCATCTCTGACTTATGTACATCCTGTTATCACTCCTGAGAAGCTGGGAGTAGTTTTTAATCCTGTGGAAACAGAATTACTTCTTTTGTTTCATGTATGTATGTAAGTACGTATGCATGTACATATGCACACACATATGTGTATGTGTGTACATATATGTGAAGAGACATATGCATATAAATATTATGTGGATACATATGTGCATGTTTGGCGTTCAGATCACTTCATAACCTGCCTTTCCCCCACCTCTCTAAGTGTTATTACACTTGACATCCCTCTTATCCCCAGTGTACTTTGCAATATGGTGACACTGGCCTCCTTGCTAACCCTCGACTGAGACACTCCATCTCCTGACTGTTTTTACCAGATAGTCTCTGGAATACTTTCCCTTCTCATTGCAGCCACCTGTCTTCCTTCTTCAAGTCTCAGCTAAATTCCCACCTGCTACAGGAAGCTTTTCCTAATCTGCCTTTATTCTAGAGCTTTCTTTTTGATTACTGTTTCCTATTCATCCTGTACGTAGCTTATTTAATCATAGTTGTTTTAATGTTGTCTTCCTGATTAGACTGAAACAGGGACTATCTATTGCCTTTCTTTAAATCTCTGGCATTTAGCATAGTGCCTGGCATGATTTGTTGTTCATTCATTTAGTCCCGTATGACTCTTCCTGTTTCATTTAGTTTATAGTAGCCATTTAATAAATGTTGATTGACTGACTGAGTTCAGTTTTCTCCTCTGTAAAGTGAGGTGGTGTTATGGGAATGGGAATCTAAAATCTTCCCTGCCCCTAGGCCCTTTGATAGGCTTAAGTGACTCTGAAAACCTTCCTTGATTTGAAAATATATTCTGCCCCCTAATAGGCTGAATGTGGTCACATGGAGACTGTGGCAGGAGGCTTGTTTTTACTTTGTGATTGGGCAGTGGGTCAAAAGGATTGTGACATTCTCTGAGCCAGGAGAAGGCTATATATTCCCTGATGTGAGATTTGTGAGATTTTTGTTTTGTGGCTCACATTGAGAAATGTTGTGTGATTTGACAAGATGATATTATGGGCAGCCATGTAGACCTCTGGCTTTGAAAAACCAGATGTTGGTGCTTCCCTCTCTGGTAACTGTGACTAGGTATGGATGTAATGTTCAGACAGTTGGAAGCCTGTCTGCTTGATATGTTTCTCTATCTGCTTGTAACTTCTGCTTGTAACTTATTTATATTCTCTGAAGTTCAAGGTGCTGACCTTTTCCCCCTGAACTAGGTAAATGACGTATGTTTGATTAAAGCAAGATTGTTAAGCCATTTTGAGTTGCTTTCCTTTAGAAAAGCAGTTCTAAGAACCTGTGTTGGCACCCACCCTGGGTATGCTAGGGTGCTTGCTGCTAAAGGTGGTTAGATTATAAGCTTCTAGATGGTCTTTTCAGCTCTAATGTTATATGTCTTACTAACAGAGGAATCTCAGGAACTGTGGCAGGTATTGTCAATGATATTTGGGTGTGGACCTGTTGTATTTTAAAAATAATATTAGCTTTGGAGTTAGAAGAATTTAGTTCATGTCCAGTTACTAATTATAGAACCTTCAAAAGTCCCATATACTGTGTTAGCCTAACTTTTTTTCATCTAAAATTTTTCAAAATGTTTTTCTGAACTCAGAGGATTATTGTGAGTAGCAAATGAACCACTTTAGTGTGTGACATTTACTTCTTTGTAAATGAATCAGATGAAAAATGTACTTGGTTGTATGATGCTATGAAGTTGGAGAGACAGTCATTTGATCTGGTCCATGAGTCAATATAAACATTATAGATGAAAAGCTAGCTAGGTGGAACAGGGAATAGAACACTGACCCTGGGATCAGGAGGATCCAACACCTAACGCTTACTAGCTGTGTGACCTTGGGCAAGTCACTTAAACCCCAATTGCCCTGCCTTCCCCCCTCCAAAAGGACAAAAACAACAACAACAAAAAACAACCAGAGAATTATAGGATATCTCTAAACAATCAAAAGAATCAAAAACTTTGCATCACCCAAAGAAAAATAGTGAGATATATAGTCGGCATGAATAGAATTTAGCATACTCTCAACAATAATTTACATGTAAAAAGCTATACACATGAGATAAAAGAGATGGTGAACCAAAAAAAGGAGAAAGACCTGTCAGATAGTAATAGGGAGAGATAAATAAATAGCCTTCATGATGCAATGAGATTCATATAAAGGTGCAAAATCTAGAGAAGGCAGGGCACTGGGTAGATTCCCAGAAATGGTGTGTGAGAAGATATGGACAAGAATGGAACAATTCATGGAGTCACTAAAATATTTAAGTATTGATAAATGACAAAGCACAATGTGTCATTGTCAACAGTATTTGTCCATGGGGTTTATGGGGTGGTCAGAGAGGACCAGCACCTTTGGCATGAGGGCTTGTTGAGCCCTTTTTGTTACATGTGGCTCCAGGAAGCTGTAGCATGTGTAGCAGTCACTCTCCAGATAAACCATTTCAAAAGACAGGCTAAACCAGGACAAAGTTCACTGACAGTCCTCAAATCCATCAGTGCACTAAGGAAGATGTCTACCCCAAGCACATAGTAGAGACTTATCCCAGCAGAAAGGGTGATTGAGAAAAGTCTGTTCCAATGGCCATGAGGAGGCTGAAGCAGGGAGTATGGAGTGCTTAGAGCTTGATCAGACATTGAAGACACCAAGGTTATCTACTGCATCCAGGACCATCATTCATCTTGATTTTTGTAATGCTGCTGGACTTTGATGACCCTAGAAGAGTGAGGCTGATGACTTTGAGTTACTCTGCCTTACTTACACCCAATTGACATGGAAATTGAAACATCATCTGTGATGTCATTGGTACTTTTGAAAATTAAAGATGAATAACATCTTACCATTTTTAAAAGTTTCACATTTTTTTCTGCATTTCTATTGTTTATTATTATAGCCTTATAAATCACAATCCCCCTGGAAACTATATCATATGTTAATGGTAACTATCATAGGGTAGCCTTCACATAATCAAAATAATAATTATATGTTTTGCTTACACTGGAAAAATGGATTCTCTTCTACTATGATAGTTCTTCTTGTCTGATCACAATAAAGATCAACAAAGGCAATAAGCATGTAAAAAAATTATTAGTCTCAGTTGAGTACATTATGTTGATGTCACTTATTCTGAGGAAACTCAGTGATTTGGGTAAACTTTATTGTTTTCTGAAGGAAGACCATGCAATCACATCTGAATAGAAGTTTTGGAACATTTGAGAGTACATTAGAATTATCTTTATTTTTTCTTTCTGTGAGAAAGCATACAGCTATCCTATTTATTTTCAACTCAACATGTTTATCATGTTTATTTAGATGATCTTTTTTTCTAAATGTATTTTATAATAAATATGACACCAAAAATGAAATTTTTTGTCTTAGATGTTTTTAACAATAGAGATGGTTATTTTAACTAGCATATATATATATATATATATATATATATATATATAATTTTTTTTATTTTTGGAGGGCAACTGGGGGGTTAAGTAACTTGCCCAAGGTCACATGGCTAGGTTTTTGTTTGTGTGCGTTAAGTGTCTGAGGCTGGATCCGAACTCAGGTCCTTCTGACTCCAGGGCCGACGCTCTACTCACTGTGCCACCTAGCCACCCCTAAACTAGCATATTTTTAAAAAATGTTTAATTATTTTCATTAGATGCAGAATTTAAATATATACACACACATACAAAGCACACATATACATATGCATACACACATATATGTATATGTATACACACATATATGGCTTCAGAAACTTACTAGCTAGCTATCTGACCCTGAGCAAGTCATTTAATCCTGTTTGCCTCAGTTCTTCTATATAATGAGCTGGATAAGGAAATGGCAAACTATCCCATCATCTTTGTAAAGAAAACCCCCAATGGGATCACAAAGACACAGACACAATTGAACTGAATAAAAAACAACAAATTAAAAAATATTATGCTCTTTTCATTTTAAATGGTTCCTTTATTAACTAAAAAAAAAGATGAGCTTTCCTACTTTTTAATTCACAAATGATTTTTAGTTGGATGGAATTATTTCAGAGGAAAGATTGCATACATTTTAATCTTTAAAACAAAAAGGCTACTACTGTTAGAATTTAGATGGTCATTTAAGCAGCTTTTGAATTAGTTAATTAAGTAATTATCTTGTACCCTAATTAAAGCATCAGAGCACCCAAAGGAAGAGAAATGAGGCAGCATGTGTCAGGCAAATCAAACCATCATCACTATCTTGATCACCATTTCTCTTAGACCTTGATAGGCACAGCAAAGAACCCTGAACCTAATATCTTTGAGAATGTTAATGCACCACAAATGCCTAGATCTCCTTCCAGCCTAAGCCCATGAGAAAACGTTGCCAATATATCAGTAGACACATGATTTCTGAAGGAGGCACCACCTCCCAGACCTCTGGTACTGATTTCAGTCCAGCTGTCACAGTCATTTTCCCATCTTGGAAACAACTCCTATGGAGAATGGGTAAGTCATTTACAATAACTGCCTATAGTAGGCAGTAGGGTAGATGGACCAGCCTACCTGGTGCAGTCAACTAGTTCCAGTTCATCTAGATCAGAAAAACAGACATAATCCAAGTAGTCCTATCTTGGTTGTTGATAAGTTCCAGTTTTGTTTGATTTGTCTCAATGTGAAATTTTACCACTATATGTAAGTAGTCAACTATAATTTCTAGTGTTCAGCATTGTCAGGGTCAACAAGAGGTTAAATGAATTGCCCATGTTACACATGTTATTCTATGTCATACATGTAACAAAGGCATTACTTGAACTTTTGCTTTCCTGACTCCAAGGCAGGCCTTTATTTACTATCCCTTGAATAAATAAAAAATAATTATATCTTTATCTGTATTTATATATGTATATAAACATATATACATATATGTATTGTTTGAATATATTTATATTATATATTTATATAGAACATATATCAATATATCATATATAATACATGAAATTTTTTATAAGGACTGATATAACATATTTATATATGCTGGGGAAACAAATAGAAAAAAGGAACAAACAAAAAATGATAATCTCTGTGTCAAGAAGCTTGAAATTTCATGGGAGGAGAGAGCAAACAAAAGAGAACACAGGTGTTTGATGATGGGGGGAGGAAATATCTAGAGTGGCATGGTTCTGAGGTCCAAGAAGTCAAGAATAGGGCCAGGAGAAGTTTGAAAGCACGTTGGACCCTTCTCCTCAAAATGGAAACTCTAGGAAGAACTCATCTACAGGAAATTAGAGTTGGGCCTTAAAGAACAGTGGTATTAAAATGGAAGTGGATCTTGGGGGAAGTGTATGGACTTAGAAAAAAAAATTAACATTTTCTGTATTATACTTTTATTTTTTGTGTTAACCATTTTCCAATTACATTTTAATTTGATTTGGACCATGAGTTTGACAAGTATAGAGGAACATTCCAGGAGGAGTATGCACCTGGGATGTTCCAGGGTGGGGAAGCCCTAGGTACTATGGGAAATTTCAGGATAAGTCATCAGTATACAAGGCAAGGTTTTTCCTCCGGAAAGTGAGGAGCAAAATGAGAGAAGAATGAAATTAGCTCTCAATTAATATGAGAAAATAAACAAGCTTGAATAAGAAATTAGATTCTTTAAAATTCTCAGATTTGGAACTTTTAATTTCCATCCTTTCACTGTTTTAATCATTTACATAGGGTCCATTCACAGTTTGACAAATCATGAGACATTTTGTCTGGAAATGTCCTTTCCATCAGAGCAAAACAGTTGGAAATAAATGTTTGCTGACATTTTCCATAGTGCTCTTTTCATGTTAAGAAATAACAAATGCTCACATACATATGGAACAATTAATCTCCTGCCTAAATGGTAGTTGGCTAGCAGTAAGTGGCATTTGACTTGGTGCTTTGTTCAGAAAGCTAGTGTAATTCTTTTTTTGTTTGTTTGTTTTTGGAGGAGGGAATGCAGGGCAATTGAGGTTAAGAGATTGCCCAAGGTTACACAGTAAGTGCTAAGTGTCTGAGGTCGAATTTGAACTCAGGTCCTCCTGTCTCCAGGGCTGGTGCTCTATTTACGGTGCCACCTAGCCACCTCCCACTCTAATGTAATTCTTGACTTAAAAAAATATATTTTAAGAAATACTAGGTATAGGTTTGAGAGAAAATTAATTTACTTCAATAAAGTTGAACTAAAAGATTTTAGGAACATTAAGCTACCTCAATTTAAAGGAAATGAAGAATGTCATTAACAGATATGAAAAGAAGTTCCTTATGCAAGTTCCTTATGAGAAAGATATCTGTAGCTATGTTCACTTTGTAATATAATATTTCCAAATGTCTCTGTTGACTAAACTATCTTTAGATTTGTAGGAATCAGTGGCATTCTCCAAGATAAGAAATATATTCCTCACTCACAAATATATTCCTCACTCACAAGTAAGGTACATTCCTTTGTCTCTAATTTTTCCATGCACATTATTGTCATCTATAGGCCAATACTATGCAGATTTCAAGTAAACACATTAACAATAATTACATGGAAAAAGGAGCTGTACTTTCCAATTCTCTTTGTGCAAAATACATATAAAGTAATTAAGCTGGAGGGAATCTCAATTTATGAAAATGTTTTTTACATGCTGCTTCATAAGGGCCCTAGACTACAAAGTGATTGACAGAAACTATGTTATTTGATGAGAGATTTGTAGGGACTCAGGGAATAAAATACATTTTCCTGTGGAGAATGAAATGTGAGTATTAAAGCCAAATTTCGTAGGGAGTATGGAATATAACATTTCAGAGGTTATTTTTTTCTTCCCCACATCCCATCAGTCCTTTCCTGGATAGCTATGAATAGTTTCCTAATACACTTTTAATTATCAGAAGGGGAAAAAATAGGAGGAATCAAGCTTATAGAAATTTAGGAGGACCAAGACAAATGTGAATTTGTTACTTCCATAAGATCCACACTTTATCTACCTACGTATATGCCTGCTATTAATGTGGATGGCTATTCAGTGTGCCTTAATTCTTCATGAATTTCTCTGGTAAAATATAATTTATTACCTGGTAACCAGACTTCTGCAAATGAATTTGTTTGAATTTAAGTAGTCCTCAGAAAACAAACACAATCCATTCATGGCCTAGTACTTAAAGACTTTCTAATCCGATAGGATTTGCTCAAGATTTCATTCAAATAGTCAAAAGAATGGGGGGGGGGGGGAATCATTCATAGAATCAATAAAAAAGACAACCAATAATGCGGAAATAACTGCCAACTCTGCTTCCATATTTCTGTAAAGACCTTATGAAAATGTTCTGTTTGCGTGTAGTAATTGTTTTCTTATGAGGATAGGAGAAAGTGATTGGAAATAATTAGATGTTGATTCAATGCCAGTTGACTGAGAAAAAAAGAATGTAAGATCTTGTTTATTGTTTGTTGATTCACATTTAAAGTTTACTCCATAGAGTGAAATATAACCTTAAAGACTTTTCTGTAATGAATCCAGACACTCTTACAATGAGATATGAAACATTTTTTTATTGCCTTGGGTTCCATGACTATTGCTTAATTATTTTCTCTAGGTTATAGTGTTCAGGCCTTGACATCTCATGTATTAGATCTTAGTGCCATAATAGACCAGAAATGTTGAGTTTGTTTCATAAGTACTGGGGTCAGTACCATGGCTTTAGGACCTACTGGCCATATATGCCTCCCAATTTACACCCAGTGGAATGATACTTGACCCAATCCTAGCTATGAGATACCTAGATGACTTAGTGGCTAGAGTGCTGGACCTGGAGATGGGAAGAACTCAATTCAAATACGACCTCTGACAGTCACTACTTGTGTGAACCTGGGCCAATCACTTAGCCTCTGTTTGCTTCAGTTTCCTCAACTTTTGTAAAATGGGAATGATAATAGCACCTTTCTGGTAAAGTTGTTGTGAGGATCAAATGAGATAGCATTTGTAAAAAGTGCTTAGCACAGTGACTACCACATAGTTCCTCCTATATAAATGTCTATTCCCCTTAACTCTCCCCTAATCCTGTCACAACATGAAAGTAACTTTGGGGTTACTTCCTTCCCACTCACACTCACCTCGTCTGCCTTCCATGTATAATGTTTTGTCTTGGGCAGATGTTCTCAATTCTAATATTTCCTCAATAAGATGTCTCTCATATATAAAATTTTACAAGATTTATAGGTAGATACAACCAGTGATATTGTTTAATGATATGCTGCTTTTCTGAATCAAATGAGGTCTTCAATATGGAGATAAATGCTCACTAAAGATATTTGCCAAAGTCATAAAGAAAGTGTGGTGCCAAGTTGAAAAAGAATAGATTTCCCACAGGTAGTGGGATCTTCAGATATCCGTTTTTGTAGATGGTATCACATTGACTGTATATAATCTTGTAATACTATAAATCTTCCCAGTTACAGTAGTAATTGATGGGAGATGAAGGAAAGGAAAGTTTCAATAATGACTTCCATGTTTTAAGCCTGGTAGTTGGAATAATGGTGATACTTTCAACAGAAAAGGGGAAGTTTGGAAGAAAGAGGGTTTAGGAGAAAACATTCTGAGTTATACTTTATATATGTTGAATTTGTAATGTCAGTAGGATATGTAGATGAAGATGTCCAGCAGGCAGTTGTCGACTTAGAAGAGTAATTGAAGTTATGCATATAGATATAGAAGTCATCTGAATAGATATAATCATTAAACCCTTGGAAACTGATGATATCACAAAGGGAAAAAGCAGAGAGAGAGAGAAAGAGAGAGAGAGAGTAGAGAAAAAGACACAGGAGAGAACCTTGCATGATACTGAGTTTACCTGATGGGAACAGGATGATGGACAAATCAAGGACACTGAAAAGGAATTGTCAGAGGGGCAGGAGGAAAACAAAAACAAAAGGTCCCAAATAGGACAGAAAAAAATGGAACTAGAAAAGGAATAGTAATTAAGTACAGGAAGCTATTTAGTTCTCTTCTAAGGCCTTACTGAAAACTACTATAAAGTAGATATATGCAAAGCACATTCAATTTTCTATAAAAAGAGTGATCTATGTGGGAGTCTTGTAGGGATTGCAAAACAAACGAACAAAAAATTGACCTCAAATAAATCACAGATATTTCAAAATAATCAAGGTTGTGGGTAATCCAAAGAGCCATGCATAAATATATTCTGAGCATCAGTAGTCTGTTACTATCAATGATTTGCATGTAGTGAGAGGCTCAAAGGATAATATACAAGAAATGTATGGTCAGAAATCCACTGGGCTCTATTATATAAAAAGAACAAAAGATAATAGATTATCTGCATGGTGCATTAGCATGCCCTCTTCTCTGGATTCTGTACTTAATCCTCTGTAGCTTTTTTCACCCTGGAGGACCTCTCTTCCCCTGTCTATATTTAGTGAGTTCCTCCCAGAAACTCCATTTTAAGCAGATAATCCATGTTTACTCTTTAACTCCTTAATCTTCACCAATACTGCTTCTCAAGACTCCACCATGCCCTGAGAGGTACATATTTTCTCTTGTCTTGGCTTTTCAAATTCCATTCTATATGTTTTTTCCCTCTATTTGAAGGTAAGCCTTTTCTTTCTTTTTATTGTATTTTAGTTCCCAGTGCTTATCAGTGCCTGCCACATAGTAAACACTTCATAAATATTTATTGACTTGAGACTTAAAAGGACCACTCCCATATGTTGGCTAGATCCTCTCTAGAGTATTTATGGGAATACTCAGGCAAGAATTAGAAAGAATTGAAAGGCAAGAATATATTTTGTTCCTTGCTTTGCAAGGAATACTGACAACATTGATGAGATCATGAATTTATTGAAAAATTGAAGTGCTTACCAAAACACCTCATAAAAGCAGAGATAAATGATGGCTGTGCATCCTTACAAGTCAAATACTCAAATGGATCCATGACCTGATCAATTTAGAGGTTCACTAGATGATGCAGATTGCTACTATCCATACCTGACTTTACTGGGACACTTGTCTATGTACACTCATAAGTTTGCCAAAAGATGTCCACTCAATGCTCAGGAGGGAGTAGAGTAAGCGTTTTTTTTTTTTTTTCTGGATCTAAAAGGAATAATAGTGCATTATTTGGACTAATTGTGTATCTCTTCCTCTTGCCACATGACAAGTTCCAGCCTTTGCTTATTTGTTTTTCCTTTACATTTCACAGGTGATCCTGAGTGAGACTGGAGTTCAAGTATGGCATAACTGAGCAAGTCACAACCTCTTTCCTCACTTATAAAATGGGCATCAGTATAACACCTAATTCACAGGGTTGTTGTGAATTATAAATGAGATCTTACATATAAAACACTTTCAAATATTAAATGAATAAATGTGAGTTATTGATATTAAAATTCACCATTTGACACAACCAAAAGAATTCATGATAAGAAAGATATTCTGGTATAGCTGATATAAGACTGGCCTTGGCAAGACTTACCTCAGATACATGCTGCCTCTATGTCTCTTGGACAACTTAAACTTTCATTGGCCAAAGCCAGTTCCTAAGAGTTTGGTTACCAGATTAGAGATGATGAGCTTAACCTGGGAGAGGCCTCATTTCCTGGAGGTGAAACAAATCAATTCACCAGATGCTACATCTGCTGAGGTCTAGTTAAGTCTGAGTGGCTTGGGAATGTCTATTTTTCTCCGCTATTATTTTTATTATTTTGTTTTTTGGAGGGCAATTGGAGTTGTGACTTTCCCAAGGTCACATGGCTAGGGGTGTGTGTGTGTGTGTGTGTGTGTGTGTGTGTGAGAGAGAGAGAGACATGTCTGGGGCTGAATTTGAACTCAGGTCCTCCTGACTCCAGGGCTGGTACTCTATTCACTGTGCCACCTAGCTGCCCCTTTTCTCTGCTATTATTGACTTGAGCCTCCACTACTCTTGGATGCTGGTGACTGACAGTACAGTTCCATGTTATCATTGTTGTAATAATCATGTAAAATTCTTTGTGACCACATTTGGGGTTTTCTTGGCAAAGATATTATAGTGGTTTACCACTTCTTTCTCCAGCAAACTTTACAGATGAGAAAACTGAGGCAAATCGATTAAGTGATTAGCCCAGGGTCACACAGGTAGTGAGTGTCTGCAGAGAGATCTGAACTCAGGAAGATGAGTCTCCCTGAGTCCAGGTCACTGTGCTACCTTCCTGCTCATTTTTCCATTTTACCACTTAACAGCAATTATTTTTTATAATTAGAGTTAACATTTATATAGCGCCTCTTAAGCCCTTTAAAGTTATTATCTCATTTTATCATTATATCAATCTTATGAAGTAGGTACTATTCTTACCCTCATTTCAGAGAAAAGAAAACTAAGACAAACAGATTTTAAGATGACCCTTGGGCAGGGTCACACTGCTAGTAAATATCTGAAGCTGAAACTCAAGTCTTTCTGACTTGGAAGATATAACAAAAACAAATGTATAAACATTTTCCCCAAAGACCTTAAGGAAATACTTGTAGCTAAATTGCTGTATAACATTGAACCTGAAAAGTTTACACCTATGAGTCTGCATGAACACCAGATGAGTACTTGTCTTGGCTACCGTGAGCAAGGTTTTCTTGTTTTTGTTCTTTGGGTTTTTTTTTTGTTTGTTTGTTTGTTTTTTTTTGGGGGGGGTGTTATATAATGCCAAGCAAAAGCAACTTTCAGGTCTGGATTACAAGCATAGCAAATTCCATTTACCCAGTGACTGATTAAGGCAAGGCATTCATAGAAAATCAAAATACAGCATTCACCATGTGTAACTCAATAATTAATAACTCCTCAATTCAATTGCAAAGTACTAAGGTTCAAATACTCCAACCCTGGGCAATACATTCATTTAGTGAATCACAGAGTCTTCTCTCTATTCAATTAGTTTCCAATCATAAGCAAAGTATATCCATTTGGTCAGTCAAAATCACAAAAATCAAAGTACTCCACCCCTGGATCACAACTGAATTACAATTATCATCAGTTACCAGCAAACACATTTTCAAAGGGGCAGTGGAGAGCACAAAGGCCATCTACCCTTGAGGCACAACAAGGTTATGATATCATCACAGCATTCAGTACCCAAGGAGTAGTCTTTTCTTCATGTTGACCTGAGGCAAGTTCTCAGCAATCTCTGTTCCTGGGAAGACAAAGCTTAACTAAGCCACAACTAAGCCACATTGCCAGCATCTTCATCAATTCATTCTCTGCCTGCAGAGGAGTTTCAGGACCCCTGAAAACATCAGCAAGACCCTCCTCCAGGATTTCTATAAACATAAACAAGAAAATCCTTCTTCAGGGCTTCTGAAGGAACAGTAAGGTTCCAGGACCTCTGTAACAGCAACATTGGCCTTTACCAGAAGATGAATCTGGCAAAGTAACATCAAAAACAGAAAGAATACTGGTGCCACAGTCATGCCTCCTCAGTCATGAGTGACAGTTCTCAAAAGTCCCGGGCAGTTCCAACTGACCTTCAGAAATCTGGGTGCCTTTGGTTGGCAGTGTTCTCTCTCTCTCTCTAAGCAACTCTGACCCCTGGCAATTCTCTCTCTCTAAGCAACTCTGACCCCTGGCAATTCTCTCTCTCTGCCTCCACAATGCTGCTCCCAAAAGTTCTTCTGGCCTCTCTCTTCTTGGGCCTCTCTACAACATCAGCTCCTCACAGTTCAGTGCCCTCTCTTCAGGTCAACAAGTCCATCCCACAAGTGGGATTCACAAACTCTGGGTTTTAACGCCAAAACCAAGCCAAAGCAAGGGGATCTTTAAATTCCATTACCATTACAGGGTAAGGCAAGGCAATCAGGGTTAAGTGTCCAAGGTCATGCAGCTAGTAAGTATTAAATGTCCAAGTCCACATTTGAATTTAGGTCCTCCTGACTTCTGGGTCAGTGCTCTATTCAGTTTGACACCTAGCTGCCCCTAGTGAGCATGTTTTCTAAAGTCTACTCCTGAAGGGTATGCTTTGCTCCTCAGGGCATTAGTGTTGGGTTAGTGGAAATTCCAGACTCTGGAATGCTGAGATGCTGGGGTATCCTTTTAACATTTTGAAACTAACAAAACTTGAGGTTCCATTTTCTTCATCTATATTAGAAAAAAAAAGAGTAAGTGTGGATGCCAGGACCATTAGATGGTACAGTGGGTAGAGTGCCAGGTCTAGAGTCAGGAAGATTCATCTTTCTTAATTGAAATCTGGCTTTAGGCACTTAATAGTTGGGTGATCCTGGGCAAGTCTCTTAAACCTGTTTGCCTCAGTTTTCTCATCTGTATAAATGACCTGGAGAGGAAGTGCCAAACTACTCCATTATCTTTGCCAAGAAAAACCCAAATGATGTCAAAAAGAGTCAGACATGACTAAAATCATTGAACAACAACAAAAATGTACATTCAAAGATTGATTGATTTTCTGGCATCATTTCTTGATCTTGATAGGTAGTTGGTCTCAAGGTCTTTTTTCCTTACAGCATTGTCTCTCCACAGATACCTTGAGAAAAGGGTCAAAGACACCAGCAGAACACAGCTGAAGTTAGAATATCCAAAAAGACTAGATTGAAATTGATGGAGCCTTTTGAAATGCACCTCTATATCTAGCTATACAGCAAGTCAACAATGTTATTCCTAATCATATAATTATAGAATGTCTATATGTTCTCCACAGTCTCTCTAATAAATATCACAACTCTCATGAAAACAACTTCTAAAGTATCACCACATGAAGAGATGGATCAGAGGTATTCTGCACATATACCATATCTCTTTTGCAGTGAATGTAGTGGTGGTATCAGTTAGATGTTACTCTGTTAATGAGGAGATGGTTAATTACTCCCTCTTGCTTGCCTTGACAGTAATAAGGACAATACTACGCTTCCCAGTAATGACATCAATACTACTACTTTCCCCTGCACTTTTCCTCAAGTGTGACTTTCTCTTTACTCAACTGTCTTGACTCTACTCTTTGTCCATGGCTTGGTTTTCTTTTCAGGATAGCTAATGACAGTAGGAAATGCCAGAGATCTCACTTCACATACTAGCTCCAGGTGACTCTAGTCTTACCCTATGAAAATTATTCCTTTTATTATCTGGGGAATCTGGATTAATATTTTTCTCATTACTCTGTAAAGTTATAAAAATGTGAATCATCAATTATCTTTCGTTTGCTCTTAACCCCTAGGCTAGAATGACTTTCTAAAGTAAAAATAATTTGTTCTATCTTTCTCCTAAATTCTTCATTATCCATTGTCACTTCTTCTGGTGTGGAAGATAAAACACTGGGCCTGGTGTCAAGAAGACCCGAGTTCAAAACCAACCTCAAAGACTTGCAAACTGGATCATGGACCTGTCACTTAACCTCTGTCTGCCTCAATTTCCTCTATTATAAAATGGGGATAATAATAGCACCTACATTCCTAGGGTTGTTGTAAGGATAAAATTAGCCAATATTTGTAAAGCACTCAGCATAGTGTCTAGTACATAGCAGTACTACATAAATGCCAAGTCGTAGTAGAAGGAGGAGGAGGAAGAGGAGGAGGAGGAGGAGCAGCAGCAACAACAGTAGCAATAGTTGTAGTATGTCACAATTTGTAATCAGACACTCAAATCATCAATTTAATAATTAACCACTTTATCTTAAAGAAACTTTTGAAAACAACTACAAAAATAATATGGTATCAGAATGCAAAACAAACTCTTAAGATACAGAGACAAGGAAACATGTTTCTCTCTCTCTGAAAAGATTAAGAAAGTAAAAAAGAAGAAAAGGGTAAGAAAGTAAATCATCCTTACTTCTGGCTTTAGCAGTTAATGGTTTTAGCAGCACTAAGTCTGTTCTTTGTGATCCTGTGTCTCCCGGTCATAGTTCTTATCTTGATGTCTTAGCTTTTGCTCCCCTGACAATTCACAGTGCCAGGAGTAATTGTATCTACTTACCCCTGCAATCTCAGTTTATTTTCTAGTCTGATATACCCACTTCTAGCTCTGTAACCTCCTAGAGTGAACAGTTCTACTATAATATGAATTTGTTATAAAACTAGTATACCAATAATAAATATTTGACATTATGTAAACAGTAATTGTCCTTGTCTTAGAATTTTTTTATTAACATCAGTGTCTTTAAGGTTAAGTGTGATCAACATTTAAATTCAGTTAATTCTCTTATTTTTACAGTTTTTAAATACCATATTGTTTTTTGCTTAAATGATGGTGAAGGGTAAGAGTGCATTTTAAGTCAAATAATTCAAGTAAAAGTAGGAGCTGGAATGATCATGCTCCCTGTTCCATCATGTGGGACATGACTAAAACAGTACTGAACACAGAGCAACTATAAATACAACACTGAAAATGGAATCTCTCAAAATTATACTGCACCATTGGTAACTATACTTTACATGTCATTTCAAGTTTTAATGAAATCCTTTACAGCCTAGACAGTAGGTATATTGAGTTCTCCTGTATGTTTCCATATTGAGAGAGGACCCTGACCCATTCCTATAAGAGTACTATCTGATCTAAAGACAAATGGAGCTAAAGAGGAAATGATGGAAGAAACAGAAAACGTATTCTAACTGCCTTTTCTTATACAAAATCAATGCAACTTTTCCATCAGTATCACTATTTTATGTTCCCTCTACTTTGAGTTTTCCTCCTAAAGTTTTGGAAGAAAGTCACATAGTTCAGATATGGCTTCAGAGACAGATTCAAGATCCTTCATTTCCAAATTTGCATGGAGAGTCGGAAATCTCATGCCACTGTTTTCAAAATTCATGGATGATATAGGGGATAAAACAAAGATTAGGTGAAGATAAAGCACTTATTAAACACTTACTATGAGTCAGGCACTGTGTTGACCCAAGCATCAAAATAATATTTTTTGAAATCCTTCTAATGTTCACCTAGGTGCTAAATAACAACAATTCTTAATTGTATTTCCGAAGAATCTGCTTGATGTTTAGATTTTTAAATTTTTATTTATTAATTTACTTTTAATTTACAACATTCAGTTCCACAAGCTTTAGAGTTCCAAACTTCCCCCCTTCTTTTCCTCTTCCCTCCTCCCCCCATGGTGGCATGGAGTCCATTATAGGTTCTACAAATACCTTCACATTATACATTAGTCACATTGTAAAGAAGAATTATAACCAATGGAATGAACAGTGAGAAAGAAGGAACAAAACAAAACAAAAAAGAGAGAGAGAGCAAGCAGTTTGCTTCAATCTGTATTCAAACTCTATAAATCTTTCTCTGCATGTGGTTTCTACTAATTTTTGTTGTTGTTATGATCACTTATACTCATAGTTTTGCTAATATTGAAACAAGCTTTCATTCTTGGAATAAACCCTACCTGATCAAAGTGTATTATTCTCATACTAAGTTGCTGTAGTCTTTTTGCTATAATTTTTGCATCTATATTCATAAGGGAAATTGGTCTCTAATTTTCTTTCTCTGTTTTGGCTCTTCCCAATTTAGGTATCAGTACCTTATTTGTATCATAAAAAGAATTTGGCAATATTCCCATTGCTCTAATTTTCTCAAACAGTCTATAAAGTATTGGAATTAATTGTTCTTTAAATGTTTGATAGAATTCACTTGTAAATTCATCTGACCATGGAGTTTTTTTTCCTAGGGATTTCATTGATGGTTCATTCAATTTCTTTTTCTGAAAAGGAGTTATTTATGTATTTTACTTACTCTTCAGTTAATCTGAGCAACTTATATTTTTGTAAATATTCATCCTTTTCACTAGGATTGTAAAATTTATGGTCATACAATTGGGCAAAATAATTTCTAATTATTCTTTTAATTTCCACTTCATTGGAGGTACATTCACCCTTTTCGTTTTTGATACTGGTAATTTGGTTTTCTTCTTTCTTTTTAAAATTAAATTGAATAAAGGTTTAAAAATTTTATTGGTTTTTTGTTTTGTTTTGTTTTTATAAAATGAGCTCTTGGTTTTATTTGTTAGTTCAGCAATTTTCTTAATTTCAATTTTATTAATCCCTTCATTTTCAGTATTTCTAATTTAGTATTTTTGGGGGGATTTTCAATGCTTTCTTTTTCTAGCTTTTTCGGCTGCATGCCCAAATCATTGATCTTCTTTTTCTCCTTTTAATTCATGCAAGCATTCAGAGATATAAAACTTCCCCTAAGAAATGTTTTAACTGCATTCCATAGATTCTGGTGTATTGCCTCATTATTATCATTCTCTTGAATGAAGTTAATGATTGTTTCTATGATTTGTTGTTTGACCTACTCATTCTTTAAGATTTGATTATTTAGTTTCCAATTAGTTTTTACTCTATCTTTCCATCATCTTTTAGTACATCTAATTTTTGTTGCATCATGTTCTGAAAAGGACGCATTTAATATTTATGTCTTTCTGCACTGTATTGTGATATTTTTATGCCCTAGTACCTGGTCAAATTTTGTTTATGTGCAATGTGCCACTGACAAGAAGGTATATTCCTTTTCTTCCCCATTCAATTTTCTCCAGAGGTCTTTCATATTTACACTCTCTAAAATTCTATTCTTTCTTGTTTATTTTGAGGTCAGATTTTTCAAGTTCAGAGATGGGAAAGGGGAGGTCCCCTGCTAGTATAGTTTTGCTATCAATTTCTTTCTCTATCTTCCTTAACTCCTCCTCTAAGATTTAGGCCACTATACCACTTGGTGCTTATATAATTAGTAAGGACATTGCTTCATTGTCAGTGGTGCCTTTCAGCAAGATAAAGGTTCCTTTTTTATCTCTTTTGTTAAGAACTATTTTTACTTTTGCTTTATCTGATTTTAGGATTGATACCCCTGATTTTTTTTTTCTTTAGCTAAAGCATAATATGTTCTACTCTGCTTGCTGGTTCCACCACCTTGGGGTCAGGATCTCCTTGTGGTTTGCTAAGATGGGGCTTGTTGGGATGCCTCCTGCCCTGCATTTTAGCCTCAGCACAGCCACAGTCACCACCTTCCTCTAGGACTCCCAAGCTTCCAACTGGTTCCACTATTTCATGATTTTACCTGGGGGCAATATTCTCTGGGTTTTTCAGGTTTAGAAAGAGAGATTGGAGCAGTTATGGTTTACTCCACCATCTTGGCTTGGGGAAGTTCAGGTAGGTGATTTTTAAACATCTAGACTGTGGGCTGATAGCCCTAGGAGTAGCTGCTGCCACTCCTGTAAGCCCTGTGCTTGCCTCTTACTGAGCTCTGACAGACTCCATTCCTGTTGTGCAAGTTCTGAGTCTGTTTGTCCAGGCTAGCTCTGTCTCCTCTATGGTTGAGTCTGTGCTGCTGCATCCCTGGGCTATATGCTCTACATTCCCTCCCAGCACAGCAAATCCTACCCTTCAACAATTTCCTCAGCTGGAAATCAGCAACACTATCTCCCAAAGGATTCTGCCACTCTAAGATCCTTTCAGATTTACTATTTAGGGGTAACTGAAAGAGTTCATGGGCATGTTCAAGTGAATTCCTGCTTTCACTTGGCCATCTTGGCTCTGTCCCTCTATCCTTTAAAAATTTTTTTTAAGAGAAAATTCATTCAAATTGCCTTTTTCCTTTTAGGGAATTTACATTTGAAAGGAAGTTAATTTCTTATACAATGAAGAATAATTAGTATTTACTTTTGCTATAGTCATATTGGAATTGTTATAGTAATGATGTTTCTTTCTTCTGGAATCCCTGCCCTGTCATCTAGAAGATAATAATGGTTTTTGATTTTCATTTATTTCAGAAACTTGATAGACATGTTAATAGACATGTTAATAATGATTAGAAAGTACTTAGGAGATGCAAGTTATGTTATCTTTTGTTGCCACTATCAGTCATTGATTTCCATGAAAATCTTGTACATCTAGCTTACCTGGAAATGTATAACTCAATATGCTACAGTTAGTTCAACTCATTTGGGGAGATGTAATGTAACAAATACTGACAAAATGATTGATTGACTTTGCTCTTAAAAAAGAGCTCTTCATGTCTTAAACCAATAGGCATCATTTAAATTTTTATAGTGTGGTCGATTTTACCACATATTTTTCATTTAGTTTTAATTTAAAATACATATTATATGCATTTATTATACTCCTAAAGCATACTTCACGCTCATGCTCAGAAAATTTTTATTCCATATTAACAGGCATATCCAAGGAAAATAAACAAATGTAGCATCAAATAAGTTTGATATTTTGATTCAAATTTCATCATTCCTACAATTTTTTCCCAATGGCTAGCACTTTTTATTTTATTTTTAAAAATTAATTAATTAATTTCATTTTAGTTTAAAACTTTCAGTTTCACAGGCTTTGAGTTCCAAATTTTCTCCCCCTCCCTTTCTTCCTCCATCCCTTTCTCACCCCCTCCTCCATATATATGAGTTCCACAAATACCTTCACATTAAAAATTAGTCAAGTTGTAAAGAAAGGTTATAGCCAATGGAATGAACAATGAGAAAGAAGGAACAAAACAAAAAAGAGAGAGAGAGAGCAAATAGTTCGCTTCAATCTGCCTTCAGGCTCCATAAATCTTTCTCTGGATGTGGATAGCCTTCTCCATCATAAGTCCTTTGGAATTGTACACCCAGAATTTTGCGGGTTTTTTTTTTGTTTGTTTGCTTTGTTTTGTTTTTGTAAAGTTGTTTTGTAAAGTTTTTGTAAAGTATAACGTTGTGGATAGCTTATATTCCTGTTCCCTCAAATGGAACAGGCTACTTATATGTATTTTACAAATGCACCAATACAAAATTTAAAAAAAATAATAAACCACATCAACAAAAACATGCACCTATGACTATACAATCTTTACTACCACAGGTAAGAGTGTGACTGTGTGTATGTATGTGTGTGCATATATATATGTGTGTGTGTGTGTGTGTGTGTGTGTGGAGAGAGAGAGAGAGAGAGAGAGAGAGAGAGAGAGAGAGAGAGAGAGAGAGAGAGAGAGAGAGAGTCTTACTAAACTAGTTCAGAAAGAATTTTGGAGGATAAAGAAGAGAATATCCCTTTTGCTCTTACTTGTAGAAATCTGAACATTCCATATAGGTTAAGATGTCAACATAAAAAAAAAAAAAATGAATCCCAGCAAAATGAATGAAAGTTGTACTGTGTATTTTGTGTTCTAAAAGAACTATGATCTGTGGTCTCCTCATAAGGAGCTTGTCTCTGGGAAGTTGCATTTTTTATTTTAATATGACTGTAATTAATAAACTTAGGTATTCTAGGTTCCTACTCTCATAGATATAGAACTAAAAGATCCATTAGACTCCATCTAGATGAATCTCCTTCATTTTACAGGTTAGAAAACTGAGGCCTAGAGGTTAAGTTACTTACCCAAGATTAAATAGTCAATGACAGAGTCAATGAAATTTTAGGTTCAAGAGCAGTGCTCTTTCCATTGTACCATAATGCTTCAATTGTTACTTAAGTTATGTAAGATTTTACTTTGTTTTTAATTCAACTTAATTATAATGCTGAGCTGGGTTCATACCATTTAAGACTCCTATGGATGATCACCGGGAAACCCAATATGTCAAGGTATGATTATCCCTTCACTACCTAGAATTTATCTTCATTATATGAGGTTATAGAAGGAGAAACTCTTTAGTCTACTGAAGAGATATACTGAAATTTCAGTGAAGAATACACATATTTGATAATAATATTCCAAGACCAAAACCCATTTAAGCTGGCAGGATTTCAGTTATCCCTGTAGTGAAAGGTTTGTCTATTCCATCAAAGAAAAAGATGTTAAAAAGGGGGGATGGGTGGGATGTGTTTTGAGTTGTAATGAGGATATGGTATTCCTCATAATCACCTACCTGGGGTGGCCTCACCTGAATGTGTGTTTTATATTAAAATGTGTTTTGTATACTGGGTGTGCCTGACTGTTTCTGCTCATTTAATGTATAGTGGTTACAGTACTAAGGGGAAGATAAATCAGCAGGATTCAGTGAGAAATCTTAAGGTCTGTGTGGTTCAGTCAGGGGTTGCTAGACCAAAGAAGAAATATCTTATTGAATGAATAATATAGCAAAAAGAAAAGTCTAAAGCAATGTAAATAGAGAAATGACTAGAATATAGGTTTTCTATCTCTTTTTATAATGTTCAAAAGCTCACTGCTGGCATCAGATGAGTCATTCCTATAACACAGAAAGCTTTTGGATGAACTAGTCAGAATTATGTAATCCAGGAACATATAACTAGGTCTCCCTCTATGCTATTTCCACATATATGTGCAGGCTGATATAATTTGTTTACGTTTTTTAAGACATTTTAAGTTCATAACTTGAATTCAAATGTCTTCTATATACCTCAAATGATATAATAAATCTTTATATTTGCTAAGCCATGAGAAGATTCTTCATCTCTATCTTAAAATAAAAATGATTAGAGATTCTCTTCTATGTGCTGCTGGGAATACAAAAAAGGGACAATGTTATTAATTCACTCAAGTATCTTAAAGTCTGATTTGTGATATATGAAAAAAAAAAGAAACGTGAATAAATCATGATTAATGGAGTGTTGGGTTTGAAACAATTTATTTTGAAATCGAACTGGATTTGTTGTGTAACTCAGTTACTGTATCAACAATGCAGTATTCAGGGGTGGCTAGGTGGCACAGTGAATAGATTACCGGCCCTAGAGTCAGGAGGACCTGTGTTCAAATCCTGAACTCAGACACTTAACACTAGCTGTCTGACCTTGGGCCAGTCACTTAACCCCAATTGCCCTCCAAAAAGCAAAAAAAAAAAAAAATTCCAAAAAACCAAAAACCAACAACAACAACAAAAAGCAATGCAGTATTCACAATGCCTACAGTAACTATAAACATGATATGATTATTAATCACAAAATGTAATAAGCTCTCTACATGGGGGACATAGCTAGAACATTTACTCTAATACCAGAAAACTGAGTTCCAAAAACAGAAAGTCAAAGCCATTACAGTAGCCACGAAGTTGGTACATGTAGTTAATGCAGTAAACACCCACGTTCTCAAGTCTTCAAAATAGAAAAAGGCTAACTCAGACAAAGATCCTCCTCTCCTCACTCATGGTAACTTCTGAGCCCCCACTAAGCTTGTTCCCAGCAGCTCTGGCCCCCGGCAGCTCCTGTCCACTACAGTCCTCAGAAGGAGTCCTTAGCAGAAATTCTGTCTGGCTCAAAAAAATGATTTCTCACCACCACTGCCACTTCCATTCACTGTGCTGACTCAAGCCTTGATCCTACTCAGCTCTGCCTCCTTCCTGCCCCACTCCTTTCTGCTTCATCAGCAAGTTCAAGGAGCATGGAAGACCTTCAAATCCCATTACCATTACAGTTACTTATATGAGCTCTGGACCTCACTTATAGTCTATAAAATGAAGATTTAGGAATAAGTGACCTCTAAGGACAATTTATAATATTCAATTCATGATTCTATGATGAAATAATGACTTAGAAAAATGGACACCAGCCACCACAAGGCAATATCTCATTAATTATCCAACGAATAGTGTAGGTGATAAGTCTTAAGAGATAAGGGAAGAAATCACTTTGTTCTGAAACAGTGGGGAAAAGTATTAACTGGAGAGTGGGAATTGGACTAATCATGAAGGATTATAGATTGTATACAGGTAAGGAAGGGGAATAAAGAAATTCTGATAGTACTTGGATAAATAACACAGAACACAAAGGAAAGATATGTAATAAGGACAGTGAATAAATCATTGTACATGGAGCCCAGCTTTCCTATATCTGATGGTAGACATATTTTGGGCAGGTTGCTTGATACCAAATTGTGGAAGGCCTTGAACATCAGGCTTAAGAATTTAAACTTTATTCCATAAGACATAGGAAGTCACTGGAGTCTTTTGAGTCATGGAGTTCCATAATGTTAGCAATGTGTTAGCAGGATTATCTTCAGGAATATCTTGGAGCAAATTAATTCAGACAATTTACAACCCCATAGGGAAGGCTAGGTGGCACAGTAGATAGAGTGCTGGGCCTGGAGTGAGGCAGACTCCTCTGCCTGAATTTAAATCTGGCCTTAGACATTTACTAGTTGTGTGACTGTGAATAGGTCACTTAACCTGTTTGCCTCAGTTTCTTAACTATAAAATGAACTGGAGAAGGAAAAGGTAAACCACTTAAGTATCTTAGCTGAAAAAATCCAAAATGGGGTCACAAAGAGTCAGAAATGACTGAAAAATGACTAAACAGCAACAACAGCTAAATCATAGATTTGCTTTCTAAATCTTAAAATGCTACTTAAATGCATGCAATTACTTTATGAAAGGAGCTTAATGACATTCAAAATCTCTTCCTCAGTTGGAGTTTGGCTTCAGCATTGATTAATGATGGTCTGTTTAGAACACTATGGAAGTGTTCTGCCTATCTATCTAGAATCATGTTCTTATCACTAATCAATGTGGTTCCATCAACACTAAGTAGTTGCAATGCACTGGAGGTCTTTGACCCATCAATAGCCTTCAGGGCTTGATAAAAGTGCTTTGGATTGTTACAGCACAAAACTGAATTTCATCTGCTTTCTTACTGATCCAGGAATCCTGCATCTCTCTAAATTTTGCTTATACTTTACTTTTGATGGAATTAAATGCTGACTTCTTAGAGATGGATGAACTACTCTGCTGATAAATCCTGTGGAGTTCCTGTTTTTCATTTAGCAACTTCTGAATTTCCCCATCATTTTCATCAAACCAGTCTTGGTGTGTCTGAGTGTTTTAACCCAGATGAGCAAATGCAGTCCTATACAACCAAATCTCTGATAGCTGCCCAGCTTCTTTTCTGCTCCTCTGCTGCCAACTGTGTATTGGCTCAACTTTCCGTCCAAGTTAGCAACAAACTGCTCCTGCTCAGAAAAGAGCTCTAATTTGTTGACATTAATTTTCCTGGTAGTCATTTTGCCTCGGTGTCACTTTTATTGAATTTGAATATTTAGCTTGGAGAAGATAAGTCTATGATCAGGCCAGCACTCTGCACCACACATTCCCATTGTCTCTCTCACATCTTGTCTGTCTTTTCTCCTTACAGTCACAAAGTCTATTAGATGCCAATGTTTGCTGCAAGTGTGTATTCATGAAGTTTTATTGCATTTAGGTAAACAGAATACAGTGCTGTTGAAGAGAAGGTCATGAGATGCATAAGAATTCAGTAGTAAGTGACCATTGCTGTTACTGTTTCCAACTCCATTTCTCCCTAGGACTCCCTGTCAAGTCTGGTAGTCTGAGCCCACTCTAACATTAAAGTCCATCAAAATGATAAGCTTGTCCTCTTGGCACACTAATGATAAGGGACTCTAGGTCTTCATACATCTTTTTTTTTCCTTTGAACTCATTAGGGTTCGTCATGGTGGGAGCATGGGCACTAATAATGATGACATAACATTTTTCCTGTAAGTGGCAATCACATTGTCATGGACCTATTGTTGACTCCTTTTAGCAGGCATACCAGATTGTTGACTAGATTAGTTTTGATTGCAAAATCTATGCCAGCTTCATGGTGCTCCTCTTTACTGCAACTACTCTAGAAAAAGTGTACCCAGCTTCAACTTCAGTAAGCTTGCCTTCGTTTCCCAGCTTTGTTTCACTCATTGCTGCTCTTTGGATGTAATACCTGCTGAATTCACTTGTAACAAGAGCTGTTCCTCTTTCGGGTCTACTGGATTTTGTTGTCTGTAAGTGTGCACACATTCCATGAGCCAATGGTAAGTGGAATTGTTTTTTCAGGTATTTTTATAGTGTGTGTGTTTGTGTGTGTGTGTGTGTGTGTGTGTGTGTGTGTGTGTGTTTCAACTGCAGAATGGGATTCCACTTCTGCTCCACTAATCAGGTCAGGGTTGGGGTAAACAGACAATTTTTAAGGCTCCTTTCCTTGCCCATTCCTGACACAAGATGGTGAGCAGAGTAATCCTTAAAAGGCTGCTCAGGCACCCGGGGGGCTGTCAAACCTCACTGCTGCTTTCAGCGAGAAACAACCCTATGACCTGGGTCCCCTATATGTAGGGTTGTGACTAAAACTCCCAGTGTACCCACACTTGCTGCTTTGTAACTTGCCTGTGGAGATAAGATTTATAAGATAGAGGGTCCATTGCTCATATAAAAGCTGACTGAAAATTTCTGGGTTACTTGGCAAGAAAAAGTTATCCCCCAGGAGTTCAAGGATGCCTTCATTGTCCATCTCTATGAAGGTAAAGGAAATAGGTTGTCATGTGATAATCAAATGGGGTCTCTCTCTTAGTCCTTTCTGGCAAGATTCTTGCCAAAGTCCTCCTTAATAGGCTGATCCTTCACTTGGGAGATGCTCATCTACCTGAGAGCCAGTGTGATTTCAGAAAGGACTGAAAAGAGTTGACATGGTGTTTCCTGCCTGACAACTCCATGAAAAATGCCAGGATCAGAACAGTAGTCTGTATAAAATGTTTGTAGAACTGACCAAGGCCTTTGATACTGTTAGTCATGATGGTTATGGAAAATTATGTCAACATTTTGTTGTCCAGATAAATTCATCAGCATTGTATGTCAATTTCATGATGGCATACTTGCCCAGGTTCTAGATATTGGGCAATGCTCTCTTGCCTTCCTAGTCACCAATGGAGTGAAACAAGGCTGTGTGCTTGCTCCCATGCTTTTTAGCATGATATTTTCAGCCATGTTGTCAAATGCTTTCAACAAGGATGAATAGGGCATCAAGGTTAGCTACTGTACTGATGGTAAAGTCCTCAACTTGAAAAAAGCTACAAGCCAAGACCAAACTGGAAGGAGTGTTGGTGAATGATTTTCTGTTTGCACATTCATTTGAATTGTCCTGGGAAGATTCTGAAGATCACCTGGCAGGATAAGGTACCAGACACTGAGGTCCTTACTGGAACGAAATTGTCAAGCATTAAGTTATTATTTGGGGCAGCTAAGTTGCTCAGTAGATAGAGCACTGGGCCTGGAGTCAGGAAGATGTGAATTCAAATTCAAAGATGTGAATTCAAGTCAGGAAGATGTGAATTCAAAGCCTCAGGTACTTACTAGCTATATGATCCTGGGTAAGTCACTTAACTTCTGTTTGCCACAATTTATTGGAGAAGGAAACATCAAACCACTCTAAAGATACTCTAGTATCTTTGCCAATAAAACCCTACAGATAGTATTAGTGTGCTATGCTCCATGGGGTCATGAAGAGTTGGACAGGACTGAATGACAGAACAATAACCATACTATTGAAAAACAAGAAATCCGGATTTCAGTCTCAGTCAATGGTTAAACATATCTGAGTTGTTTGAGAGAATGTGTAATTTAATGGATAATGAAGTAGATTTAAAATTGGAGTACTTGGATTTATTTGAATATCATCTAGATATTAGTTGTATAATGATGGTTATTTTAATCTCCCAGTGACACAACTTCCTTATCTGTAAAATAGGAATAAAATTACACAAATCAGCTCACGAGGCTATTTTGAAAAATTTCTTTGTAAACCTAAAAAGTGTTAGGTAAATATAAGTTCCCATTATTTTCAAAAAGCTACAATACTGAAAAAATTTAGGGCATGAAATTAATTTGTAATAGTGGGAATACTGGTACAAGTAAGGCTGATAAAATAACTACAACATACATATATATATATATTTATAATCATTTAAATTTTTCAATACACTTTATTTATTATCTGATGTGTTAGGTATTACAATTTATATTAAATTCACTTTACCAGTGAAAGAACAGAGGCTCCTTATTACCTCTGATATAATAAAAAACAAACCCTCTTCTGTTTGGCACTTAGCTCAGTTTCCACAGCCTAGCTCCAACTTCCTGTTTAATTTTTATTATTTATTACTCATCTTTACACACTAAACTTTAGTAAGGAACAATCCATGATATCAGTAAATCTTCTATCACTGTGTCTTTGCACAAGTATCTGTCCTCCATGGTTGAATTGCCTACTTTCCTCATTTCTGCCTCCTAAATTCCTCAGTTTCTTCTAGGCTTCAACTCTATCACTATCTTCTATTTTTGTGATCTCCCCAGTGACTAAAGCCTCACCCTCTCTCCACAAGAAGTTACCTTTATTTGGTGCATGGTTATCATATATGTAAATATTATCTGCCTGGAAAAATGTTGAGGGTAGGGATTTTATTTCTTCTGGTTATGTATATGCAGATCCTAGGACAGTACCTGGCATATAGTAGCTATTAAATATAAGCTTGTTGACTGATTTTTAAAAATAAATTTGACAACTGTTCTACTTGCAAAAATGTATTTCAGTACAATTAATACATGTTTATGAAATATAATCTTTTTTAGAGTAGTTGATGCTAGGCCATTCCTTAGTTTTAATCAGTTTCCATATTGGATAGCTTTAAAAAGGTATACTCTAATTTTATATTTCTTAATTCCTTCTGTTTTCTTAAATTTTGAATAAATTTCCAGTGTCAAAGCATATCAAGTAAGACATGCTCAAATATGTTGAAGCATTTCAAATTAAAAAGGAAAAAAAAAGTTATAGTGCTTTAAACAGATGATAATGATTGGCAGGCAAACATAAAACTGCTTCTTGGAACTAGCAAATGCCAAGAAGTACTCATCACATCACCCTGAGATGTAAGAGAGTACATCAGGGCCACAGATGTTTATTTAATATTTTTAGTATTACTTGTCAAAGACCTTTCTCTCATAGTGAAGCCCCTGGCAGGGTGATTTGTTTTATTAGAAATATACAAAGTATTTTCTAAATTTGACAAGGTCTTCTGGCTCTGTAATTCCCTTTGTTTTAAAATTTAAAGTCACACATTACAGAGGGGATAAGGAATGATACCAAATTACACACTATTCACACATGACATAAGCAATGGTAAAATGAAGTACCTTATAAGATGAGAAAATTAGACAGATCATGTTAATCTTCTTATATTTTGACAAGCTTAGTTTTCTTTCCAATGCATCAAATCTGTCCCCTCTTTTCCATTCCCAATTTGAATACCATGGCTCAGTCTTCAGATACATTATAAATAGTGATACTCTGGGAGGTGTAGGCTATATTGTGCTATATGAGCACAGCCACTTATTGAGTGCCCTTGGATCAATCCTTTAGCCTTTTTTGGACTCAGTCTTCTCATTTGTAATATGAGAAGATTGGAATAAATTTTATCTAAGGTCCTTTCCTCCTCTAGTTCCATGATTAAGTGATGCTGATTATGCCATTTGAAGATGCAGTCCTATTTTTGACACACACCCTTTTTTTTCTATGCCTCTTCTTTTAAAATTTCTGGTTTGAACATTAAATGAAACTTAATATTCCACTGAGGACTCAGTGGAACATTAACTGCTTTTCCCCCATTTCCTCTAACTCACAGGGATAGGAGTTATACTTGGCATGCCCTTTTTTCCCCAATACCACATCCAGACTCTAGCTCTTCCACCAGCATGCAACAACTTTCCACGCCAACTATCTTCTCTCTGTTCCTTCTCCCTGTCATTTATGGACTGCAAAGATACTTTCTCACTTTTCTTTATAATCATAATTACTCTTGATCATATTTCCTCCTCAATCCCCTGTCCCCAGAATTAACCTAATAGAATTTAATATCCTCACTAATGATCTTTCTAAAATTATGTCCTCACATCCCTTTGGAATCATCAACTAACATGTTCTACATGTCTACTTTTTAGCTTCCCATTGTTTTGTTCACACAACTACCTAGAAATGTTCCTTTTCTGATATATTGAACTTCCAATTCCCCATTTCCAACAACAGGCTAAAATAGTTTCCCAAAGTGTGTGATACCATCCCCTAGGGGATGCTTGAATCTTCGAAGGGGTGGGGGCTGTAGTAGCCTCAGGTGCAATTGGGGAGCATTGAATAAAAATAAGGGGACAATGGAAACATCATAAGGAAAGAACATAAGAAAATTTTGTAAAAACATTCATACATGTTTAATCTGTTGTGTAATAGAGTTAAAACCATAGTGATTCCATTATGTTGAATAAACACACAAAATGTAAGTTATAACCTATCAGTGGTCAAATCCCCTGACAGGTTTTAATAAGCAAGTGTTGGCAGGCAAGTGTGTTGTGTATTGCAGAGAAGTCCAGCATGTATGTGTGCGTAATGACTTGTTTACAATGTGATACTATATGGTCACATGACACAATATTGCATCATCACAATTTCAATGCAGGAAAAAATTCCACAAATTTATGATAAATTATTAAATTTAAGATGCATAATTTAAAATATTTTATATTTTTTGTAATGATGCAATTTTCAAAAAGTCTACTAAAGGGTTAAAAAAGATTTCCAGGGTCAGCTAGGCATTGTAAATCGAGCACCCATCCTGGAGTCAGGAGGACCTTGGGCAAGTCACTTAACCCCAACTGCCCTGCCTCCACCCCCCTCAATAAAAGACAGATTTCCAGTGGCAACAGAGTAATTTTTTTAAAGGGGGATGGTAGACCAAATGAGTCTGGGAACATCTGGTTTATAGTTTTTGCTGTTTTCTTTCTATTTTGCTTCTCTAATATCTGTTCTTCATCTTCATTAGGACCTTTGGTTTTCTCCCAATACATATTCTCCCAATATAACAACTATACTCTTGGTACCAATGGAAGACATTTGAAAAATTAAAAAAAAATCTCTTCGATTCCTGAATCCAGTATTCACTCAGCCTTTATACAAAACCTGTGAAATTTCTGCCTTATGCCTCCTCTTCTCCTACTTTAATGTGACTGAACTCTCATGTTCTTCTAAAGGAAACAGCAAACTATCAAACCATGCTGTCTGAGTCTCCTACAAATTCATACTGACTTCAATTAGTGCCTTATGGTTATATGGGAATCCTTGTTAAATTGTAGCTGTGTTCAAACTTCTTATCTTTCCTTGAATTTTCACACCCACCTTTTCTCTTCATTGTTCAAGCAATGCTGAGCCTATTTAACTGTGTTACAAGTGAAATCATATCTCATTACCTTGTCTGCAATGATATTAATAGGACAATGTAAAAGTATTTCCAATGACTTGCCTGAATCTGAATATTCTGTATCAGTGGCATTCCCCAGATCTAATAGTAGCACTGTTAAAAATAGATAAAGCTTTTTTGACGTTATTGAATCCATGTTGGCTCTTAGTGATGATTCTCTATTTCCAAGTATTCTCAGGATATCAATTTAGTAATTTGTTATATAAGTTTATTAATAATTGAATAAAGCTCAAAGGCATATAGTTTGAATTAGCCACCTTATCTTCCTTGCTGAAGATTTTGCCCACATATATCCGTTTCCAGCCAAGCAATGTCTCTAATTCCTTAGCAGTATTTCTCAAAGATCATCGACATTTCAAAAATCTCATCCATAATATAGTCAGGTGACTTTAACTCTTTGAGTATTTACTTTAAGAGCATGAAAGTTTTATTCAGAACTTGGATTCAAATCCTGACTCTGACTACCTATGTGACTGGGCAAATTCCTTAACCTTTTTCCACTCCGTTTCTTTTTAAAATGAGAAGCCTGAACTATACAACCCCTTAAGACTCTGCCAACTCTAAACCTGTGAAAGCATCAGCTATTCTTTTTTGGTCTTCTTACCTCTATTGTATTTCAACTATCCATTAACTATTTTTCTCTCTTTTTTTTAGTTTTGCAGGGGAGAAGGCAGGGCAGTTGGGGTTAAATGACTTGCCCAAGGTCACACAGCTAGTAAGTGTTAAGTGTCTGAGGCTGAATTTGAACTCAGGTCCTCTTGACTCCCGGGCAAGTGTTCTATTCACTGTGCCACCTGGCTGCCCCAAATATTTTTTCCTATATAAAGTATTTTTATCTTCTTAGTGTTTTGTTTTCTTAATATTTATACCATCTTCAGTGACTCGTTCTTATTTCTGTCTGGTGTACTAAAATTTGAGCGTGCTATTGATTCTTAGCTCTCCATTTTTCTTTTCATCATATTTAATTGTGACCATGTTGTTAATTTTCATTCTTTAAGAGGCTCCTATTTTTTATTGACTTCCATTTTAGAAACATATATCATAAAATGCTACCTGTTCTTTCTCTGAAATCCTTTAAATCAAGTCTCCTAAAGTCTAGGATACACTTAATGCCACTACTTGGATAGTTCTGGCATCTTTATCTTCACCCACCAACACTCATCAGAGTTCCAGTTCAATATTTCTAAGGACACATGACTCTTGAGTCTGTAACTCCACATTCCAACTTCTTCCCTATATTTCCAGCCTTATTTCATAACACTCTCTCTTTTCAAACTCTATTTTCCAGCACAGCTGGACTATTAGTCATTTCCTAAGCTTGACAGCCCATCTTCAATATCTCTGCATTTATAGAGTCATTCATGTCTGTACTGTATGCCTTGTATATCATCACCTGTCTGAATCCCTATCTTCTTCAAGGATCAACTCAGATGCCACCCCTTCTGTTAAGCTTTTCCTGATCTTCTTAGTGCTTAGTGCTCTTTCCCTCCTCATTTTTCCTTGTACTACTTTTATCCGTGTACCTGTTGTGTCTACCCAATAGACTGTGATGTCTTAAAGGCTGGCACTGTTTTGCTCTTTTCTGTGTAATTCCAGAGCCTGGCACTGTACCTGACATCTAGTTGACACTTCATATTTTTAGAACTGAATTAGAATTAGATAACATGTTGGATGTTGTTACATCATTTACTGTTTGATTTTTAGCATGCTTTCTTGATAAAAAAAAAATATCCAGTGAACCTTTAATACCTTTACACATTTTAATATTTATATATATATATATACATACACATACACACACCTATATGTATTTCTGTTTATTTTTTTCATGAATCAAACGCAAGAAATTTCCTTGCTCATGGAATCATTATTGTTACAGCATAGATGGTATATGCATACATACTATAAAATATATTAATGTATGATATTAAATAGATATCTATACACATAAACATATATACACATGGACTTCCAAGGTGCTCTGCCACACACCACCTCCAAACAATGTGAAAGGGAAATCTGAACAACTTCTGGAGCCCCAGTACCCACAGAACTACACAGAGAAGCTAACCTCCTGCTGAGGACAGCCCAGCAGCCCTGCAGGGAGTGGCCAGCGCAGCACTCTGAGAGTGGGCAGCACAGAGCTTGGGAACCAACAGGGTGGTCAGCCAGCAGCCTGCTAGAGGGACCCCAGAACACCAGCAGCTGTGGCGATTCCAGAACTATCAGCACAGATATGCCTAGGACAAAGTGAGGGGTTAGTGCCCTATGGACTTTGGGACCAGTATTTGGGGAACTGGTCGGCTTCCTCCCCTGGGGGTGAAAAGCTGCTGGGGGGGGGGGGAATGGAGCCAAGATGGCGGAGTAGAAACTGCACTTCCAAGGTGCTCTGTTCCACACAACTTCCAAACAGTGTAAAAGGGGAATCTGAACAACTTCTGGAGCCCCAGCACCCACAGAACTACACAGAGAAACTAACCTCCTGCTGAGGAGAACCCAGCAGCCCTGCAGGGAGCAGCCAGCTCAGTGCTCTGAGAGCAGGCAGCACAGCAAGCTGGGAACCAACAGCACAGTGCTCTGGCAGCCAAGCACAGTGCTCTGGCAGCCAGGCCCAGGCCCAGGTGAGCCTCGGTTTTAGCCCTAGGATGGCTGGGCCAGCAGCCGGCTGGAGGGACTGCAGAACACCAGCAGCTGTGGCAATTATAGAATTATCAGCACAGATATGCCTAGGACAAAGTTAGAGGTTAGTGCCCTATGGATTTTGGGACCAGTATTTGGGGAACATGTAGGCTTCCTCCCCTGGGGGCGAAAAGCTGCTGAAGAAACAACAGCACAGAAGCCATTTTGCAGCATCAGTGGAAGCTCTAGCTCCTGGTCTGCGAACTGTAGAGAGATCCAGCAATCAGTCTGGGGGTTAATCACTCTTTCTTTAAACTGCCTGGATCTGGATTGTGGTCTGGGGGGGAGGTTTGGGGTGGGTATCCAGATTGCCAGAGCGTGTGGAGGCTTTACAGAGGCCACCCAACCTGCGGAAGTTGTGAAGACCCCATGTTTGGGGCAGAAGCTCTCCTGTCTGGTGGCAGAGTCCTACTGTGGCAACAAGCCCCAAAATCAAGTAATTAAGTGGCAACATGCCTAGGCAAAAGAAGCAAAATAAACAGAAAAATTCAACATTGGACTCCTATTTTAGGGGCAAAGAGTATCAAAGCATGGAGGAGGAATGTGAGGTCAGAACTCCTGCACCAAAAGCCCCAAATGAAAATACAAGCTGGCTACAGGCCACAGAGGACCTTAAGAAGCAGATAAGAGAAGTGGGGGAAAATTGGGAAGAGAAATGATAAAGATGCAAGAAAAGTATGAAATGACAGTCAACAGCCTGACTAAGGAAAATAACACTTTAAAAAATAGACTAACTCAAATGGCAAAAGAGGCTCAGAAAGGCAATGAGGAGAAGAATGCCTTAAAAAGCCATATTTGCCAGACAGAAAAAGAATCTCAAAAGCTCAATGAGGAGATTCATTCCCTCAGAGTTAGACTGGAGCAAATGGAAGCTAGTGACTTTATGAGAAATCAAGATGTTGTTAAACAGATCCAAACAAATGAAAGAATAGAAG
The DNA here is from genome assembly GCA_011680675.1 of Gymnobelideus leadbeateri. NCBI lineage: Eukaryota > Metazoa > Chordata > Mammalia > Diprotodontia > Petauridae > Gymnobelideus > Gymnobelideus leadbeateri. The sequence goes on along the minus strand of WOXC01009690.1, from coordinate 100,889 downwards.
GCAATGTGAAATATCTCATGGGAAAAACCACTGACCTGAAAAATAGATCCAGGAGAGATAATTTAAAAATTATTGGACTACCTGAAAGCCATGATCAAAGAAAGAACCTAGAAATCACCCTTCAAGAAATTCTCAAGGAAAATTGCCCTGATGTTTTAGATCCAGAGGGCAAAATAGAGGTTGAAAGAATCCACTGATCACCTCCTGAAAAAGATCCCAAAAAGAAAACTCCCAGGAATATTATAGCCAGGTTCCAGAATCCCCAGATCAAGGAGAAAATACTACAAGCAGCCAGGAAGAAACAATTTCAATATTTTGGAAACACAATCAGAATAGCCCAGGACCTGGCAGCTTCTACACTGAGGGATCAAAGGGCATGGAATATGATATTCCAGAGGGCAAAAGAGTTGGGATTGAAGCCAAGGGTCACCTACCCAGCAAAACGGAGTATCTTATTTCAGGGGAAAATATGGTCATTCAGTGGAATAGAGGACTTTCAAGCATTCTTGAGGAAAAAACCAGAGTTGAATAGAAAATTTGACATTCAGACACAAGAAGCAAGAAATGCTTGAGAAAGTAATCAAGGAAAAGAAACCAAAAGGAACTTATCAAAGTTGAACTATTTACATTCTTACATGGAAAAACAATAACTGTGTCTGATCAAACCTTTCTCATTATGAAAATAATTGAAGAAGGGTATATGGGCATATGTTTACAGGTATACATGGATAGAGGGCACAGGTTGAATTTGATGGGAAGGTATGATACGTAAGGGGTGAAGTCAAGAGGTGAGAGAGGATAGTGGCAAGAGGAGATGGGGAGAGACAGGGCAGGGTAAACTATCTCATGTAGAAGAGGCAAGGGGAAGTAGTTGCAGGGGAGGGGAAGAATAGGAAGGCAAAAAGGCAAAAGCATATTCTCATTGAAGTTGGCTCAAGGAGAGAATCACATACATACTAAATGGGATATCTCACCCTGCAGGAGAGTAGGGGAAAGGGGGATGAGGGGGGGATGGAGGGGAGGGCATTCTGGGGGGACGGGAGGTTGGAAGTACCCACCATCAAAGAGGGACAGGATCAAAGTAGGGAATGGACCAGGTGGGAGGTGAGATGGGTGGGAGGGAAATATAAGCTGTCATTTACAATATATCTACTATGGTAATGTTTTGAATAGCTATAAATGTACACTTACTGAATTGCTTATCTTCTCAGAGGGAGTGGGTGACAAGGGAGGAAGGGAATGGATCTGAAAATCGAAGTTTTAAAATTAAATGTTTCATAAGATGTCCAGGCATTGGGGTTCAGAGATTCACCTTGCCCTAATGGCAAAGTCGAATTGGGTATGGGAGAAGATATGCGAGAGAGCAGATTGGATGAGGGGATATCTAGTGGGACTGCTATTCTGGGGTGGTGGGTAGGAAAAAATGGGGAAAAATGTAACTCAAAATCTGGTGGAAATGAATGATGTAAACCAGAAGTTAATAAAGCATTTGTTTAATTAAAAAAACATATATACACATGATCATACACATATATTCATGTGGATTTATATATGCAAAGTTTCATGAATGTATAGATATGTGCATTTATGTACATGTGTTTCATATATATCATATGTGTATGTTTCTATGGTGTTTGTTTTATATCTTTTATGACACACTGAACAAAAATTTTACATTTGATTCATGTAAACACACTATGGAGGTACAATAATGGAAGACCAAATGAAGAATATTAATTTCACACACACCAGTTTAATCATTTTAAAATTATGACATATAAAAATCAGAAGCTTCATACAAACAGTTTTATTTATAAAGTAAGTTGAAATTAGTGTAGGTTATGATTTCTTTTTTTTTTTCTGTTTTTATATCAGAACCATGATTCTTTGACATAGGAAATTCCTATTTAGGAAACTGCATTTACACAGGAGGTTGGCAGTTGTTCTGTTCCTTGGTCTTAGAATTGCCTTTCACACTGAAATATTAAATGATATTTTCAGGGTCACACAGTCAGCATGCATTTAAGGTCATATTTGAATCCATTCCTTTCTGATTCTTAGGCCATCTCCCTATCAATGTGCTTTTTGTGCTAATGATTCTCCTTAACAGACAGTAGTACATAGGTAAAACATTTTAAAATGCCCAGAATGCAGGGCACCATCCTTCTAATAGCATTAATACAAATTGTTACTTGCTTGTTACTAAATTCCTGAAAGCATAGCTGAGGTAACTGAGGCTCAGCAAGGCCCAGTAACAGGTCATAGAGTCAGTAACACCAGAGATGTTATTTGGGAGATTTGGGCCCAGTTCTTCTCACTGCAGAGTCAGTGCTCTTTCCACTGTGCTATACTATTTTAAAAAGGGAATCTGTCTTAGATTCTTCTCCTTCTAAGGTATGTGAACAAGGACATTAGGATAAAAGCATGCCAACTTCTCTGTGCTCTAGTGCCTGAATCATATTTACTAATATAATCTTGGAACCTGGAAGCCTTTGCAATTGATGACCTCTATGAACCTGTACTCCTATAGTGAGCACATGTGAAGGGGATTAGAGTTTGGCCTCAACCCAAATTTGGAAATATGCAAAATTCTCTCTCATCTTTTTTCTTCTTACCCATCTGCCTTCATTCCCATATCTCCACAGATGGAGAATTTTTTATATCTCATTCCCAAAAGGCCTTACCCTTGGTCAAAAAACATCTAATAAATTGCTAATCCTCACAAAGGTGCTTATTAGGAGGAGGAGAACATATGCTCTTGACTTTAGAAATTATACTAGAGATTAACAGTCAATCCTTCAAAGGAAGAAACTAGAGCTAAGAGAGGTCAACCTCAGTAACTTAGTTTTTTAAATTTCCTACATAGATGCTTTCTCTCTCTTTCTCTCTCTGTCTGTCTCTCTCTCCACACACACACACACACACACACACACACACATACATACATATACACACATAAATAGATACATATATCTACATTTATATATGTTTGTATATGTATCCACACACATACACAGATATACATACATACATATACATGCATGCATATGTTTAAATCTTGGAAATTAAAGAAACTTAGAGGTTAGTAGGAATGAAATAATAACAATATATTTAATACCTTTCAAAAATTCTTAATGTCAACAAATAGCTTATTTATAAAGTGATTTCTGGTTTACCAAATGTTTTCCTAACAACACCTCTGTGAGATTTTGTTTTGTTATTCACATGTTACAGATACAGATACTGAGCCTCAGAGAGCTTAAGAGTCTTTGCTAAGGGTTTGTGAATCCATACTAAGCCTTAGTTATCGTGTCTATTTCTAAGTATTCACACGATATCCTATAAATAACTTGTTATATAATTTTATTAGGAATTGAGTAGTCAAGTGACTTGGGCAGGGTCACACAGGCAGAATTTCTAAGACCAGAGCTGGTATTCTTTCCACTGTCATGCTATAGGAAGAAAGGATTTAGGTTGAAATTTAGGGACTGTGATGTAAGAGTGGGGAAGAAATTTGCGGATATTGATTCTTAAGTTGTAATGCATAAATAGCTATTGATTCTACACACTTATAAGATTGACCCTTTGCTTTTGACATGGGTTTTCCTTCCATGTATATACAGGAAAGTACATTGATAGTAAGTATGCACTGTTATATTCTTGATAATTCTCAAAAGAATCTTTCTCTTACTATTCCATTTTGTCATGGATAATGATGATGGTTAGACCTGGGAAATCATGGGTATAGGGATCTCTGAGTAAAAAAAAAATCCTCTACCAATCTAGGTACCTTCTCTGTGATTTATACTCTTACAGACTTGCCTGCTATGCTGTGAGTTTAAATGAAATGCCCAGTGTCACAAAATCTTTGTGTGTCAAAGGCAATTCAAGAACCCAGGTGATCCTAACACTGAGGTCATACATCTATTCTCCATGCCATTCTAGTTTCTTCTCTTTGTAATGAATATACTGCCTAAAATGACTCAATTGCCTTCATTAAACAAAAATAAATGATAAAATATGGGAAATGATTCTTCATAATTCTCTGACCCACCAGAAAAAGAACAGACTGCTGTAAACCTTCACAGGGACAGGGTAGCCATGAGTCAGTTCACATAAGACGTGTAAAAATTCCTCTAACCTATTCACAAGAATGGATCAAAGCTCTATCTGGTTATTTCAGGTGATTCTTTCACAGACCTTGTGGGTATTTCTTCTTGGACAAGTCATTCTAGTTACCAGAGCAATACTAGTTAAAAGCTCAAGTTCACCATTTGTTATTTGACTTCAGAAACAAATATAACATAAAAACATAGGATCATAGAATCTCAGAGTTGGAAGGAACATCAGTGAGCAACTAGTCCAATATGTACCTGAAAAACAATTTCTTCTACCATATATGTGACAAGTAGTCATATGACCTTTATTTGAAGGCCTCCAATAAAAGGGGAGTTTCCAGTCTCAGAAAGAACCTATAGGAAGAAAACTAATTCTTTGTGTTCAAGAAATAAATGCATGTTTTGCAACTACAGTGAGAGTGGTGAGGGAGGGATACTCTTCTTTTTCCTTTAATCTATCTCAAATATGCACATTTTTGAGGGTTTTAAGAGTATCTTTTGCAATGACTTTTTTCACTCTTTTCCTAATGAGCATGACTATCTTCTCTATGATGTAGGTTTTGGCTCACACTTTCGTTGGAAGTTTTATGTCAGTGATTACTACAGGTAGATTTTATACAGATTACCTGAAAGTGAGGAGAATGAGGTGAGTCATTATTGAAATATTATTATGAGGGAACACCCATTTAATCCTTGAACATCTTTTGTAATTTCATTTCCCTTGATAGTTTCCCTCCTTCTTAGTATTGCTTTGACTATACTTTTCTTGCCTGAATGTACTTACTCCATTCACTTGGGGTCACCTGGCATATTCCTTTGGTCAGAAAACTCATTATGAAGGGTGAGGTGCTGTTTTATGTTTCAGTTATGGCCTGCAGATTTTTCAAATTTCACCTGAGACAAAGGTAATTTTTGTAGACACAGTAGAATAAAGTAGATTGAACAATGACCTGAAAATCTCACTCATTAAAAGTGGTAGTTGTAGCCTTTTTCATAGATTCTATAAGCATTTCTCAAATGTCACAGCTTGAAAAGTTCTTTTGGACCAGTTCTGGAAAATATCACAGGAAGGCATAGATGGAGGTACTTTTTCTTACCACATTCAGAATGCTGAGCTGCTGTTTCTAAGAATATACTTCTACAGTTGATTAATTGAGCTGCTGAGGCTGGATATTCCATGGAGATAGGATTCATTTAGCCAAGCTCTTGATCTGATCTTATTTTTTCATTCTAAATTCTGAACATTACCTGGACTGTATTGTGCTGCTATTGAATTCAGGACCATGATTTAGTGGGTTGGAAGGTACCATTTGTTTTGTTTCTGCTCAATATGAAATTCTTTGATCAGCTCAAGAAGAGTCAAAATAAAAGTGTTTGCCAAGAATGTTCTCATTCATCAAAGACAAAAGTCAGAAGTTTGAAATCAGTTATTATTATGTAGTTTTGAAGATAAATGACATCAACTTCTGCCCTTATTCCTGTAATAAAGATGGAGATTGCATGATTCAACCTTAAATCCTGATAGAATATTGAGGGAACCAAGGGAAAAAATGACTTATCTGGTGACCTCAAATACATTTTATTTTTAGTCCCTAATATTTTAAAGAAAGTAAAACTTAGTTTCAATTGGGTATGCTACTTAATAGGAATAGTTTATATTGCAAAATTATATTTATTTCTGGTTCAATCTACTTAATAACAAAAATAGCTCTAAATGTCTGTCATATTAGAAAGTTAGGTAAAGTTTCTTTCTTTAAAACATATTTTTAGACAAATACTAAAATTATAAGCTTAAATATTAAACTTAAATATAAAAGAAAAAAGAAAATAAATGTCATTTGCACATCAGAGCATAGGAGAGGAATCAGAATATATAGCAATAATTTATTTCAGGATAGGCGATATAATAAATACTGTACATTATGCTGTACATCTTTTCTTTGCTTCCTTGTAGGCTTTCTTTTGTTCTCTGCTCTCCTCCCCCCTGCCGGCCACCTCAAGGCCACAATTGAGTATGGATATGTTTATATAAAGGTATTGATATATATATATATATATATATATATATATATATACACACACATACACAGATATACATTCATACATACATACACACATAAATAAACATGTATTTTCCCTAAGAGATTCTACTCCTAATCTTTGTGCATTTCTCTTTTTTCCTATCTCTCCTAACTTCTCTTCTTTACTTCTATCTGTTACCTTGTCCTCGAATAACTTAACCTACCACCACTTCAGCAATCCCTCCCTTAAACTTTCATTCTTCTAAATCTAAACACCATTTTGTACACCCTTTGACCTATTCTGTCCCCTCCCCTCTAAAGTTCCCTCCCTTGTCTTCCCATTCCCCTAAATATAAAGACTGTTCTATATCCCCTTTTTAATCTATTACTTCACCTTCCCCTCTAAAGATCCCTCCTTATGCTCTCATGCCTCCTTATCCCCTTAGAGTTTTATTTCTTTCTAAATTTAGAAGACTCTTATACTCTTCTAGATGTATATGTGATGGGGAAAGGGCAGTAGGTTCCAGGGGACTCTGATCAAGATCAGAGTCTCCAAGTCTGGAAGGAGTTCAGTAGGCTCAAGCAAACTTGGAGCCGAGATTATAAACGTTTATTGTTACTTTGCAGCGGGCAAGGGTTCTTAGTGAACCTGAAAACTTACAGAAGTCACTGGTTTAGTTTTAAGGAGTCAAGACTGTAAATCAGGTGTCAATTATGCTAGCTAGGTGAATAAGGGTGGGATTAGGGAGGAGTTAAGAAGTGGTCAGTGCTTAAAGGAACATGCACTTTTAATATCAACTTTGCAGGTGTATTGTCCATAATTCAATGGGACATAGCCCGAAGGGGGTGGGGGGGTTGCCTGGAGGTGTGGTTTTAGGCCTGAAACTCACTAAGTCAACTAGTGGTCAGGGCTGACTGAGAAGTGCCCAGTCTGCCACCCATCAGTGTCAAGTTTGACAAGATGGATATTGGGAACCAAGGCTAATGGAGACCCAGTATGGGTATAATTGGCTAAGGAGTTAACCTATAGATAGGCCATTGAAGGATACATGGGTGCAGCTGGCCACTATACTAGGGAAGATAACATTTGCCTAAGCTAAAATGTTTATAGATGGTTTAGTGAAGCAGCTTGTTATTGTTCCAAGCAGAAATAAACAGTTCATGAGCTGTTGCTGGGCAGAGTGCTGGCAGGCAGAAGAGGCAGAGCCAATGCTCTGAGGCTGGGGAGGGGGAAATGTGATTTCACAGAATGGTTTTACAAATCGATTTTACAAACGGATGTTACAAACATAGATCCCAAGCACCCCATCATATGCATTTTCCTCTCTTAAACACATTCCTGATGAAAGCACGTTTCCAGAACTAACAGCCCCCTCCCCATCTAATGCCTCTCTATTTCTTCTTCCTCTTGCACCTCATTTGTATAAGATAATTACTCTTTTAGTTGTTCTTAAATGCTTTTACTTTGTGAATTTATATCATACTCGGGTCTAACCCCATATTTCTTATAAGCTACCTAATTACTATTAACAATCTTAAACATAGGTTTTACATTTTCCATACTTAAAAAGTAAATATCCTATCCTTATTTAGTCCCTCAGAATTGATCACTGATATGTACCTTATATTTCTCTTGGCTTTTGTATGACAAATCTTTTACTGAGTTCAAGGTTTTCTTTTGTTTGTTTGTCTGTCTTTTAAACAAAGTCCTGAAAGTCTGACAGTTGATCAAATCATTTATTTTCATTAAAAATTATGCTTATCTTTGCTGGGTTTGATATTTTCAGCTGGGGTCCAGTTCTTTTGTTCTTTCATATATATATATATGTATATATATATACATATATGTGTATATACATACATACATACATATATATACACACACACACACATATATATATATATATATAATGTTCTAAGACCTGTGATCTTTTTATGTTGCTAATGCTAGGTATTGTGTGATTCTAACTGTGGCATCATCATATTTAAATAATTTTTTCTTGTTTTTTCTTTTTTGAGAGGGTAAGGCAGGGCAGTTGGGGTTAAGTGACTTGTACAAGGTCACACGGCTAGTAAATGTGTCAAGTGTCTGTGGCCAGATTTAAACTCATACCGCCTGACTGCAGGGCCCGGCTCTATTCACTGCACCTAGTCACCCATCTTGTTTCTTGTAATATTTTGTACTTGATCTGGGGGTTTTGGAATTTAGCTATAATATTTCCATGAGTTTTCCTTGGATTTTTTTCCCCTATTTCTACTTTCCTCTCTTGTTGTAATGTTTCAGGACAAATTTCTTTAATTATTTCTCATATTATTGCATCAAGATTCTTTTTTTTATCAGAACTTTCAGGTAGTCCAATTTTTCTTAAGTTTTCTCTTCTTGATCTGTTCTCTACATCTGTTGTATTTCTTGTTTCACATTGTCCTCTCTTTATGGCTAGATTCTTTCTCCTTTTCCTGTGTATCTTTTTTTTTTTTTTTGGTGATAATTTAGTCTTTATAATCACCGGGGTGTGAGGGATGTTTTCTTTGGCCTCTGATCCTTTTTAGTTCTCCCCTCTGACACTGGACTCAGCTAAGACCTCCAGATTCTTTAAGTGTTGAGAGTCAGTGACATCTTTGCCTTTCTGCTTCACAGGGAGTGTATTGGTTTCTTTTAGCCCAGCCACTCTCTGGGTCTGGTGTTCCTTGTCAACAGAGGTTCCATAGATCTTCCTCAGGTCAGAGGCCCAACTCCCATCCCTGGGGCGGGTAACAGTTCCTGTGGCTGCTGCCCAGGCAGCCTCTCAAACCAACTAACCTCAGGACTTACAAATTGTTGTTTTTATCATCATGCCAAGTTGTTAAAACTGATCTAGCCTAGAGGTGTTTACTCTTCACAAGGAGGAAATCTTGTCTTAGGATTTTTCTTTAGGTCTTCTCAGATCTTACCATGAGAACTCCTTTTCTGCTGCTATTCTTACTTGTTTCACTCCTCTATGTTTGCCCATAAGTGCTATACTTTTTATAACTTTTGTGTAGGAAAACCTTGAAACTTGATGTTTTTTGACCTACTCCACCATCTTCCCAGAATCCTCTTCAATAAAGGCCTCTTAAGAAAAAAAAAATATTGATATGATTGGCAGACATGGAATCATGTGCATTTCTAAGAATATTTTAAAAATCAATTCCTGTGACAGAAAAATCCTCTACTGAGTGGATCAATGAATTTATTTCATTTATATACCTCTTACCATCGTTTATATCCCCAATTCCTAGTGCAAGACCTTTTAAATAGTATTTTGTTGAATAGACTTGGAATAATTCACCTAGTTAGCATAATCTTCCCTCTAGAGTCCTTTATCACCTCAAGTTACTGTCCTATTTCTTCCCCTCTCTTGCTAAAATTCCAGAAAATGTGAGCTATGCTCACTTCTTCTTTCTTCCTACATGTAATCTGATTATCTAAGTTTGCAAAGCAGATTCCTGACCAATGCCAAAGGCATCTTCCTTACTGACCTTCTTTTCCTCCTTCTTTCCTATACATGTGTGTGCGCTTTCCAAAGCAATATAATTTTTGATTGGTTATACTTCGCAAGGTTTCTTGGGGCTTGAGGAGCTTCATTTCACCCTCCCCTATTTAATTATCATAATTTTTTTTCAAAAATCTGAGACAATTAGCTCTTTTGTCTCCTATAGTTTTTATTTATGATTTCTTGAAATATAACTAAAAAGAGGTTTTAAAAAGCCCATTGTGATTCAAATAGACTACTTGACTATGCCTATAAATCCAAATAATTCAGGCTTTCTTTGACCAACAGTAAGTTCTAGCCCAAGTCTGTCTTGCTTATTGTTTGTTTGGGCTTGGATGGCTCAGAGTGAGTGTAAATATCAATTGTTTTGTTGTTGTTGTTGTTGTTGTTGTTGTTCTGGACAGTAACTAAAGGACTTCCCCTTCCAGATTGATTCTTTTGAAAATGGCAAAGGAGATCATAATTTGTCTCTATTCTTACCTATCCCTTAATCACAGAATGGCCATTGCCTCAGAAAAACTGAGACATGGGAAAGACCATAGCTTAAAAAGGTCAAGTTCTCTCACTGTATCCTGGGCCATAGTCATCTATACTTATGTTTTACCATTGGACTCCAATGTCTCTGGTGGAGAGGGGGAGACTGACGACTTTGTGTAGTTTTGCCTCACTTAAATCCACTTCACTGGGAAGTCAAGATGTGACCCTCCCAATGTCATTGATCCTCTTCTAGAATGAAGGAAGAACAACAATAACTTAACAATATGTGCTATTTTCATCTCCTTTGAACTTCCTTTTTTCTTGTCTTCCATGACATTTCTAAGTATGCTTCATTTATCTCTCTGACCAATTATCTTTTTGTCTCTAATAGTTCATCTTTCTTCTAATCCACTAATGTGAGAATCTCTGAAAGCCTAGATCTTCTCCTTTTTTCTTTACCATTCATCATATGGTGGTTTTATTTCCTATCATTAACTCAGTTATCACCTGTCTGTAGAATATTCCAAAATCTGTTTACAGCCCCAGTATTTGCATTAATTTTATTACCATACTTCCTATTTATTCCTGATAATTTTTACCTAAAAGTACAACCAAACTTAGTCCTCAACATCTTCAAAACTGAATTATCTTCCCTCTAATATTTTCCCTCCTTTGATTTTACTTTGTTAATGCTATGGCTATATTCTGAGTAACTCAGGTTTTACATATTTAAGTTATTCTTTATCATCATTTATTTCTAACAAGTTCCCAAGTCTTAGTGTTTCTATTTCCATGTTATTTATTAGAATCATACCTTACATTTCCATTCATACTATTGCCACCTTAGTTAATTCACATTTATTAATACCTACTATGTGTAAGGCTAGACCCTAAGAGTATAATGACAAACTGATAATTTCTTTAATGAAAGAACTTTGATTCTATAGGCAGGTGACAGAGAGGAAGAACTTTCACATTGTAATGTTAATGGGACATAAGATCTTCCTAGCCCAATAATAGGCCTCACTTGGAGTCCATTAAGGGAAGCTTGCTTAGGAGAGGCTTGTTTATAGGAAGGTTTTAACACCTTTGGCTAATTTCTAATTAGGCACTGAGTCAAGAGGGTTGTGCTGTCTTCTGACTCTGAGAAGTGTATATAGATATAGATCTATCTATCTATCTATCTATCTATCTATCTATCTATCTATCTATCTATCTATCCATCCATCCACTCTGAGTTATTTTCCTTTGGGGGCCCACTTTGGTGAAGGATCTTGTGATTCTCTGAATTGTCATAAGGTAAGAGCTCCTGGACTGCTCAGATGTAAAGGCTCTCAATCTAAGTATGTGTGTATAGTTGATTCCACAGTCACAGCCCTGTCTGTTGGTCTTTATTTCTCTGCTTGTATTTTCTCTGAAGTTCAGAGTGCTGACTTTTGCCCTGAACTAGTAAATGTAATTTAAAAATTTGTTGACCCCTTAAACAGTTCTCTTTCCTAGTAAAGCAGATCTGAGAATCCTGGGTATGTCAGTGTGGTTGCTGCTACACAGATAATAGTTAGAAATGGTTCTCTCTAAGCATTGCAGTGGTAAAGATAAGGAAGAAATCTAGACAAAGTGCTCTAGGAAATCTAGAGTGATGCTATATGTGTTGTGCTAGGGAAGACCCTAACTTGGGACCCACTGATTTTGGGGATGCAATGATATATAGTGTGTAATGTGTTGTGCTAGGGAAAACCCTAGCCTGTGACACACTAATTGTGTAAACATATAGTTTAGAGAATGTTACTGAAGGCAATGACATATATATGTGCCATATGATATACAGAGTGTTAGGATATAGATATATATATACATGTGTGTATATATATGTAAATGTACATATACATGTAAATACACACACACATATATGTATATATGTATCCTCAGGTGCTCTGGTGTGATTGGTGTTATAAGAAAAAATGGTTCTTATAAAATGGATCATCATAAAATGGATCAAATCCATCAGCCAGGAGCTGTTGTTGTGATTATTATTATTATTATCATTATTATTATTATTATTATTGTTTTGCCACATCTACTCTCTAACCTTGAGACCATTTTCCTTGAAATATGTATAATTTCTGGGCAATATATCACAGATCACAAACTTTTGGATGGGTGAAGCAAACATTTATTAGGTTCATACTTTGTACTAGACTCTAGTCTAAATTCTATATAAATATGGTTTCATTTGATTCTCAAAACAACCCTATGAGGTTAGTGCTCTTTATTTCTCCATTTTAAACATCGAAAACTGAGGCAGATATTAAATTACTTGTCCATCACCTAGCTAGTAAGTTACTGTGGCTGGGTTATCAGTGCTCAAAGTCATGTCTTGAGATGTGTGTGGGGGGGGTATTTGTGCTATTTTTTTTTTTTTTTGCCATTCAGTACAATAATTACCTTTTCTTAAAGTTAAGTCTGATTGACTAATTAAGACCCACTAATAATCATAGGGGCAAGTAAAGAACTCAGAAACAGCCCCAACACTATCCACCCAGAGGCTGATAAGCAGTAGTCATTTTCTTTTTATCTAGCCATAGTTACTAGCTGATAGTGCATAGCATGCATTTTGCAATCTATATCCCCGCTTTTCCTCATTCCAAAGTGAGCGCAGGTGATTGTCTACAGTATCTGGTCAAGACATATGCATAAATCATTGAAACTCACTGGGAGTAAAAATACTCATAGTAGATCAATCAATCAAGAGGTATTAATGAGCCTATGTGTATAAGACACTAGGATAAGCACTTAGATGAGAAGATTTGTTCAGATCACCTCTAAGATTCCTTTTAGCTCTACAATTATTAAAACTGCATAAGAGTAAATAATTATTGGAAACAAAAGTATATTTTGAAATAGTGAATTTACCATCCTTCTCTTCTTTTTTATAATACATGTTATGAAAATGTTAATAAATTAACATATGGGTGGGCAAGGCGGAGGAGGCGGGCTTCCCCCAGGCCAGGGGTGTGGGGGCGGGGCCTCTCACCTTCAGATCTCTGCAGCCAGTGCACTCCCAGGGCCCTGGCTAAGAGCATCTCTCACATCTCCGTCCCTAGCGTCCTCAGCCTCCCCAACGGCCGGGGTGCCTTCCTGCTCAGCTCCAGCTCCAGCTCCAGCTCTCGGGAAGGGTGACCAGCGGGGCAGAGGCGAGATGCTGTACAGATCAAGATGCTGTACAGGTGGTGATGGGCAGCTCTGGTGTGGGCAAGAGCGCGCTGACCATCCCAGCTAGCGAAGAACCACTTTGTTTCCGTCTGCGATCCCATCTTCGAAGACTCCTACCGCACCCAGATACTGGGGACGGCGAGGCCTGCCAGCTGCACGTTCTGGACACCGCGGGCAGCGAGGAGCACCAGGCCCGGTGCCAGAGCTTCATGAGCTGCGGGGAGGGCTTCCTCTGCGTCTACATGGTGGACGACATCAAGTCCTTCATGGATATGAACGTCTTCCGCGACCAGCTGTGCAGGGTCAAGGCCATCGACCGCGTGCCCTTTGTCCTCGTGGCCAATAAGACCGACCTGACCGACGGCCTGGTGACCCCGGCGCTGGGCCAGGGAGCGGCCAAGAGCTTCAGGGTCCCCTTCGTGGAGGCCTCCGCCAAGACCCAGAAGGGTGTGGAGCACGCCTTCGAGATGCTGCCCACATGGAGGAGGGCTGATCCTGTGAGCAGCTGCCCCCACCCCCGGTCCTGCCCCCTAAACCTCCCTCCGGAGCTCCCCAGCCTCCCCCGCCCCTCTCCAGCCTCCCTCAGGAGTTCCCCTGCTCCTCCCCTTCCTCCAGGCCCCCATCTGGACCCGTCCTCCTTCCGCTGCCTTTCCTGGACTCCTCAGCCATGCTCCACCCAGCTGGGCCTCACCAGGATCTCTCCAGGTGCCTCTTGGTGGACTCCTCAGCGGTTGTATGCTCAGGCTCTTTGGGTTTGTTTTTTTTGTTTTTTTTTTTCCCTTTGAGAAGGAATGACTACCTCACTGCCTCCATCTTCTGACCAAGCAAAGAAAGACTCCTCCTTCTCCTGTGGGCAGCCTCCTTTGGCCCCTCTGGCTGCCCAGGCCCTGCAGACAGCCGGACCCTGGCCACCTTCTCCCCCCTCAGCAGCCTCCTCTGCCCTCCTAGGGGTTTTGGGGGGGCTTTCCCTTCACAGAAAGGCCTGCTCCCCCAACAGAGCCCCTGCCACTGTTGCCCAGGACACTTGGTGTGTTGGCTGACTGGGACCCGTCACCCCAGCCCTGGCTAAGCTGTTGTTGAGGAGCCCTGCCCTGCAGTGACCCCCCACGACCAGGGGTGGGGGAGTGTTCCATCAAGTGTGTCCCTGTAGCCCCTTGTCCTCCACTCATGTTACCCCAAGCATTTTTCCTGGTGGTGAGGGGGTGGGGATGGGGGTTAGAGTGGGCCTGTCTCCTACCAAGAGAAAGCCCCGGGTGGAAAATGTTAAAAAAAAAAATTAAAAAAAATTAACATATGTGTATTATATCATATATTCTATAAAATAATTTTCATCCAATATTATGGAAAACTGTCAAAAGATTAAGATCATTTGGAACAGGATATGAATGAGATAGAGATAGAACCTCTGATTTCATTCGTATAGGGAAATCCTTGAGGAGGAAACTCCATCTATTAATGCAGGCATATTATTCTCTGAAACTTAGAGAATTTTAGTGACTTTCCCAGATCCCGGAGATGTTAAGTGACTTAGTTAGGAGTCAAACAAAGAGTATTGGCCATAGGTGAGAGAGCAAATCTAGACCCTACCTGCACTTCATTTTTTGGGTAGGTAGGTAGAGGTGAATGCTGGATTATTTCTGTTGCCTGTATAGAAAAAAGTTTGTTCCCAGGAAAGACTAAGTTGCACACCTTTCTTTGTAACTTTCATAAAATAGAATTTCAAAAGATCATGTATATGCCTGTCTGAAAATAAATTACAAATTAGGACCAAACCATTTTTTAAATTGTTAAAAACATTTTCAAGATGAGTGATATCACTCTGTCTACTTGCCCTCTGTTTGATAAAATACTTCATTTATTTTGAATATTTTTAGAATACCTAGGCTTTAAGGATTTTTTAATCCATATTTAAGTAGACTAGTTGCCTTGAATTGATCTCAGGAACATATTGAATTAAGAAGGCATTGGGAATATGAGGTTGTTATTAATATGACCTTTAGTTTGTTTATAATGAAAAGTAAATTAGAAAATTGAGGCAATTTTCATGTAATCTGAAGCTTCAAATTAAAAACTTTTGCATCCTGTAAATTTAAATCAATATCCTTCCCCTATACCTCTAAACTCCTAAAATATAAAAGCTTACAATAAAGAGATATGAGAATGTATTTATACATCTTATGTT
This sequence comes from Gymnobelideus leadbeateri, assembly GCA_011680675.1. Taxonomy (NCBI): domain Eukaryota; kingdom Metazoa; phylum Chordata; class Mammalia; order Diprotodontia; family Petauridae; genus Gymnobelideus; species Gymnobelideus leadbeateri. Next base: position 85,366 of record WOXC01009690.1, on the reverse strand, counting down.
ACAAAATTATAATACACATTTATGTGTGTATACATATATAAATATATGTATATATACATATATGTGTATATATATATATATATATACATACATACATAATTTATCTATCTTTTTAAGAATCATAAAAAGGCCCACAAAATGGGAGTAGACTTTCTACTCACTGAGATCCTTTCTTCCCCCTTCACTATATTTATAGGTATAGTCTTTGGAAATATTTATGAGAATCAGAATTCTTGGCAAGTTGAGAGTTCTTTGAAGGTTATTTGGAAGGATTTGGTATTGATGAAGATTAGAAGTAAGATTGATAGCCTTCCTTAGTTTCCTTTCCCATGTAAATAGAAAGGGGAAAAAGGGCTATGTTGAAAGGATAAGAAATGAAGATAAATCTATGGACACGTGTGTATATTAGAGTCAGTATGGGGATTTGTAAACAGGGTGGGAGATCTTACTCAATAGAAAACATTGCTACAAGTACATTTGTATTAGATAGTTGGTTAGTTGTCCTGTGTTTTTGAAGATGATCAAAATGACATCACTATACTAGAGCCAAGCATTAGTGTCTTCAGTTGTGGTCAATCAGACCAATTTGAGGTCAGAATATTCTACCACAGGTTAGACATAAGTAGGTGAAAGTTTGGGGCAGATTTTCTGAGTATGTGCATTTTGCATTTCTCTTGAGTAATTTCAATTCTGCTTGGCTTATAGAGCACAGCACCTTCTCTGATGTGGGCATGCCATGCTATCTCCCACATCACACAATCAATTCCAGAGTTCTTAAGAGAGACCTTAAGAGTGTCCTTGAATTGTTTCTTTTGACCACCATGTGCACACTTGACCTGTGTGAGTTCTCCATAAAATACTGTTTCGGGGAGGCATATGCTTTGTATTCGAACAATGTGGCCAGCTCATCAGAGTTGTGCTATCTGAAGCAGAGTTTGTCTATAGTGTTTGCTCATTTAAGTAGATCAGTTATCTCTTATCTACACAATAGAAATGAGTCAATATGACATAAGGTTTACCCAACTGACCAGTTTTTACTGTTTTACACAGCCAAAAACAAATATCATCCTGATAATTCGTATCTGAAGGAAGAGTCATCTAAAATATCCAGATAAGCAAAATTATTTTAAAGACCTTTTAATTGCCTTGGTCTCCACTTTCTGTAGAGAATCCTTTTTTGACTTTTATTTTAAAAACTAAAAACTTTGTTAAGCCTCTATTCAAAAACTATCTAGTACATTGTCTTGCAGAGGTCTAGCACTCTCAATTCTTTTCTATGCACTAAATTTCTCTAGGGATGCTCTTAATATCTGAACCCTCAGTCAAGAGTAATTGTAGAAACTGCCAATTGTAGAAATAAAGACAGACCAAAAGACAAATTAGAAAAAGGAACAAGACAAAAGTCTGAGAAGACTCCAGATAATACAAGGCTAATGTATTTGAAATTTTCATTATTGCCAAGTTATTCCTTAAATGATAAATAATTTTCTTGTTGCATAAACATAGACATTCATGGGTAAAATGAAAGTAAATGCATTTTTCTGGAAAATACATATTTTAGAATGAATAAAATTAATAAAGATACAATGTTTAATTCAAAATGTTATTGTATATAAGCTGTTTCTCATTGCTGTGTGAAGCCTACCAATTCTCTTCAAAATCTTTGGGTTTCTTTGAAGGATATTTTCCCAAAAAAAATTCGAGAAAAAAACTGCTGGGAATGGACTAAAGTAATATTGAATGTCACTATGTGCCACTACATTGATTTTAGTCATTATCCATTCTTGTAATTTCCCCCACACACAAAAAAATTAAGCCCTCTATAATGTTTCTGATTATCTTGGTTAGTAATAGAGTTGAACATAATAGCAGCACCACAACCTTGTTAATTTGAATTTTTTAATTAACAAGTTGGATTGAGGGGGGTGGGGCCGAGATAGTGGAGTGAATGCAAGAACTTGCTTGAGCTCCAGCTCCAACCACCCCCAAATGATTATAAACAAATTTGAGTGCTACAGAATCCATAAAGTGACAGAGAGAAACAAATCTCCCACTGAAAGCAGCCTGAAAGACTTACAGGAAGGGTCTATCACACTGAACTGGGAGTGGAGCACAGTGTGTACATGTATACATATAGGGCATGGGATGAGTTGAATATGAAGGTATGATATCTAAAAAATAAAATTGAGAGGTGAGAGAGTGTAGCAGCAAGCACCCCAGCATTCCCAGAGTGGCTGCCAACACAGGTTCTTAGATCTGCTTTTGTAAAGGAAAGCAACTCAAAATGGGTTAACAAGCTTACTTTAATCAAACAAACATATATTACCTAGTTCAGGGGGAAAAGGTCAGCACCCTGAACTTCAGAGTATACAGACAGATCAAATAGACAGGCTTCCAAACTGTCCAACCATTATATCAATACCAAATCACAGTTACCAGAGAGGAAAGCATCAACATCTGGGTTTTCAAAGCTGGGGGCGGCTCTCAACAACTGCTTCCCAGAGTCTCATCTGGTCAAATCACACAACACTTCTCAAAGTGAGCCCCAAAGGCAAGCCTTAAATCAGGGATTATATAGTCTTCTCCTGAATGTAAACACCCTCTTGACCCACTGTCCAATCACACAGCATCAAGGTGTGGTCATTCCTGAAAACCAAGCCTCCTACCACAGGCTCCATGTGACCACATTCAGCCTATTAGGAGGCAGAGTACATTTTCAAGTCAAGGAAGGTTCTCAGAGTCACTTAAGTCAATTAAAGGGCCTAGGGGCAGGGAAGATCTTCAAATCTGCATTTCCATTACAGAGAGGAATATATTAGGAGAAAAAGAAAGGGAGAGATAGAATAGGGTAAGTTATCTCACATAAAAGAAGCAAGAGAAAGGTGTTACAATAGAGGGGAAGAGCAGAAAGGTGAAAGGGAATGGGACAACCTTACTCTCATTGCATTTGGCTTAAGGAGGTAATAACATACACAGTCAATTGGGTATCTTACCCTACTCCCTACTGGAAAGTAGGGTGCAGGGAGGGGATAATAGAGTGGTTGGTAGAAGGGAGGGAAAATTGGGCAAGAAGTTGTTTAGAAGCAAACACCTCTGAAAAGGGACAGGGTCAAAGGAGAAAATAGGAAAAATGGGGGGGGGGGCGCGTAAAATAGGAGAGAGGAAAATATAGCTAGTCTTTCTCAACATGACTACTATGGAAATGTTTTGCATAACTATACATGTATAACCTATATTTTATTGCTTGTCTTCACAGTAGGGGTGGGTGAAGAGAGAAGAAGGGAGAGAATCAGGAACTCAAAGTTTTAAAAACAAATGTTAAAAAGTTGTTTTTACATGCAACCTGGAAATAAGATATATAGGCAATAGGGTATAGAAATCCATCTTGCCCTACAAAAAAGTAAAGGGGTGAATGAAGGGGAAGGTGTATTCAGTAAGTATGCTTGCCATCTTGGGGTAGTGGGTAGGGGAGAGACAGGGTGGGGAAATTTGTAACTCAAAATTTTTTGGAAATAAATGTTGAAAACTAAGAAAACAAATATAAAAAAAGTTGTATTGAAATTGAACTTTGTGTATGTGTGTGTGTGTGTCTGTGTGTGTGGTGGGGGCAGAATCAAGATGGTGTGGAGCAGCAAAATGTACAAAAGGGCAAGATGAAATAATTTTCTAGCCAAAGACAACATAGAAGGTTGGTAGAAAAGATAGGTCACACCAAGGTGAGAGTAGAGCACAGTTCAGTGTAAACCCTGCCCCAGCAAACCAGGAGCAGGCCTTAGAAGCCACTGAATCAGCAACTACAGTGACTGCTTCTGGATTTCTAATCCAGTAGATGGTAAAGGAGTTGAACAACTGGTCAGAAGAGGATTACAGGGGTCCCTTTGCAAGCACTGAGGTAGGACTCTGTTACGTTATGCATACTCAGATCCAGGTCCTAGTCCTGTGTGGCAGTTTCAGGGCAAGAAAGAACACTAACACAATAGAGATTGTGACCACAGTGGCATGTGGGCATGCCTCACAGGTCTGGGGCAGAAAGGGTGCTCATGGTCATAAACAGATTAGAACATAAGCTAGGAGAGTAGCAAACACACTTCTCCTTAGGTCATACTACTTTGGAAAAACTGAAAACTTACATGTGATAAGTGTCTCAGAAAACAGCTGCACAAAGAACCTCAATATAACCCTGGAAGCAGAGCCCCACTTTAAGAAAGAGTTAAAAGTCAAGAAAAAGATTGGAAAAATGAGCAAACTACAGAAATGGAGGCTTTGGAAATAGGAGTTTGGAGTTCATTGTCTTCTTTGGAATGTATATATTTTGATGTTCTTTGTCACCCTAGTAACTTTCTATGGTCAGTTGTTTTTTGGTTTTTGGTTTTTTTGTTTGTTTGTTTGTTTGTTTTTTTTGGAGTTTGCTCATTTTCTCAATGTCATAAAATATTGAAAATGGCAAAACTGAGGTTTTAATTCCTAACAATTGGGACTGTCCAGAAAGTAGAATGGACTGCTTCAGGGAACAGTGAGTTGTCTTTCAACAGGGGTATTTAATTGAATAACCATTTGTTAATAATGCTGTTTAAATGGATGAGCTCATTTGTTAAAGCTTAAATGAGAAAATTTATGTAAAGCACTTTCTAAACCTTAAAATTCTATATGAATGTCAGTTCTCAACAATTAAGCAATGAGCATTCATTTGACATCTGCTAAATGCCAGGGATTACAGTAGGAAATAGAGAAAAAAAACAGGAGAATCTCCAACCTCAGTGAACTTAGATCCTACTGAATGATGATAATGATGATGGCAACTACGATGAAGATAATGATAACAGTAATGGTGATGATGATTGTAGAAGGGATTCTGTTCATGTGTATATTGTTCTAAATGATTCCTGATATTCCTTCAATGTTTAGGGTTAAATAATTTATCAGCTGAAGAATCTCAGGTCTTCTAACTCCCATTTTCCAAAATGTACTTCTATTTTTCCTTCTCTTGAACAATTCTCAGATTGTTATATCAATCATTCTAGTATGTAGTCTATTTGCATATTTATTCCATTATATATCATACTAGGTTTATGAAATAAAGGGGAGAAAGTTGTACATACATGTGTATATATATATATATGTGTGCATGTATGCGTTTGCATGTATGTATGTCTGTCTACAAAGTCACACACACATACTAGTTAGCATGTCCACTAGACATTTCTGGTCATATAAATATATACTCTTAATCATCACTCTTCTTTTGTATATAATTCAATAAACAACAAAATGTTGTTGGGGCTTTACCCTGATATTGACCTGTTTTTATGTTGTGATGTTGCTATGTTTAAATGTCTCTACACTGGCATAAGCTTACAACTTTAGCTTCTGTTTAATTACAGTCTATGTCACCATGTGTAAAATTGCAAATCCCCCTTGAAAGATGTTTGATAAGCCACTTATTTATAGTATAGTTATTTGTGCAGGCATCATGTTTTTAGAAGGTGTTTGAAGAGGCAAATCTTAAAGCAAAAATTCATTTCTGGAAAGCTAATTTGTATGAAATCACTTTGCAGATTTATACAAGTACATAATCCAGCAATATTTTGAACATAATATAACAAATAATGGAAAAGTAGGATCAAAATTTCAGAAAAGCCAGTTCTGCTATAGAGTTTTCTACCACATTTATCAAGAGTCTTAAACTTTAAGTAAAAGTGATCATTTTCAGTCACTCCGTATCTGAGATTTAAATGTACAGCTACATCATCATTTTCAATAAAGTTAATATTATTCATCGTTAAGAATACCTTATGGGAAAAAATGAACTTGATCATTCCCTTTCTGTTACACTGGAAGTAGTGGCAGTCGGCCTGAGGCCACTTAGGAAGGTCAGCATGAACAGAGCAGAAATTTATTAAGACTACAGTCTTGGGTGAGTTTTCATGAACTTGTGGTAATTACAGACATTTCTCCTTTTTTGTTATTTCACTAATAGGGCTTAATTCCAAAGAGACAAGAAACAGAGAAAAAAAAGGAAAAGAAAGGCTAGAGGAAATAGAAGATAATTTTGAAGAGGACTAGGCTTGTGATTTCATCAATGTGTGGAGCTCCTGGTGAAGAATTCCCTCTAACAATAGACTGGCAGTTTGCGTTACAACTTGTAGATTTTTCCTATCCATGATTGACTACAGAGACTATTTTGATGATGAAGAGACTCTTGTTGGCTAAAGAGTTAGATAGAGGAGAGACTGATCTAGAACTAGGTATGGAGACAAAATATTTGAGTGGACTATTATCATTCTTCCATGGTTATTTTTTTGTAAGTAAGGCAGTTGTGACTTGTGTAGCAGTAAATTGTATTCTTCTAACTGGTCACCATTTGAACACTTATTGGAATGGCTATTCTGTCTTAAGAAAGACTAAGTGACTAGTGACACCAGGAGATTCATAAAAGCTATCCAAAGTATCACTGATGACCAGAGGTCCTGAGCTAAAAGCAGCAGCAGCCGGACCTGTTATGAAATCTCATAATAGTGGTTGATTGACCCATCAGTTCAGACATTGTGCTCTAGAAAGAGTCAACCAGTTAACCAGGAAATAGACTTGCTGATTGCTGACAACACATCCTGATGAGCAGTCAGCAGGAACTCTACAAAGAAAAAGTTTCATAGGCCCAGAAATTGTGAGGTACCACTTGATATTATGTGTTATTTATTTATTTATTTATTAATTATTATTATTATTATTTTTTTGCTTTTTTTTGGAGGGCAATTGGGGTTAAGTAACTTGCCCAAGGTCACACAGCTAGGTTTTTGTTTGTTTGTGCATTAAGTGTCTGAGGCCGGATCCAAACTCAGGTCCTTCTGACTCCAGGGCCGACGCTCTACTCACTGCACCACCTCGCCGCCCCCTTATGTGTTATTTATATGAATGATGCTTTAAATGTGATCCTACTCTCCTTATGGAGTATGTGCGTGTGTGTGTGTGTATGCAAGAGATTATCCTCTCCTGTTATGGGAGTAATTATTTTGTAGCTACTGTTCTTAACTATACCTCAGGAAACTGGTTGATTAGTGTTGGAGAACACATGGTATTGGGGGAAGGGGAAGGACAGGGATTATGAGAGAAAGTCTTAGTAACCTGTTAGGAATATTCAATTTTAGGACTATAAGTAAAAAATAAACAACTGCCATCTGAGGATTTAGCCCGCCACTTTGAGTGGAAATTGAGGAAGTAGTACAGGGTAGGACATACTACACATAGTTATCCGTTTTTATTTTGTCATTGCTTTTATCCATTCCTTGGTAAAGATAATCCTTCTAATGACAATTATGAGAGATACCTGATCTGGTTCTTTTCTAATATGGTATGATCATGTCCTTTTATATTCAATCATGTAGCCATCATCCTTCCTGAGTCTCTACCTTCTTGTATGTTTCAGTCACCCTATCTGGATCATCATTCATGGCCTTCTCATAAAGTTCCACCCTGGTCTTCTTTTCCTTCTTAAGAATTCATATTCATTCTTACCTCTTCCCCCTTCTTTACCTTTTGGTCTTTATACCTCCCTTTGCTTACCCTTTCCTGCCCCCCACCCTGATCCTGTTTCATTCACTTAGTTCCTCTTGTCAATCCCACCTGCACAGAATCTGTTGAATATATTTGCTTCTTTTTATTAACATAGTTTAGACCTGAAGTGGAAGGGAGGCAGCAATAAGGAAGATGAACTTGTCTTAATTATACCATGAGTTTAGCATTTTGGTTTTCACAAGCTTTTGCCATTGTTTTCCCTACATTCTTAGTTGTCTCTATTAGTAACCTTCACTATGATTACTGGAAGTAATACTCACTTTGGATGTGATTTAGTGTTTTATTTGGTTTCCTTTTGTACTCACTCCTTCCTTGCTGAATTATGTACCAGAGCAAAAGGAATAAAAAGGAAACTATAATTTCAAAGTTCTCCGGGGAAGAGTATGAATTAGAAACACTATAATGTCATAATCTATTTGCTTCTAGTAGCTCTTAAAATTTTAAATTCTAATGTAAAAAAAAAAAAATACTTCCAAAGTATCTGTTGTCCTGACCACATCCCTGCTGGTCGGTTCTAGAAAAAGTGGGCAACATAACCACATCAGTGTTTTATGTTGAAAAGTAATTTAATTTCTTTAGAAGAAGCCAAGCAGTAATAATTTCCTTGCAACCATTTGGAATTTGAACATCAAATACAGCCATCTTCAACATTATTGATCTTCTCCTATGTAGTTATGTGTTTTTCCTCTAACTTAAGATTGGGGTTGCAAATGAAAGCTGGGGAATTAATGGGCTCTGCTCTACAGTGGATGCCTCAGAGCTTGGATTTTAGAATTGACACTTTATGGAAAATGAAGCAAAAACTAATTATGAAACAAATTATACAATTAAATAAAAAGTAGCAGCTGGGCATTGCAAACATTTTATATAAAAATCATAACAAACACTGCTTAACTTTATGAAACCAAATTGCAGTAGGTTTGTTATCTGTTGTGGGGGTTCCACAGCAGCAACTCATTTATTACAGCTCAGACTGAATTTGCATTCCTGTGAATCTTTCCTCCTGTGTGTATTAAAGTACCACCCCAATTATGATGAAGTGGTAGAACAAGTTCACTCATTTGAAAAGACAACAAAATTTGAAATACAATTAATGCACATTTTAAACTACCTACAAAATATTTGTTTATTGGAATTTGAACATCACAACCCCTATGCCTATGAAGTTAAATGCAATTCATGCTGTTAATTATGGTAAAACATTATCTTAATTTTAAAGTAATACTCACCACAAATGTATGTGTACCTCTTTCTTATATAGATATAGAAGATAATATAGATGGATAATGAGAGACATACAGGAAATAATGTCATATAATTGGAAAGAATATTGGTTTTAGTGACATTCAAATATAAGCTCTGCCACTTAATACCTTTGTGACCTTGGGAAAGTAACTTAATTTCTATAGCTTTCAGTCAGTGAAGAAACATTTATTTAGCACTTACTATGAGAGAGGTACATAGTAAAGGCTAGGCCCCAGAGATACAAAGAAATGTACAAACACTTTCCCTGCCCTCAACATTCTAATGAGGAAGATAGATTGCAAAGAACTATGTGCATTCAGGACATGTTGTGTAAATGATAGGGTGAAGAAGGTAAAAGCCAGACAAAATTCTCTTGGAGAAATTAAGCTGAGTCCTTAAGGAAGTCAGAGGCAGGAGGCAGTCATAGGGGAGAATATCCAATACAAAGATAATAGAATCATGATGTGTAGTGTCAAGAACAAGAAAGAGCAAGGCAAGAGTTTCTGGATTATAGATAGTAAAGTGTAAGAAAATTGGAAAGGTGAAAAGGGTTGAGATTGTGAAAGGCTTTGAAAGGCAGTGTCTTAAGTTCTTTATCCTCTTTGAGTCTCCATTTTATATTATGTAACCTGAGGATAATAACATTAGTAGGAGAAATGGAAGTCCAGAGGATCATCTCCAAGGTCACATAGGTTTCTACTGGTATAGTTGACTTTAGGTCTTTTCACCTTTAGCCTAATTTTCTTTTCCTCATATCAGGCTTCTTTCAAAGGAAGGAATTAAAAAAGAAAGAAAGAAATCAAAAAGTGTTTGATCTTAATTGTTGAGCTGCTACACTGATAGGGATGAGCAAATAAGAAAGAATTCATCTGACTATCACAATTACTTCTTAAAATAATTAATTCCCTTTTTCTGACTGGGATCCCCTTTCTTCTTAAAGATGCTACTGCTTTAGAACAGTGATTTTGCATGAATATGAAGAGCATTATGTTTCATTCTATCTTCATGCCCAAGACTATGCAGACTTTTAGAATTATAGAAGAAAAAATTTAATCAACTATCTTGATAATTATCTTTATAATTAAAGCAAAAACAAAAACAACATAAGGAATTTCCCTCAAGCAACTGGATATTTCAGGTAAAAAGTCATATTAAATATCAATTATCTATAAAAATCATTTTACTCGGGGCGGCTAGGTGGCGCAGTGAGTAAGAGCGCCGGCCTCGGAGTTGGGATGACCCAAGATCGAATCTGGCCTCAGAAAATGAGCACCCACGCATAAATAATGACTAGCCTTGTAACCTTGAGCAAGTTACTTAACCCCAATTGCTTTAAATAAAAAAATAAAAAAAATCATTTTACTCCATTTTAGTTTGTTGATATAGATACAACTTAGCTGAAACATATCAGATAATGAATATTTATGCAAATTAAAAGAGTATATTTTTCCACAATAACTCTCTTAAAGGAGTGTTATTGGAACTGTGCATTAACCTTTGAAGGTTTTGCCTATCGCTTAAGAAGCTGAAATGGAACATACAACTTGCCAGAGGAAGAGGAATAAATCCTGTACTAATTAGCTGTTGGCTGATGTGAGAAAATGCTTGTTTGACCCACATTGTTATTCTTTCTGAAGGTTCCATTTAATTATCTTTGTTTCATAATGCCTTTCTAGTAATAACCCCTTTTTCACATTTTGCTTTTGTTCATTGACATCAACATAATTTTATTTGTCAGTTCTTTTCTGTTCCAACAGCTGTTGCATTTAAGCTATATTAGGAATTTTGGCAATATTGGACACTTATGAAACAGCTTTCCAGCTGAGAACCTCCATCTTGGATTTCATTCACAGTACTATAATCATATTAGTGCCACATGAATAAAGGTTATTTATTCTTCAGCTTTCTTTAATGGTTGAGAATGTCATTAGGAGAATTATGGTAAAACAATAATATCTGAAAGCTCATATTTCATTTTTAATACTTTGCTGTGTATATATGTGTACTTCCTTATTCATAATTTTACTTTCATATTAACATATAAAATCAAATAAAATGATATTTTATGGTAGAACTCTTTTGCCCTGAAGACTAAGGAAATTAATCCATAAAATCCCTATTCTCATATCTCCTAGTGGCATGTAGGTAACTTTGGGATCTCAAAGTCTCTGCCAGTAGAACAAAAACCCTGACAGTTTTTTGCCCAGTTGTAAGGGCTTTTGAAGTGGTTCCAGAAACACATTATGTATGCTGTCCAATCTCTGGTCTCTTTAATATGGAGGTCCTTTCTGATAGAGACATCCCTAAGTATTGAATATATGAGCCATGGCAATTCATGATGGAAGTAAATTATTCGATCAAGCAATTGTTATATAAATAAACTTTTTTTTTTAAGTAATTGGGGTTAACTTGCTCAAGGTTACATGGCTAGTTATTTACATGTGGGTGCTAATTTTCTGAGGCTGGAACAGATCCCAGGTCCTCCTGACTCTAGGGCCAGTGCTCTTACTCGCTATGCCACTTAGCTACCCCTTAAATAAACTTTTTTTTAAAAGAAATGAACTAAATAGAAATTTAATATTATTAAAATATAATGATAGTAGTTGTTTTTGCTTTTTCCTTTAGCTGTTCAATAATATCTCAGATGATTAAAAATGTTGATGAGTTATTTAAAACCAGTATTTCCTTTCCTTAGGTTCTCAAAATGACAGATGAAATAAATTTTCGCAATAGGTTTGATTAATTTATCGACAAATATTATCATCATATAGAATGATTATTCACTGACCCATATTAACAAATCATCAGAATAAAATGCTTTGTAACTTAATATTTTCCCTCCTCTTATAGTTAGACCAAGAAAACACAGTTTTAAAAGTCCAGTATGTAACTTAACAGATGTGAAAAAAATGAACTATTCTGACAGTAACCTTCAAATGAATAAATCATCTGTGGTCAGTTTACTTGTAGGTGTGATCATCAGAGATCTAAAAGTACCAATTATTCTGATTACAGCACTGTGTAGGTAAATTGTGTTGATTAGTTTGTCTTAAAGTTGTATCCAAATTCATTCCCATAATATTTTGAGAAAATGCATGTATATTTCATCTTTCTTATTGTGCCTCACCTTCTTTCCTATTAACCTAACTCTAATGTTTAGTTTCATTCCTGAATGAGCTGCTCATTCTATTTTCCAATTTACTTTCTTTTTTTTCCAAATGCTTTTTTAACTTCTGCTTTATATAATTAATTTCTTCCAGATTTTGAGTTACAAATTTTTCCCGTTTTTCCCCTACCAACCACCCCAACATAGTGGTCCCACCAGATATCCCCTCCTCCAATCTGCTCTCTCTCATATCTTCTCCCATACCCCCTTTTGACTTTTCCAGTAGGGCATGGTGGATCTCTATGCCCCAATGCCTATATATCTTCTTTCCCAATTATATGTAAAAGAATATTGATAATAGTATTTATATATTTTTAAACATTTGAATTTAAAACTTTGAATTCCAGATTCATTTTCTTCCTCCCTTGTCATGTACCCTTACTGGGGAGATAAGCAATTCAGTATATGTTATACATGTGTAGCTATGAAAAACATTACTAAAGTAGACATATTGTAAAAGACTGACTATATTTCCCTCCCTCCTATCCCACCTCCCACTCATTCCACTCTCTACTTTGATCCTGTCCCCTTTCAAAAGTGGTTGCCTCCAACTTCCCTTCCCCCAAGCCTGCCCTCCCTTCCATCACCCCCCCCCCCCATCTCCTTCCTGCCCTACTCTCCTGTAGGGTGAGATATACTATTTAGTATGTATATAATTCTCTCCCTGAGCCAGATTCAATGAGAACAAGGTTTTGCCTTTTTGCCTTCCTTTTTTTCCCCTCCATTGCAACCATTTTCCCTTGCCTCTTCTATATGAGATAGTTTACCCCATTCTGTCTCTCCCCATCTCTACTGGACATATTCCTCGCTCACCTTTTGATTTCACCCTTTAAGCATCATCCCTTCCTATTAAAATGGTCCTGAACCTTCTATCTATGTATATCTGTAAACATATATACACACATTCACATATGTATTCATATGCGCATATAACCTTCTTCAACTATTTTCATACTGAGAAGTTTCTTAAGTTACAATTCCATGTAGGAATGTAAATAGTTCGACTTTGATAAGTTCATTATGATTTCTTTTCCCTGTTTACCTTCTCAAGCTTTTCTTACTTCTTGTATCTGAATGTCAAATTTTCTATTCAACTCTGGTTTTTTCATCAAGAATGCTTGAAAATTCTCTATTCCACTGAATGACCATATTTCCCCCTGAAACATGATACTCAGTTTTGCTGGGGCTGTGGTCACCTCCCAAAGTGCTGCTTTGGCCACGCCCTGCCGGGCTGTCCTCAGGGGGAGGTTAGCTTCTCTATGTTATTTTTCGGGTTCTGTAGCTCCAAAGTTTGTTTAGAGTCCCCTTTTTCATGGATTGGGGAAGTGGGGAGCCAGAGCTGCTTGGAAGTCCTGTTTCTACTCTGCTATCTTGGCTCCGTCCCCCCAATTCACTTTCTCCAAAGATATTGTGATAAGTTTTGTACTGAGGAAGCTGACTATTATATAAGTAAAGTCAAAGGTTTGAAAACAAGTTAGAAGTTTTGTGTAAGTTTGCTAAATTGATTCATATAAAAGTAGCTTTATGGTATCATATCATATTAGAGAAAGATCTCTCAATGCTTCAAGGTCATGACAAATTTTTCCATGCTAGGAGATTTATATATTTGGCCCTAGTAACTGAATGCATTTGTTCTTCCAGGATGAATTCAGCTAAATGCGTCAAGACTCATCACTGGTAGGGTGACTACTCGACAAAAAAATCTTTAGACAAAATCAATTAGACAAAAGAAAAAATTTAAATAGATGTCTGTTCCACATTATCCTGTAGCATATCTACATCAATTGTCACCATATGTCAAGAAGAGAAAAAAAATTGTTAAGTTTCACATACTTTTTAGATAATTTGTAAGCATTAGTTAAAGAGTCAGTACCTTAAAGGACAGATCTTTGCCAAGTGGACATACTGTTGGGACTGAATTATATGTGATCCTGTGAAGATGAATTGACCCTCTCAGCTTCAGTTTTCTCATATATAAAACGGAGATAATAATAGCCCATATCTTACAGGATGGTAGCAAAGATCCAATGAGACAACATATCAAAACCACTTTCCAAATCTTAAAGCTGCTGGCATTGGGAAATCTATCCCTCACCTGACTGCACAGTAGTATCCCTAGAAACATGATAGAAGATATGGAGCCATCCTACCTCTGGAAACCTGACTTCAAAAGGTCCATTAAAAAAGTTAGGAACTACTGCAATGCATACAGCATTAATGTTATTTGTGGAATTTATGTCCATTTTCCTAGTTGCAACATGCCCTAGGACTTTGTTGAAACTTCTAAATGAGAAACAAGCATTCAAAAACATTTGGTCTAACTCTTAACATGAGGGGGATGGGGGTAGAGTTGAGGGAAGAGAGAGAAGTAGATAAGGAGAAACCATCTATTGGATTGTGCCTTTGTGCCTTCTATCTCCTGATATGTGTCCCTTGAGGGAGAGCAGCACGGATCACGTCTGGGTCTTAAATTCCATCAGTAACAGAAAAAGTCAACCTATTCTTCCTACTGTACCCCCAGTCCCTTCTCCTTACCTTTGACCAAGAACCTTACATTTCCTGCTGTACCTATTACCTGAGTGAAGAGGAAGTGGAAAGTCTATGGGGAATAAAACTTCCATCTACTGCTTGGGATTTTGCCTAATTTCCAATCTTCAAATGGAGAAGAAGTGAAACAGGGCCTCACATCTAACTAGCACCTCTCACTTGACTGTGGGTCTTCTATCTCTTGCTATACTTGTCTCCTGCCTGATTCCCAGCATCCTATGGGAAGACAAACAACACTCTCTATTCAACAATTTTCATGTACACACTTGGTCATTTTCTACACATCATAGTGATTTTGAACCCTTATAGTCATCATATAAACCACATTCCCTATCCCTCACAATTTGATTACTTATTCTCATCCTTTTCAAGAATCCTACTCCATGATTAGTGGTATTAGCCCCTTCCATCACACTCTAGAATTCCTATTTCGTAGAAAACAAACTTGATACCTAGCTAATCTATTTGTGTAATGCCATTCCAATTAAATTACTAAAACTTACCTTGAGTTAGAAAAATTATAACAAAGTTCATTTAGAAAAATGAAAGGTGGGCGGAGCCAAGATGGCGGAGTAGAAACAGCTCATCCAAGCCACTCTGCCCCCAGATTCCCCCCAAACCATGTAAAAGGGAACTCTGAACAACTTCTGGAGCCCCAGCACCCACAGAACGACACAGAGAAGCTAACGTTCCGCTGAGGACAGCCCAGTAGCCCTGCAGGAAGGACTAGCGCAGCGGTCTGGGAGCCTCCAGTGCAGCACGCAGAGCGTGGGAGCCGAGCCCAGCCGAGCCAAGCCGAGCCGAGCCGAGCCCAGGTCCTCATGAGCCGAGGTTTTAGCCCCAGGGCGGCAGTGCCAGCAGCTGGTTGGAGAGACCCCAGAACACCAACAGCTGTGGCAACTCCAGAATTATCAACATAGACATGCCTAGGACAAAGTAAGAGGTTAGTGTCCTATGGATTTTGGGACTTGTATTTGGGGAATGCGTTGGCTCCCTCCCCTGGGGGCTAGAAGCTGCTGAGGAGACACGCCATTTTGTAGTTTTCAGAGGCAGCTCCAGCTCCTGGCCTGAGAATTGTAGGGAGATCCAGCAATTAGTCTTGGAGGGTAATCGCTCTTGCTTTAACCTCCCTGGATCTGGATAGTGATCTAGGGTGGAAGTCGTGGGTGGATTTACAGCTTGCCAGAAATGGAAGTTGCCCACCACACGTTTGGGATGAAAATTCCTCTATCTGGCCTTAAAGCCATAGTGTGGCAACAAGCCCCAAAGTCAAGTAATTAAGTGGCAACATGCCAAAGCAAAGGAAACAGAAAAATGCCACCCTAGACTCCTATTTTGGGGGCATAGAGCAGGAAAAGGACTGTGAGGTCAGAAGTCCTGCTCCAAAAGTCCCAGGGGAAAACATGAGCGGGTTGCAGGCCATAGAGGACCTTAAGTAGGACTTTAAAAACCAAATAAGTGAAGGGGAGGAAAAATTGGAAAGAGAAATGAGAAGGATGCAGGAAAAGTATGAAATGAGGGTCAACAGCCTGACTGAGGAAAACAACACCTTAAAAAATAGACTAACTCAAATGGCAAAGGAGGCCCAAAAGGGCAATGAGGAGAAGAATGCCTTAAAAAGTCGAATTTGCCAGATGGAAAAAGAATCTCAAAAGTTCACTGAGGAGATTCATTCCTTCAGAGTTAGACTGGAGCAAATGGAAGCTAGTGACTTTATGAGAAATCAAGATGCTGTTAAGCAGATCCAAACAAATGAAAGATTAGAAGGCAATGTGAACTATCTCATGGGAAAAACCACTGACCTGGAAAATAGATCCAGGAGAGACAATTTAAAAATTATTGGACTACCTGAAAGCCTACCTGATCAAGGAAAGAACCTAGATATCACCCTTCAAGAAATTCTCAAGGAAAACTGTTCTGATGTTTTAGATCCAGAGGGCAAAATAGAGGTTGAAAGAATCCACAGATCACCTCCTGAAAAAGACCCCAAAAAGAAAACTCCCAGGAATATTATAGACAGGTTCCAGAATCCCCAGATCAAGGAGAAATACTACAAGCAGCCAGGAAGAAACAATTTCAATATTGTGGAAACACAATCAGAATAGCCCAGGACCTGGCAGCTTCTACACTGAGGGATCAAACAGCATGGAATATGATATTCCAGAGTGCAAAAGAGCTGGGAATGAACCTAAGGGTCACCTACCCAGCAAAACTGAGTATTTTGTTTCAGGGGAAAATATGGTCATTCAGTGGAATAGAGGAGTTTCAAGCATTCTTGAGGAAAAAACCAGAATTGAATAGAAAATTTGACATCCAGACACAAGAAGGAAGAGATGCCTGAGAAGGTAATCAGGGAAAAGAAATCAAAAGGAACTTATGAAAGTTGAATTATTTACATTCCTATATGGAAAAGCAATAACTGTGACTGATGATATCTTTCTCACTATGAAAATAATGGAAGAAGGGTATGTGGTCACATGAATACATATGCGAATGTGTGTGTATATGGTTACAGTTATATATGGATAGAGGGCATAGGTTGAATTTATTGGGAAGGGAGAATACTCAAGGGATGAAATTATGAGGTGAGAGAGGAAAGTGGCTAGAGGAGATGGGGAGAGACAGGGTAGGGTAAACTATCTTATGTAGAAGAAGCAAGGGGAAGTGTTTGCAAGGGATGGAGAGAATAGGAAGGCAAAAAAGGCAAAACCACATTCTCATTGAATTTGGTTCTGGGAGAGAATGACATACATACTAAATGGGATATCTCAACCTGCAGCAGAATAGGGGGAAGGGGGATGAGAGGAGGGATGATGGATGGGAGGGCATCCTTGGGGGAGGGGAGGTTGGAAGTACCCACTATAGAAGAGGGACAGGATCATGTAGGGAATGGACCAGGTGGGGGGTGGGATGAGTGGGAGGAATTATAAGCAGCCTTGTACAATATATCTACTATGATAATGTTTTGCATAGCTAGACATGTACAACATATACTGAATTACTTATCTCCCCAGAGGGAATGGGTGACAAAGGAGGAAGGAAATGGATCTGAAATTCGAGGTCTTAACATTAAATGTTTCAAATATATATAAATACTATCATTAATACTCTTTTGCTTATAATTGGGAGATAAGATGTGCAGGCATTGGGACACAAAGATTCGCCTTCCTCTAGTGGAAAAGTCGAAGGGGGTATGGGAGAAGGTATGGAAGAGAGCAGATTGGAGTTAGCGATATCTTGTGGGACTGCTATTCTGGGAGGTTGGGTAGGGGAATAACGGGGGGAAAATGATCGTAACTCAAAATCTGGCGGAAATGAATGATGTAAAACAGAAGTTAATAAAGCATTTGTTTAAAAAAAAAAATAAAAGGTCAGAAACTTCAAAGAAACTAAGGGGAAAAGATGTAAAGGAAACAGATTCAATAATGTCAGACCCTGAACCATATTATAAGATGAAACATTCTTGAAGTGTAAAATGAATAATTTTGATTATTTTAAATTAAAATGTCTTGAGGGCCAATGTGAACCAGTCCAGTCATGGGTAGAGTCTGGACCAGGATTCCCCTGGACTCCGCTCTCCATGTGGGCTAATTATGTCTCAGGGTGTTGGCTTATCATCTTTCTGTGGCTAGCAAGGAAACAGGGTGTGATTACTGAGAAATGACCCCCAAAGACTGCACAGCCACCAATAATTAAGTACAAGCTGGTTAATCATTTTTTCCACAAGAGAAAACGGATACAGCCACCTTTGTTATAAAAAACCTTGCCCCAGAATAAATAAATGGACTACCTTGATAGTTCCTGCCTGGCTTGTGTTGTCATTTCATTTGCCACACCCTTTCATTCAGGCCCATGCTGTTGCACTGTGGGCATTGATGAAGATAGCTGGAGAAAGAGGACTTTTGATAACTAGCAGTCAGCTTCAGGAGTTTTTAGAGAGTGTAGAGTCATGTTTTCTGTGGTTTTCTCAAGGAGGGAATATTGATTTGGAAAATTAAGAAGCAGGAAATAGGCAAATGAGGGAGTACTGCCAGGTGGTTGGGCCTGGCATGTTCCCTCTTTCAGTAATTTTTCTTTGGAATGCACTAAAAAGATGTCTCCAACCCCCAGAAAAGGTATTTTTGTCCACAAAAGTATTAAAGGTAGACACTGCTATAGGGACAGATGAAGAAGAAAAAAATGATACAATGTATAAATGAACCGTTGAATGCCATAGGTTGTCATAAGCCTGCCCTCCCCAGTGCTCCTCTTATAGTATGCTATAACCACCTTTGTACAGGTCAGCAAGTCAAGTCTTTCCAGAAAGGGAACAGAAACATCAAAAAAGGGCCAGAGCAGGCAGCAACATATTAAAGATATGTTTAACATTAGAAATGAAGGTGCCAAGGGTGGCTCAAGCAATTAAGTGTACTGAAGTGCTCTCTGCTCAGAATGAAGCTGTGGATGCAGATGAAAAGTAAATTATCAAGTAAGTCTTACCTGGAACCCCTTGTCATCTGGAGGGCCAAGCAAAGGTTTAAATTTTTCAGATCTCCAACAATTCTCTGTGAGCTTTTGGATGCATTCTATAATTTTCTGTCTCTATCTGCCTTGTTTTTGTGTCTTTGTGTGAATGAGTGTGTATGAATGATTTGTCATTCTATAAGTTAAGGCATGTACAGGAAGTGTCAAGACAGAATTAGAAAAAAATAATAAGGTATGGGCTATTTGCATGAATAGTGTGAACAGAAGTTTTAAGATTTTTAAAAGGTTTGAAAATTTCTTCCTCTCTATTTCAACTCTGGCCAAGTTGAGTGCTGAGAACGCGATTAAAAAAAAAAGAAGAAAATTTTCCCCTCCGATCAAAGAGGCAAACGGATGAGAATTTAACCATTTCCTGCCTCACCCAAAAGAGGACAGTTTTGTCTATGAGGATGCAACCACAAGTTAATTGAATTCATTCTGATTATTTTTTTAAATTGTAAAAATTGAATGGTGTCACTCCTAACTTAATGCTAAAGATAAGTCAGAATTCATTATACTATTTGGCATTTAGGCAAATTGAGGAAATACAACTATCTGAAAAAGAAACACTTCAGAGGTGAAGTTTTGGGCTCTCCAGTATCGGAGAGAAAAGTGACAAAGGTGCCACTGGACCTCTTTTGTTGCAGAGTTATAGCTCACCTCTCCTGGCAGATTCAAACCTCTCAAATTCCAAGAAGTTTTTAAGGAGTGGACACATAAATAAAGGTTACTGGAGGAAAAGGTAATTCCTCTGAAAACATTTTTACAAAAATTTGTTAAAGCATTTCATCCCAGATCAGATTAAAAAAGTGAGTGCTAAAGAATAGTAGGGAATTTGGGTTACCCTCCCGAGTCTGGTAAGAAGGATGAGGCATACTACTTATATCAAGGACTCCACTGGCAACAGCCCTGGGTACGCTGAGGCCCACATTTTTGGGCAAGCAGATGAACCTCTCCTTTCAAACCCCTAAATCCACAATCAGGCTTTGCAGCTGTGAGGAAAGGAGAAAAATTTCTGCACTTGAAAAACCCAAATAATAAGTGAAATTTTATGTTTATTTTTAGGTTACATCATTCATGTCCACAGGATTTTGAGTTACAAATTTTCTCCCATCTTTCCCCTACTCACCAGCCCCAAACAGCAATCCCACTGTATAGCCTCTCCCTAAATTTGCGTTCTCCTATATCCTCCCCTATCCCCCTTCTGACTTTCCAGTAGGGCAAGATGCATCTCTATACCTCAGTGCCTATAAATCTTATTTCCCAGTTGCATGTAAATCATCATCATCATCATCATCATCATCATCATCATCATCATCATCATCATCATCATATATTTTTTAAACATTTGATTTTTAAAACTTTGAATTTCAGATTCTTTCCCTTCCTCCCTTGTCATCTGCCCTTACTGGGGAGATAAGCAATTCAATATAGGTTGTACATGTATAGCTATGCAAAATATTTCCATAGTGGATCTATTATAAAAGACTGACTATATTTCCCTGCATCCTATCATGCCCCCCACTTGTTCTATTCTCTACTTTGACCCTGTGCCTTCTCAAAAGTGTGTGCTTCTAGCTTCCTTACCCCCAACCTTCCCTCCTCTCCATCTTTTCCCTTCCCACCTCTTTCCCACCTACTCTGATGTAGGGTGAGATACCCTATTTAATGTGTATGTCATTCCCTCCCTACGCCAAAACCAATGAGAATAAGTTTGAATAAGTTTTATTTTTGGGATCTTTTTCAAGAGGTGATCAGTGGATTCTTTCAACCTCTATTTTGCCCTCTGGTTCTATAACATCAGGGACATTTTCCTTGAGAATTTCTTGAAAGATGGTTTCTAGGTTCTTTTTTGATCATGACTTTCAGGTACCAATAATTTTTAAAGGATCTTTCCTGGATCTATTTTCCAGGGAAGTGGTATTTCCAATGAGATATCTCATATTGCCTTCTATTTTTTTCATTTGTTTGGATCTGTTTCATAGTACTTTGATTTTTCATAAAGTCACTAGCTTCCATTTGTTCCTATCTAATTTTGAAAGACATTCTCTTCAGTGAGCTTTTGTGATTTTTTTTCCATCAGGCAAATTTAGCTTTTTAAGGTATTCTCCTCATTGGCTTTTTGAGCCTTCTTTGCCATTTGAGTTGGTCTATTTTTTTAAGGTGTTATTTTCTTCAGTCAGGTTGTTGACTCTCTTCTCCTGATTTTCTTGCATCATCCTCATTTCTCTTCACAATTTTTCCTCCACTTCTCTTATTTGGTTTTCAAAATCCTTCATAAGCTCCTCTATGGCCTGTAACCAGCTCATATTTTTCTTGGAAGCACTTGGTGCAGGAGTTCTGACTTTGCTGTCTTCCTCCTATTCCATGCTTTGATCCTTTCTGTCCCCATAATAGGAGTCTAATGTTGGATTGCTCTGCTTGCTTTGTTTCCTTTGCTTGCTCATTTTGCCACTCAATTACTTCACTTTTGAGCTTTTGGCAACAGTAGAACTCTGCTTCCAGAGAGGAGATTTGTTCCAAATTGCTGGGATTTTCACAGCTGCATGAGCTATTAGTTGGGTGCCCTCTCTGAAGCCTCTACTGGCTCTGGCACCTGTTCACAAACCCTAGAATTTCCACCCTAGACATCAATCCATATCCAAGCAGGTTAGAGCAAGAGTGATTACCCCTCAGAATGGTTGCTTGGTCCCCCTACAATCTGCAGGCCAGGCACTCTGAAGCAGCCATGTGGCAGCAACCACTGCACTTCAGCTCCTTTTCCATCTGGAGACAGAGGGTAGACCGCACTTCCAGACCCCCTGTTCCCAAAGTCTACACTGACCTCTCACTTTGTCTTTGGCATTTATGGGTTGATAATTCTGGAAACAGCCAGCTGCTGGTGATCCACTCTCCAGAGGTCTGCTCCAGTGGGTGGTTGGTTGTGTCTGCCCTGAGGCTAAAACTGCATGCTCATGTGGGGCTGGGCTCTGCTCCTGACACACTGCAATTGACCCTTCTGTCCACCTGTAGTGCTGCCTTCAGTGGGAGATTTGTTTTTCTCTGTCGCTTTGTGGGTTCTATAGCCCTAAAGTTTGTTTAGAGTAATTTTTAGAGGCATTTGAGGTGGTTATGGGGGGAGCACACAGAGCTTTCCTGCTTCTAGACCACCATCTTGGCTCTGCCTCCCTGATAAACCCAATTTTTGATCAATAATTTTTTCAACTGATGATTTAAAATTGCAATTAATGTCATAATGTCATTGTGTTATTATGGTATTTCTAAATTGTAGTAAAATTCTATTATATAGTAAAAATTGAATAATTGTTATTAGCCAGAAATAGTGTTAAATAAAGAAAAAATTTCAATCTAATTTTGTCAAAACTAAAAGATAGAGAAAATATTTTGAGTAAAAACAATTATGTCACTTTATCAGTTCTGCTAAACCCTGTCTTATAATGTGTGTGTGTGTGTGTGTGTGTGTGTGTGTGTGTGTGTGTATATATATATATATATATATATGTATATATATATATATATATATACCATATAGGAAACCAGGTATTTACACCTTTCCCTATAATTAAAAATGCTGTTACTGCTAAAATAATTTGGCTATCAGTTAGGGAATTCATTAACTAAGCTATATAAAAATTATGTCTTGATGCTAAAACCTAAAATTGTTAATTAATTATTGTGTGTGGAAATGAGGAGACTCTATGAAAACTTTATTCAGAATAATTCTGCCCATTTAAAACATTCCTCCTTATTCCGTAAAACTGTAAAGGTCCCTGGGAATTATTTCCACAGGCAAGGCCATCAGCCTGGGAAAAGAACTTGTTTTAGTTATGAAGTTCTTAATAATGAACTTAGCTTGCTGAAATGTTGTAAGTCTATGTATAAAAGATTTTTAAAAATTGTAACATTGGCTTTTATACGAGGACAAGTTTAAATTTGAGAAAGAAAGAGGTTAAATGAAATCCCTTATATAGGAGAAACCTAGTAAATCTTTATTGTACTCCAACTTACCCAGGAAAGAAAGAGTTCCAGCAGCAGCAGAAGAAATCACGGAGTCAGAACATGGCAATAAAGAGGTAGAGGTCTCCTAATGCAGCCACTACACAAAAAGCTGCACCCTCATGGAGGCAGATCAAACATTTATTTATTACGTCAAGCCAAAGAACTGAAACCTGATACCCCAGGATTTGTATTTCTTGCTATGATCACTCTGATTTCAATAAAAACTAAACTGGTTACATCCTGACTTAAGTCCTGAGATATATGCCCATATCACGTCAATTGTTTCATATATAACCTATTGCTACATGTATTTGATCCCCTCAAACCTTCCTTACTTCTACCTATGTAAATCATTTACAGATGATATAAGTCAATACTTCATTTTATTGGAATATAACTTACTTTCACTGTACTCTTAAACAATGTATATCTAGTAAAGATTCTGTTGTAGTAATTGTTGAACAACCTTCATTTGTCATTTTTCTAAATAATTTAACTCATACTTAGTACCAAATGTCAGGAGGATATGCATTACATATTATTTCTGATGTCTTAAAAAGAAGTGGGAGATGGAGCAGTGTTAAGGTTGGGACTTGAAGGCTCATTAGAGCCTGCACCTGAAAATGCCAGGAAAAAACCTGCAAGGCCAATGTGGGGAGAAGGAAACACTCCCAAGAGAACTTTATTTGGACATTTTTTTTTTTTTGCTTTGGACTGAGGGGATTATAAGGCTATATACTTTGTGTTTGTTTAAGACTGTGTGGTCACTCTGGTAATGAGTTATTATGTTATGTACCTTGAAAATGTGATGTATTGATTTTTATGAGGATTATGTTATACTTAGGAGATGTTAATGCTAATTCAGATATAAGTTGCCTATGTATTGGGCATGGAAGATTTGGGGGCCAAATGTAATGATAATGGGAATCTGAACATTTTCCCTGCCCCTTGGTCCCTTGATAGGCTTAAGTGGATCTGAGAACCTTCCCTGATTTGAAAATATACTCTGCCCCCTTGTATATTGTCCATTTGCTGATCTTATTTAAAGGGGGGGATGGAAATTAGGATTAAGAAAACTATGAAAATTTCAAAAGGGTGGAAGTAAAAGATTTGTGAAATTGTTTATTGCAGGTATTTTGGTTGTCAGTGCTATAATCATGTCGTGCACTATATCCGTCCTTTCCTTACAAGAATTAGGGGCGGCTAGGTGGCGCAGTGAGTAGAGCGTCAGCCCTGGAGTCAGAAGGACCTGAGTTCGGTTCTGGCCTCAGACACTTAATGCACACACAAACAAACAAAAAAAACCTAGCCGTGTGACCTTGGGCAAGTTACTTAACCCCAATTGCCCTCCAAAAAAAAAAAAAGGCAAAAAAAAAAGGAATTAATACAAACCAAATTTCTCTAAGCCACATATCTCAGTAATTGATCCTGACAATGTTGAAAAGAAGATACTTGATTGGGTAAGCAGAACTAACCCACTGAATAACTTTACTTCCATAATCTACCACTTTGTCTCAATAGTGTGTGTACTAGGAGGTCTGCTCTCTAGCATCTTATGTTGTTCACTCCATTGGTGGGTCACTCTCAACTCTGGCGAGAGAGATTCATGGACCCAAGTTACTTGATAAGAAAGGGGGAGATTTTGAGGGCCAATGTGAACCAGTCCAGTCATGCGTAGAGTTTGAACCACGATTCCCCCAGACTCTGCTCCCCATGTGGGCTAATTATGGTTCAGGGTGTTGGCTCACAATCTTTCCATGGCTAGCAAGGAAACAGGATGTGATTACCAAGAAGTGAAACCCAAAGTTTGTAGAGCTGCCAATAATTAAGTAAAAACTGGTTAATCATTTTTTCCCCACGAGAAAAAACAGATACAACCACCTTTGTTATAAAAACTCTTGCCCCAGAATAAATAAATGGACTACCCTGATAGTTCCCACATGGCTTACATTGTCATTTCATTTGCCACACCCTTGTGTTTGGGCCTGTGCCCCCTTGGTGCGGGCATCAAAAATGTTCTTGTATAAATAAAAATTATGTAGTCATGGATAGAATGAAAGCAGATAACTTGGCGGGGTGGAGGGGGATCTTTCATAGACAATCTCTCAGAGAGAATGGGATTGTGTTGGAATATTGCTATCAAGTAGGACATGATGAGTTGGTTGATTTAGAAAAAAAAAACATGCAAGTACTTGGATTTTTGAAGGAAGATTCTATCAGAGAAAGAGATGACAAGTGGAAATAAGCAAAATATTGTATTAAATATATGTGTATAAGGATATGTAAGTATGTTTATAGATATCTATGTCTGTGTATATTATATATGTATGTATGTATTTGTATCTGTGCTTATTTGTAGTTTTTTTGTTTTTGTTTTTTGGTGAGGGAGTGAGTGAGGGGAAAAAAAGTAAAAAGTACACAGTAGAGAATAAAAGAAAAGCTACAAAGAAGCAAAGAAAAAGCTAGACAGCTTTGAAAATACTGTGTAGTATTTATTATATGAGGTTTCTTGAAGTGGAAATGTATTTCTTTATATTGAATCCTCTCCTGTTCTACTGTGCACATGGCAGTGTTTTTTTTTTCTTATTTTTATGTTACTTATGTTTAAAATACATTTAAATGGTTTTTAAAATACATTTAAATACATTTAAAATCTTATACAAATTTAAAAAAAACCTAAAAAGAAAACAAACTTGCCAACATCTTAAGTCTTTTCTTTTCCATCTCCTTCCATCTTATATGGTGTTGCTAAGACCTGAAACTTACTGACACAGCCTCCATTGCTACCCTTTCTAGTCCTGACTAGGAGAGGTAGCATTTATTTCTTCACTTATTTCTTCTGGCTCATTCGCCAAGGCAGTGGAGTTGTGTATATGTTTGTATGTAAGTGTCTATATGTATATATGTTCATGGCACAATATTCCTACATACAGTTCTTCATAAGAAACAAGTTGTTTTCAGTAGTATATTGGCATAGATATATAATAGATGGAAATATTGATAGAAAAAAGCAAATACCATGAAAAAGAATAGTTATATGGAATAGATGCCCATTTAAATGAATACTTTCACCAATTAAACAGAAAGCACAACCCTTGGGGCAGTTCATGGCAGTTTTGTTTGATACATTCCACCTTCCTTTAACTGAATTCAAATCCCTTTAGAAAGCAAAAAGTCCTAAATGAAAACAATGATCAACTGGTTACATTTTCATAACTGGAAATTTCCTAACAAAGAAAAAAGCCATTGCTGTTGACAGCTGCAGAGATGATAAACACTGGTAACTGACGATGTATGGGAATTTGAAACAGCTGTGACTTCGTCAGGGTGGAACCCTGCTGGTTTTAGTATGTGAGAAGGAAGATGCAGCTACTTAGAGGAAAACAATAGAAGACTTTCTGTGAAGATGCTCCAAAATGATTGAGCTTTAACAATTATAAAGGGGTTTTGTTGTTGTTGTTTTTAAACTGAAGGTGTTATCCTTACAGACCATCTTGATGAATGTTTAGTTCTCTTTTGGGGTTTGTCTACACCTTTGTATGACATATTTACTACTGCAAAAATAGGAACCTGGAAAAACTGAAATGATTTTATTTCTGTTCTTAAAATACAACTGTTTTCATGGAATTTTATATCAGCAAATTTCTTTATTTGTATAGAAAAAGAGGAACTGTAATAGAAATTGGGTCTGAGACATGTGATTTCATAGAGGGAAATCCCATGGGAAGAATCTTCTGTCTACTAATGCAAGTTGCCCTTTTCTCTGCTACTTATGGTCTTAAAGAGTTGCCTACAGAACTGAGAGATGTGTGCTGAAGTTGAGGTTTGAATCCAAGTCTTTTTGATTTCAATGACAACTCCCCATGCACTTTGTCATTTGCTTCTGATTGGAAAAGAAAAGAAATATGTGGTGAGATGTAATTTAAGACCTTTAAAGAAAAGCAATTTTATTGTTGCTGGCTGTTTGACCTACCTGCTCAATAAACTCCAAAGGATCTCTACTTTCCACTGCTGGAGATCATGATGTTCTGTAATTTGGAAGGGGACTTTTGTGTGGTAAAATTTTCATTACCCTGAGACCAACTTGATGATAACAGAACATGGATAATCTGACCCTTCTGCAATGGACATCGAATTCAATAATCTCATTCAATAAT
The DNA here is from genome assembly GCA_011680675.1 of Gymnobelideus leadbeateri. NCBI lineage: Eukaryota > Metazoa > Chordata > Mammalia > Diprotodontia > Petauridae > Gymnobelideus > Gymnobelideus leadbeateri. The sequence continues at coordinate 58,177 of WOXC01009690.1, read as the reverse complement.
CATTTATTAGTCACCTACTATGTGCCAAGCACTGTGATATGGGCTAGTAATATAACTAAAAAAGAGACACTCCTTGCTCCCAAGGAGCTTAAACATAAGGAGTCTGAGAGAAGGAATAACACACAAAAGGACATGGGGAGAAGAATGAGACACCTAAGAGTATCTTATTCTATAGATTTAAAATAAGGCAGAGCAGGGCATTCAGAGTGTAGTGAGCCAAAAGACCAGTTTCTGCCTGGAAAGGCAGGCATTGGACAGAATTTGGTACTCTACCCTCCAGACCTTTAATGAGAGGGAAGAAGAGACAAAGAGGTGGTGTCAATCAAGGCTTGAGTTAGTAGCTTGATGGTGAGATTAGAACTGATGAGCTTAACATGGACAGCTCATCTTTTTGTTCTCTTGTTCAGTGGAGTTGAAACCAGTCAGAGCAGCAGATTCAGCATAAAGGGTATGTGGATCCATTGTTATGTCTACCGGTACTGGAAGCTATTCCAACTTGGTGTAGGACTTGTAAGTGAACCAAGGTTATTTCTATGCTATAATGAGGGGAAGATCTAAGCTGAGGTATTATCTTAATATCAAAACAAATAAACAGAAATGAATGTTAGAAAATTTTTATTGCTCCTTCAAGCAATTTATACTAAGATATAACCTCTGCCGGAGCCCTGTTCCAGTGTGTTATTAAGGCAAGGGGGTTGAGTTCTGCAAGACAATATCAAAGGGATACAAATTCTCTCAGTCCCTACCCAGATGAGGAAGCTTCAAGCGATAGAATTGGCCTGCCATCTGAAGATCAACCAATCAATGAACAAGCATATATTCCATCTGATATATCTCTATCAGGAAGACGTGGGTATACAAAGACAATTTTAAAAAAAAAGAAAATAGTCTCAGTGCCTAAGAGGCATATATTCTATCAGCTAAGCAAAAAAGTAGCATAATGAGAGGAATGATGCACTTGGAGTCAGGAAGTTCTGAGTTTGAAGACTGCCTCTGCAACTTAATAGCTGTGAGGGAATGCATTACTTCTCTCATCCTCTTTCAGCTTCAGTTTCTTTATCTATGAAATGAAGATGGTAATACCTACCTCACAGGGTTATGTTAAGGATAAGATTAGATAATATATTAAAGGGATTTATAAACCACAAAATGCTAAATGTCAGTTATCATCATCACCATTAGGACACAACATGCATATACACACACATATACACACATACATACATATATATACATACATACCTATATACACACACGCATACATATATATGTGTGTGTGTGTGTGTGTGTATATATATCTGTTTGCTTTTTTGGATGGCAATTACAGTTAAGCGACTTACCCAAGGTCACACCACTAGTTTTTGTGTTAAATGTCTGAGGCCAGATTTGAACTCAGGTCCTCCTGACTTCAGGGCTGGTGCTCTACTCATTATACCACCTAGTCACCTCGATATATTTTTAAAGTATATAATAAGTATATTAAAAACAATTATAAGATGATTTCAGCAAAGGAGGAACTGGAAACTGGGGTGGCATCAGAAAAAAGCCTCATTTGAGAATGAGTACATTGCGTAGAAATTTAAAGGAAATTAGTATTTCAAAATATTGGAAGTGAAGTACCTTTCAGCCATGGGGATATGCTCTGAAACGATATAAATGAAGGAGATGGAGGGTCAGATCTGAGGAACTGCAAGAAGATATGTTTGACTGGACTGAAGTAGGGAGAACTAGGTGGAGTGGATAGTGAAGCTGTAAAAATTGCAACCAGGCTGTGAAGGGTTTTAAATACCAAACAGAAGAGATTGCATTTGACCTGAAAACAAATAGAGAGCCTCTAGATTTTAATGAACAAGGAAATCCAGTGCCAGAGCTGTGCTTTAGATTACCCAGACTAAATTAGAAGAAATCCAGAAACAGAAATTTGGTGATCAGATATTCTTTATATTGCTTTCAGTTCTGAAAACTGAATTTTAGAAAGAACATTGAAAAGCCAGAGAACATGGAAAGCGTCCAAAGTAGGGCATTTGAGATGGAGAAGGGTCTTTTTTTTTGAGGTACTTAGTGTCTCTCATTTATTGTTATTCTTTCATTTCTCTCTTTTTTATTTTTTAGTTTACATCACTTATTCTGACAAGATTTTGAGCTACCAATTTTTTCCCCATTTTCCCCTACCCATCACCCAAAATAGTGATCCCACTGAATATCCCCTCCCCCAATCTGCTCTTTCCCATATCTTCCCCCATCCGCCCTCTGACACTTAACACAAAAACTAGTGGTGTGACCTTGGGTAAGTCGCTTAACTGTAATTGCCATCCAAAAAAGCAAACAGATACACACACACACACACACACACACACACACACACACACACACATATATATGTATGCGTGTGTGTATATAGGTATGTATGTATATATATGTATGTATGTGTGTATATGTGTGTGTATATGCATGTTGTGTCCTAATGGTGATGATGATAACTGACATTTAGCATTTTGTGGTTTATAAATCCCTTTAATATATTATCTAATCTTATCCTTAACATAACCCTGTGAGGTAGGTATTACCACAATATAAATACTATGGAAATGTTTTGCTTAGCTGCACATGTACAACATATATTTAATTGCTTATCTTCCCAGTTATGTTGGGTGACAAGGAAGGAAGGGAAAGAATCTGGAATTCAAAGTTTTAAAATCAAATGTTTAAATATACATTATAAATTTATATTTAATATAATTATAATAAATAAATATATTTAATATAAATAAACATACAAATGTTTAAATATTATTATTATTACTATTACTTTACATGCAACTGGGAAATAAGATATGCAGGCACTGGGGCATAGAGATACACCATGCCTCAACCTCTATTTTGCCTTCTGGTTCTAAAACATCAGGGCAATTTTACTTGAGAATTTCTTGAAGGATGATTTCTAGGGTTTTTTTTTTATCATGGCTTTCAGGTAGTCCAATAATTTTTAAATTATCTCTCCTGGGTCTATTTTCCACTTCTGTGGTTATTCTAATGAAATGTTTCACATTGCCTTCTATTTTATTTTTATTTGTTAGGATATATTTAATAATATCTTGATTTTTCATAAAGTCACTAGCTTCCATTTGCTCCAGTCTAATTCTGAAGGAATGATTCTCCCCAATGAGCTTTTGAAATTCTTTTTCCTTCTGGTAAATCAGCTTTTTAAGGTATTCTTCTCCTCATTTGCTTTTTTTTTTTTGTGGGTTCTGTAGCTCCAGGGTTTGTCTAGAGTAATGTTTACATGAATTGGAGGAGGTGGAATCCAGGGCTGTGTGGAAGTCATGTTTTGACTCCACCATGTTCACTCTGCCAATGGAGAAGAGTCTTAAGATTTTTCTTCTTCTTCTTTCTTCCCCCCTCCCTTCTCTTTCCCTTCCCTTCCTTTCCATTAACCTTTCCTTTCTTTGAAACATAAATGAAAATAGAGATCAAATTTATCTTTCTTTCTTTCTTTCTATCTATCTATCTATATCTATATCTATATATCTATCTTATTGAATGTGATTTTCCCCTGTATCTTTGAGAGGTTGAGTGTGGAATCTTATACTTCAAAATTTTCTCATTGTCCCTTAACAATACCATGCTTATTCACACCCTCATATTTAATCTACTTCTCTCCCTCATATTTGCTACTGATACCTATCCATTTTTTCTCAAGGCCTAGGAAAGGGTAGCAAGTACTGAGCTACTATTACCACCAGCACCACCACTACCACAGTTCTATCTGTCCTTCCTTACCACTGGCAGCCATACTAATCTCTTTCCTCTCTGAAATCTCTTAATATTTCCTGTTTCTATATTTGCTTTCCCAATTGTATCATACAATAGCCTGTTTGATTAGATATTTTTATCTAATACTATCAGCTAACATTTATATAAAACTTTGTTTCTCAAAATACAGGATGGGGAACCCATGGCCTTGAGGCCACATTTGATCCTCTAGGTACTCAAGTGCCCTTTGACTCTATATAAACTTCACTGAAAGAATCCCTTTAATAAATGGATTTGTTCTTTAAAACTTGGACTCAGACAAAAGAACTCACCCAAGGACCTAGAAGGTCACAAAGCCTCAGAGGCCATAGGTTTCCCACCCCTATACAGCATGTAATTTAATTTGATTCTCCTAATGAAACTATAAAACAAGTCCTAGACTTATTAATGAGAAAGTGTCAGAGGCAATGTTGGAAACCAGATCCTTCTAATGGTACTTAGTGATAAAATAATGCTCTCCTCTTCTATATATATATGATCTATAAAAAGAAACATGGAGAGATCTTTTCTGTGTATTCAGCATATTTGTCAGTTCAAACAGTAATATTTCAATCAGCTGACATTTGTTGTTGATTAATCATGTCTGATTTTATGACCCCATTTGGAGTTTATTGGCAAAGATATTATAATGGTTTGCCATTTCCTTCTCTAGTTCATTTTACAGATGAGAAATTAAGGCAAAATGGGTTAAGTAACTTGCCCAGGGTCACACAGCTAGTAAATGTCTGAGGCTGGATTTGAACTCATGATGATAAGTCTTCTTGAATCCAGGCCCTTAACTCTATCAGTTTTGCCACTTCCTGATGCCAAGTCTAGTGCTCTTTCTGTTGTGCTACCTAACTGCCATGACAGCTAGCATTTATTAAATGCCTACTGTGTGCCAGGTACTGTGCTACACCATGTATGGTTATAAAAGGGGGAAAAAAGAATGAAAATATTCCTCCTTACAGTGAGCATATATTCTTATGGGGGAGATAAATGCATTTAAAATTACACAAAAAATATATACATACACACATGCACACACACATATTCACGCACATACACACATATACACATATGTATGCATGTGCATGTATATAATGTACACACTTTATATTTATATGTAAATATATGTGTATATGTATACACATATGTATGTATACATGTATATGTATTATATATAAATCCATTTAGTTAAATTGGGGTAGAGGAAATTAGAAGGTGTAATTTAGCTTTATCTTAAATAAAGGGAGGCTTTCTATAAGTGGAGGTAAGGACAGAATTTATCTAGTCAATACCTAACAAATGAGCATCTATTTTGTTTCCAATACTTTGGTGCCAATAGAGAGTTACTACAAATATTTTGTGAATTCAAGCTTTTCTTTCTATCATAACACTAATTTGTTTTCTGTATTAACTTAATGTCAAAAGTGTGAGAATTATTTACCAAGAATCCAAAAATGCATCATATTGTATCTTTGTCTTGTCTAATCTAGCTAAAAGAATCTGTGAATAGATAATTAATTTACAACTTTTATTATAATTGTTATAATAGGTGATGTTATAGCTCTGTATCCATGACCAAATGATCCTGCATTTTATTCTACTTTTTTCTAGTAGCTTATCAGAACCACTCAGAATATCAATAAGACATTATGGTACTCAAAACAGAAAACAATTTTGTGATTATAGAATTTAAATATCTGTAAATCCAAGGAAGTTACCCACATAGGTAAAGGTGTTTACAATTGTGAAATACTAAATTATGAACTTTGATTCTTGGTTTAAATATGAAATCTTGAGAAATTCTGTGACTGCTCTTTACTTTGATCTTCAAGGGTTTCTTTGACATGAAACTAAGAAAATTTTTATCCTTTTATCAAAGGATAAAAAGCCACCAGAAAAAAAGTTATATAAAACTACTCAGCAAATTAATTTTATTGTGTGTCATAAAAGCTTAAATAATTAAATGCATAATTCTACACTTGTGAAACATGTAGCACAGTGCCTGGGACATTGTAGGCAATTAATAAATGCTTGTTTCCTTCTTTCCTTTTTCTCCTCCCTCCCTCTCTTTCTTCTTTCTCTCCTTCCCTCTCTCCTTCCTTCCCTCCATTTTTCCTTCCTTCCTTCCTTCCTTCTTTTCCACCCTCCCTCTCTCCTTCCCTACCTCCTCGCCTCCCTCTTTCCTTCCTTCCTTCTTTTCCTCCCTCCCTCTCTCCTTCCCTACCTCCTCGCCTCCCTCTTTCCTTCCTTCCTTCCTTTCTTCCTTCCTTCCTAAATTAGAGAATATTAGTCATGGTGTAGGCAGGGTTTATGTGTCTAAATTCTAAAGCAACTTTTTGTGTGAAAGACAATTCTAAGTTCTTAAGAAAGCTAGAAACTAAATTACATCATATCTGATGTTTTCCTGATGAAATGGGTCTTTGATTCAAGCATTTCAGATTAAAGCATATGAGAAAACCAATATTTACTATGGTGGTGAAAATTGTGGAATAAAGTCATTACCTTAATGAATTTTCTACATTGGAATAAGATATTTTTCCCTGATTAGAAGAGTTGAATAGTGGTGAGAGATTATGCATGCTATGAATATTGTTAGGTAATATCTTACAAGTTACAGAAAATCATTGAGAGAATGTGTCAGTGCAGGAAGGATTGCTATCATTTCTATTTCAGTTAAGGCATTTGGTAATATACTTTTTAACATTTTAAAAATTGATTATTCATTTTTAAAATACCAGCATATTTAATGTGATATAAATGTCCAGGATAGCAATAGTAAGTGCCTAATACATACAAGGCATTGTACTAGACTAGTAATGTTAAAGAAAAAAATCCATCCCTTTAGGGTTATAAATTCTAGTGCAGCGAAATAATTAAAAATGGTTAACATTTCTTTAATATTTACATAGCACCTTATATTTGTTATCATACTTTAAGTTAAATTTTATTTTTTATAATTGAAATTTCACCTTCTTTCCAACCTACTAACACTGAGAAAGAAAGAAAAGAAAATCCCTGCTATGAACATATAAAATGAAACAAAGAAAATCCCTAAATTTGCTATTTCAGGAAAAAAATTCCCAATCTGAAGTTTGAGTCCATAATCTCTCTATTAAAAATTAGGTAGCATATTTCATCATGAATATTCTGGAATCTTTGTCATCACTTTGATCAGAGTTGCTCAGTCTTTCAAAGCTGTATTTCCTGTGTTGTTTTTATTATATGATTTCTTCTGGTTCTTCTCACTTCACTCTGCCTCACTTATCCATTCAACAAACATTTATTAAGCACCAACTATGTGCCAGGCATGGCAAGAAGTTCTGAGGATGAAAGAATGCAAAAGAGGTAAAAGACAGTCCCCGTACTTATGAACTTACAATTTAATAGGGACAACAACATGAAAATACATATGTAGAAAGCAAACTATATACAGGATAAATAGAGGGAAAAAATGGAAGAAACACACTGGAATTAAGTTGGGTTAGGCAAGACTTCCTGTAGAAGGTGGTATTTTAGTTGGAAGTTAAAGGAAATAGGGAAGTCAGTAATGAGAGATGTGGAGGGAGAGCATGCTTGCATCAGAAACAGCTAAAGAAAATGCCTGGAGCTGAGATATGGAGTGTCTTGTTTGTAGAATAACCAAGAAGTCAGTGTCACTGGATTGTAGAGTACTGATATGGTAATAAGAAGTAAGAAAACTGGCCATTTAGGAGGTGGTTAGATTATGAAGGATGTTGAGTGCCCAACAGAACATTTAATAGCTGTTCTTAGAGGCAACAGGAAGCCCCTAGATTTTATTGAGTAGCTTATGTGATCTGACCTGTCTTTTAGGAAAATCACTTGAGGCAGAAATGGAGAATGGATTGGAGTAGAGAGAGACTTGAGGCAGTACAATATTGCAAGAATTCAGAATTGATGTAATGAGGCTCTGTGCCAGACTGGTGTCAATGAAAAAAAGGAGAGAAGGGGGAATATTTGAGAAATGTTGAAGAGGTAAATACAGCAGGCATTGGTGATAGCTTGGATATGGGGGTTGAAAGATAGTGAAGGATGAAGAATGATCCCTCAGTTGTAAGACAAATCCCTGTGAGGGACCTGGAGGTTGGTATTATTTTCAGTAATACGGAAGGTTGTAGGTAGATTGGATGACTTAGGGGGAAAGATGATGGACATAATTGAGTTTAAGATGGCTAATAAACATCCCAGTTCAAGATATCTGAAAGGCTATTTAAGATGTGAAATTACAGAACAACAGAGAGATTGTCACAGAAAAGGTAGAATTGAGATCATCATCATAAATTCATGGGAAATGATGAGATCCAAGTGAAGTAGTTCATCAGTTCATACAAATCTTCCCAGGTTTCCCTAAAACTATCCCCTTCATCATTTCTTTCTTTCCTTTTCTTTTCTTTTTGGTCTTTTTGGAGGGGCAAAGGCAGGGCAATTGGGGCTAAGTGTCTTGCCCAAGGTCACACAGCTAGTAAGTGTCAAATGTCTGTGACTGGATTTGAACTCATCTTCTCCTGACTCCAGAGTTAGTGCTCTATTCACTGTGCCACCTAGCTGCCCCTTCTTCTTTTCCCTTCATCATTTCTTGAAGAACAATAGTGTTCCATCAGTCATATACCATAACTCAGTCATCCATTCCTCATTTGACAGGCATCCCCTCAGTTACTAATTCCTTGTCACTGCCAAAAAAGCTGCAATAAATAATTTTTGCATATGCAAATCATTTTCTGCTTTTTCTTGGGGGGGGGTATTGATGATGATGATGATGATGATGATGATGATGATGATGATGATGGTAGGTCATATAGGTCATGTAACTTAGTAAGTACTTGAGAATGAATTTGAACTCAGGTTTTCCTAATTCCAGGTCCAGCATTCGGTCCACTAAACTACTTTGTATCTCCATAGAGTTATAGAACTAGTAGTGTTATTAATATGTATGCCTAGTTCCAAAATGCTTTTTAGAAGTAAGCCCATTTCAAAGTTCTACTAACAATGAATTAATGAACCTGCTTTCTCATAGTCCCCTCTATAATTTCTCATTTTCTTTTCTTTTTCTTTTTGGACAGCTTTGTAAACCTGATGGATGTGACATGGAACCTCAGAATTTTTTCTAATTAGTTGTATTTTAGTACATTTTTTGACACGGACATTTATAGCTTGGTTTTCTTCATTTATTTCCTTTACCCATTTATCTATTGGGGAATGTCTCTTATTCCTATAAATCTGAATCAGTGGCCTCTATATGTTAGAAGTGAGCTATTTATTGACGAACCTGTTGAAAACATCCCCCCACCCCACCCCCACCACTTACCCCAGCCATTTACCATTGCTTTCCTTTGAATCTTAGCTGTTTGTTTGTTTTTTTGTTTGTTTTTGGTTTGTTTGGGCAGTTGCATAATTACAAGTTATGTGTTTCCACTCACTCTATCTCTTATTTTTTCTTTTTTATCTTCACCCTCTATCTAAAGAGGGCTTTGAAGAAAGGAGATTGCACAACACTTCTGCTGTGCATCCTCCTTCCCTCATTCATAGCCCAAACACTAATTCTTATCCTTTCTTTGCTTCATTTAATCCCTTCATCAAGACTCACCTTTCTTAGATTTCCTTTTTACCTAGGATTAATTCCTTGCTTAATCTTTTTCATTTTGCCTTTTTTCTCTTCTCATTTTTATTTATTATTCCCCTATTAAATGACATGTTTTTCAGTATCTCACTCTACACGTGTGTATTCTTTATTCCTTTGACCTGTTCAGATGAGAGTAACCCTTATGTATAACTCACTCTCATCTCTTCACTTCATCCTTGTTTTTTTATAAATGGTCTTCTACTTGCACTTCCTAATTATATGGCTATATAAGATAATTTTGCCAATCAATTATCTTTTCTTTCTTCCCTCTGGTCCCATCCAGTGTATTTCTCTTACCCTCCCTTTCCATTCTTCTAAGGTAAATTATATATACATACACACACATTTACACACACACAAAAAAACCAAAAAACAAAAAGCAAAGCACTCTCAGGTCTCTAATTAGATTCCCTCTATGATCCTTTATAAACCAAAGCTATGAGGGAACATATTTATAATCTCCCCACGTTAGAATTGGGATTGCTTAGTCCCACGTAATTGCTTGCTAATGTTTATGAGAAGATCAAGATTGCCTTTTCATGTTTTTCTTAACTCAGTTTTTCATTTTTCATTTTCTATGCAGTTTCTATCTTTCTTCAGCAATGCTCAAAAGTTCTCTATTACATTCATAATCCATTTTGCTCCTATGTCATCATTATCAGTTTTTATGGGTAGGATCAGTCAGTCAATAAAAGTTTATTAAGCACCTACAATGTGCTAGGCACTTATGATACAAGAAGAGGCAAAGGACATCCCCTGCATTCGAAGAGCTCAGGATATATTGGTGGAGACATCAATCAAATATATACAAAAAAGCTCTATACGAGTCAATTCAAGATAATTAATAGTGGGGAGGTACTAGAATTAAGAGATGTTGGGAAAGTTTTCCTATATATGATGAAATTTTAGTTAGGACTTGAAGGAAGCCAGGGAAGCCAGTAGCTAATGATAAGAAGAGAGAATATTCCAAGCATGAGGTACAGTCAGAAAAAGAAAAATTATCAGAGATGAGAGATGGAGTGTTTTGCTCATGAAACAATACTGATACTCATTCAGTAAATTTAAAAGTAGGTAGTAAGGAGTCAGATATAAGAAGAATGGGCCAGAAACGTGTTTGTGTGGAATGGGAAGGAGGTAAGTTATGAAAGGCTTTGAACACCAGTTAGATGTATTTGATGTTGGAGGTGATAGGGATTGGCTGAACTTTACTAAGTAAGAAGGTGATATGGTCAGACCAGTGTTTCATGAAAATATTGTTTTAAGAATGACTTTGAGCAAATACATCATTTTGACTATTATAAATATCTAAATTAACTCTAAAGGACATATGAAGAAAGATGCTATCTATATCCAGAAAAAGAACTGATAAAAATAGAAGTATGTACACAATTATATATATAGTCTAATGCTAGCCATTTCTAAGGGGGGGGGAAATAAGTAAAAAAAAAGAAATTACATGATAATTTTATCATATATTTAAAAGGAATGGCAAGTTGTACATAATAGACTTGCAGATTAGTGTGCAATGATCTCTTTTGTTATACTATTTTATGGAATTGCTTGTTTTATTCCCTAAATTAAAAATAAAACAAATAAATGTGGGGAAAATTCACTTTGGTAGCTGAATGTAGAGTAAATTAGAAAGAGAAGAAAGAGGCCTGAAAGCTTTAGGACAGGGGTTGGGAAGGATATAAAAATCGTGACCAAGGAACTGAACTTCATTAAGAAAGTAAAGGTAGTACCTCTAGGGTCTGTAGACAATAGTCACTGGGATTTTGATAGGATATGAATTTCATGAACCTTAAATAAGGAGAAACTACTGAGTGATGAGGGCCAGGAAGAAACTTCAGTGGTAATGGGGAGCAAGATGTATTCCAACTACCCTGAGTCAAACAGTGAGCTGAGAGGAATGAGTAAAGGTACAGCTAGTTAATGTAAGCAGGGAGACTGTCATCAGAAGGTAATCACATTTCAGAATAGCTAGATGATGAAGGGAATGGGGGAGGGGGGTGAAGATTTAGGAAGAATCTAAGCTTGCTGTCTATGGAACAGGCATGCCAGAGGGAACACAATTAAAAAAAAAAGTTGATTGCACATGAAATTGCAAATCTACTATGAACAACTTGCTACTACCTCCAAATAGACAACAAAGTTGTTATGTAAATTTCTTTTCTTTTCTTTTCCATTTTTAATCTTCTTTCCCTCTTCGCCCCCTCTCCCCGTGCCCCCCCCCCCAGATTGCTACCATTAGACACTAATGTGTAAAAGTATTCTATACATACTCCTATTTTTCATTTTTTTCTCTGGTTGCAGATAGCATCTTTATTTTTAATTTCCATACTTATAATAGTCAAAACGACATATTAGCCGAAAGTCATTTTAAAAACAATATTGCAGTTGTTGTATAAGATGTTGCTTCTTTCTTCTCACTTCCCTTTTCATCATTTTGTGCAAGTCTTTCTATGCATTTCTAAGATCATTGATTCATCATTTCTTATAGCACAGTAGTATTCCATTACCACCATACACTACATACACTACAACTTATTCAGCTATTCCTCAACTGATCCTTGCAACTTCCAGTTCTTTGACACCATAAAGAGAGCTGCTATAAACATTCCATTCCCATTCAAAGGTAAGACTATCTATGAATTTCCCTCCATCCTATTTTTGCTATTTTCTTTTTCAGCCTCTCTTTTAAGTCTATCCCTATCACCTTATTTTCTCGTTCTACCCTCCCATCTGCCACTTTACCCTCCCCTCCAATATTCTCCCCATCCCCTTCCTCTACCCACACAATCTTAATGCACGTATGCCTCCAAAAATGCCCCATCCTCTCTCCCACTTTATCAAATCCCAGTCCATACACCACTCCTAAAATCCCTCCCCAAACCTGTCTCCCAGTTTTCTCATCTCTCTACATGTTCAGAAGATTTCCATTCCCTTCTAGATGTACATGTTGTTTCTTCTTCAACCCAGATGAGAATAAGCTTCCAACATAACCAGTCCTCTGCCCCTACCTGCTTTTTCTGCATTAGTTCTTGCTTTCATATCCCATTTTAATAATAGTATTGCTTTCTTTTACCTTTTCCAATCCAATTTTGTTTTTCAGAATCACTCCATCATGCAAAACTCAGACCAACCTCTCTTTCAAACTATCTTAATAATGATGAAAGTTTTAAGAATACTGATAACATTGTGTAGAACTATCTATCTATCTATCTATCTATCTATCTATCATCTATCTATCTATCTATCTATCTATCATCTGACTGTCTATTTACATGCACACACATATATACATAAATATACACATGCATATATATGCATACACATATGCGTATGTGTTTGGGTGTGTGTGTGTGTGTGTGTAAACAGTTTGACCTTAATATGATTGCCTTATAATTAATCTTTAATGTTTTCCTTATATTTCTTCTGGATCTTTTATATTGAATTTTCCATTGAGTTGTGGTCTTTCTGTTACAAATACCTGAAAGTCTTTCAGTTCATAAAATGTTCATTTTTTTAAAATTCAGATTTGTACTCAATTTACCTGGGTAAGTTATTCTTAGACACAATGCTAGATCATTTGCACTTCAAAATAAACTATTCTAAGACTTATAGTCTTTTAGAGGAGAAGCTGCTAGGTCTTGTGAAATCCTGACTATAATTCTATGATTTTTTTTTTCTTGATGCTTGGAAGATTTTCTCCTTAATGTGGGAGTTTGGGGATTTGGCTATGACATTCCTGTAAGTTTTTCTCTTGGGATCTCTTTCAGGTAGGGAATGGTAGATTTTTTTTCTACTTTTAGTATTTTTCCTTAATACTTTCTTGTAATATTGAATTCAGATATTTTTTGGAGGGGGATCCTAAATTTTAGGTAATTCGATAATTCTTTTATTGTCTCTCTATTTTCCAGATCAGTGGTTTTTCTAATGAGATGTTTCAGATGCTCTTCAATATTTTTTCTCATTTTATAATGTCTTTCTGTCTTATAACATCATTCAATTCCAAGTCTGGTTTTCAAGGAGTTATTATTCTCTTCCTTAAGATTTTGCATCTCTTTTTCCAATTGATTAATTTTCTTTTCATAATTTTCATGGATTGTTTATTTTTAATTTTTCCCTTATTTTTTTCCTTGATATCACTTGTTTTTTTTTAATTCCCTTTTAAGTTTTTCAAGAACTCTTTTGTTGGATTTGTGACCATCTGATGTTAATCTTTGGAGTAGGACTGTCTTTTTTTTAACCTCCTATCTTCCTCTGAATATGACCCTGATCTTCTTTTATAACAAAATATCTATCTATGGTCAGGTTCTTTTTCCCTTTGCTTACTCATTTTTATATTTTAAAATTTTTTTTATTTTTATTTTATTTTTTTTTTTTGAGGGCAATTGGGGTTAAGTAACTTGCCCAAGGTCACACGGCTAGGTTTTTGTTTGTGTGTGCATTAAGTGTCTGCGGCCAGATCCAAACTCAGGTCCTTCTGACTCCAGGGCCGACGCTCTACTCACTGCACCACCTAGCCGCCCCTTTATTTTTATCAGTTTAATATTATGATTAGTTTTTAATCCTGAGTTTTTGGTAATATTGCTGTAGGGCTCAGGTCCTCCTTAATCTTATTTTCTGAATTCTGTCCAGGGGCTCAACCTCAGGGATTCCTCTCCTCCTCTAAGCCACATTTAGGGCCCCCAGTCACACTGTCCCAAAAATGTTTTTGCTCCCTGTGGTACCACATTCAGTAGGCAGGCGCTTGCTCCTCCTTGTGCACAGTCACAACCACAGCATAGGATCACTTCTGGTCAGCACTGCTAGGTCTGGTTTTCAGAAACAGTGGGGGGTGAGGTGGGTGGGTTGGTGCTTCAATCCTGCCTTACTCAGTTGTCTGTGGTGATTTATGTAGTAAAAAGTTCATGAGGTGAATGTTCCTGAGACTGAGAGTAATGCAAATGGACTTTGGATGATAATCTACAGGCTTTCAGAATCATGGGATGTGTAGTATGAGAAAAGGTTTGAGAATGTTCATCACTGAATTGAGGGTTTTGTTCCTCAGAGGAGGCTACAGACACCTGCAATCTTGTATGGAAGTCACATAGATGGTCCAACTGAAGTTCCCATTGTATTATTCCTTCTGAAAGTTGAAGATTTTATGTAGAAAAAGTCACAATAGGAGATAAAAGTCGAACCAATACAGCAATAGATGGAAGTCCTATCAGCTTTCCTCTTCTTCTTTTCGCAAAGGATAGGTCCAGTAAAAAATAGAAGGTCAAGGGGAAGATTACTCCTCTTTTCAGTGGAAGCTCTTCACATTAAGGATGAGAAATCAAGCTGGCAACAGGAAATAGAAGTTGCTGTGCTGACCACTCCCAGTCTTACCCAAGAAGACACACGTAGGAGGAGATGCAACAAACTTATTCAGAGGAAGTTCTTCCTCCTCTTAACATTTGAAGCTGGATATCTGCAACAGAAAGTAGAAGGCTGCTGGCATAGGGGGAAGTTATTTTTTGGAAGATAGACATTTCCTGTCCAGGCCCCATTCACACCTTTTCTCATGGGACAGGCAAAGAAGGAGATGGGTGACACATCACTTTTGATTGTAAGCCTATCTATACATTTGCCTTTTGAAATAGAAAATTCCAGGTTTTCTCCTTCCTTATAGTATTGGGGGCTAATCTTATGTAGTTCCTTAGTACTTTAATTCTTTCTTTTTGCCTGACACACACAGAGATAGATAGATAGATAGAAAGAAATATATATATTTATATGTATATGTGAATGTGTGTATATGTGTATGTATGTGTGAATATGTATGTATATGTGTATGTGTATCTTTGTGAGTTGAAATCTGACTTTAGACACTTCACCTGAACAAACCACTTAACCCTGTTTGTTTTATTTCATCTGTAAAATAAGCTGGAGAGGGAAATCACAAACCACTTAAGTATCTTTGCCAAGAAACCCCAAAATGGGTCAGGAGGAGTCAGATGCTATGTGTATCTATATTTATATCTATATCCATATCTATATCTATATCTGTATCTATATGATCTATTTATATGCCTATATTATATATCTATATGCCTATATCATCTATAGATAATATATGCAGATCTAGATATGGATATATAGATATATGTACATAGATAGATATAAGTATAGAAAGATCTATATTTATACCATCTATATCCTTATCTATATCCACAATATACATAACTGTATGTATACATGTGTATTTATGTGTATATGTGCATGTGTGTATATATACATCTACACATATAACTACAAATACATGCACACATGCATAAACACACATATACACACCTTACACCCATATGTATACACATAATGACAATTCTCAGTTTCCTTAAGTGGTTCATTTGAATACTTCTACATGTATGAGTTTGCCCTTGGACCTGGGAAATGGAGGGAGGGAGGAACACAGGAAGACAGCCTTGTGCTACTAGAGGGAAGGAACTGGCACACAGTTCCAGTTTGCCCTAGACTTCTCACCTAGAACTGAGCAGTAAGCTACAGAACTACTAGTTGGCAGCTGTTATGGCCTTCACAAGGTCAAGCTGCCATGTTTAGGTCTGGGACCTCTTCTTTCCCTGGTGCAGTTCTCTTTCAATCCCTAGGCCCAACTGTTCAATACAGCGAGATCCTATTCCTGGTATCCACAGACCCTTCTCTATCTCCCTAATTAATCTGGGTTAGAAAAAGGACTTTAGTTTTTTTTAAATTTCCTGATAGATACTTGTTCTTGTTCTTTTTCTTGGTCTTTTTGATGGAATTAGAGGACAGAGTTCTACTTCCTCCTCCTACCCCATCCTCCTCCTCTGTTCCTGCCTGATTTATTCCTCATAACTACATTCACTGCAAGGCAAATACTAGAAATATCTTTATCTCTGTTTTACAGGGTGAAGAAGTGAGGCACCATAGTTGTTAATAAACCAAAGATTATCTTATATAGCTTTAGTACATAATACTTTCTTATATCCCCTTTCAAGGAATAGAGTGATTGGCCTGGAGTTTTGAAAATTTGAGTTCAAATCCAGCTTCAGGCTCTCATTAGCTGTGTGACTTTTGACTTAATCAGAGGCTAAGTGACAATTTCCTCAACTATAAAATAGGGGAAAAATAATCACTCCTACCTCACAGTGTTGTATGAGATATGAAATAATGATGAGATGATATGAGACTTGATGACAAATATGAGATGATAAATGAGATATTTGTAAAATGTATAGCATAGTGCCTGGTTCCTAGTAGGTGCTCTATAAATGCTTATTCCCTCCCACCTCTACTTTCTCATTGAATGATTTTGATTTTATCATGTTTATTTTTTTTTGCCATTTTTAGAATAGAAATCAAAAACAGCCACTTATACCTCCACAAACAGCCATCACTTTGTGGGACACACACTTTACTTCTTTGTGGTTCTTGAAGCAGATATTAGCTTATCAAACAGTCCATTGTATGGACAGTGCTACTTTTCAAAATTTAGTATACATTTATTTAGCAAATTAACCTGACTTACAATTTTTGTTGCTTCTGTGTTTCTTTTATATCTGTATCTATATTTCTTATTGACTTTGAGGATGCTTTAGTACCAAATCCAGAATTAACTGAAACAGCTATGTTATACCAATCCTAAGCCCAACAGGAAGAGGGGCAAACATCTGTTCTGTGATGAAAATAGGCTAATTGCCACAATCTCCATGGCATTCAGAAGAGATTTTCCATATCCCAACAGAGGAAAAAAGAAAGGAAAACAAGTTAGAAGAGATTGGTGATCACCAAATGAACATTATTCACATTTCCCTGAATTATCAAGTGTTTATGCATGTGTTAGTTATAGATTTAAAGAACATTAAAAACAAAAAATATAATAAAAGGTGGCAGACTTCATTCACTCATTTTTCTGCATGCCAGATCCTTTTATTTTGATAGTAAAAACTATGTCAATAGAAGATAATAAAATAATTGTTTAGGACAATATTTGAGAATGCACAAACTCCATGGGATGCCAGTAGAAATCATTTAGTACTACATTAGGACCTTAAATATCACCACCTTGGTTTGAAAGAACTGGAAATAAAAACACTAGCCACAGATGCACTGACCTTATTGGTCTCCTCTGTCCCTGTAAATACCATTCCATTTAACGCAGATAATTGGACCACATTGTTTTAATTAAACATATATAAATATATGCATATACACATACATGTAAGCAAATATACACATGTATGCATACACATAGAGACATAAATATATAGACATGCATTTATATATCTAAATACATATACCTATGCATATATGTATTTGAATGCACATACATATACAAATATTCATACATATACATAAATGCACACTATATATGCACATGTATATGTGTATATATACATATGTGTGTAACATGTAAATCATATATAAATATATTTATATTGTGTTATATATAAATATTTCTATATATGTGTTAGATGTGTGTGGGATATCACATATGGACACACCAGTTTATGCATGCATATATAACTATGCGTACATGTATACATATATATCCATATGTAAGGTTATGGGATTTAAAGATCTTCCATGCCCCTTGAATTTGCTGACATAGCAGGAAGGGGTGGGGCAAGAGGAAGCAGAAGCCAAGTTAGAGTGAAAGTGGTGACTGACAATGGCAGCAGCAGCAGCAGCAGTGGCCAAGGCACAAATGCGAACTCCTTTTTTGAGCCAGCAGGAATTTCTGCAAACAGCTCCTGCTGAGGACTGCCAGGGACAGGAACTGCTGGGGGCTGGAGATGCTGGGAGCAAGCTTCCTGGACACTGAGCAGTTGCCATGAGTGAGGAGAGGAGGACCTTTGCCTGGGGTAGCCTGTTCTGTTTTGAATGCTTGAGAATGTGGGTGTTTACTACATTAACTACATGTGCCAACTTCATAACTACTGTGATGGCTTTGACTTTCTGGTTTTGGGACTCATTTTTCTGGCATTTGAATAAATGTTCTAGCTTTATTCTCCATGTAGAGAGGCTGGTATATTTTGTGATTAAAAACCAGATCAGCATATTTATAGTTACCACAGGCATTGTGAATATTGCATTGTTGATGCACCATATCAACATCCCTAAACATACTCATATACAAATATACACTTATATACATATATAGAAATACATAATATACATTTATGTATATATGCAAACACATATATAATCTGCACATGTATGTGCACCCACATATATAGAAACTAAAATACACATACGATGTATATGCATGTTGTTGTTTTTGTTGTTCTGTGTCCTTTGTTTTCTAAGAGAACTAATGACATCACACAGTGATATCTTGATATATGTGTGAATTGAATTTAAGTGAAACAGAATTGCATAATAACATCAACCTCCTGCCAGAAGGAAGTCTTCACATTTTGGGGATAGACATACCTCTACCTGTGTTTGAGGCTTGTCAATTATCATGAACCTGATTTAGTCCATGTACTGAACTGTTGCACATACTACAGAATGAGAATTGGGTGACAGGTGGACAGTAAAGGTGGATAAGTAGACTTGAATAGGGCTGAGCAAGCCCTCATATTAGAGAAACTAGTCCTAACTGAACAACCTATACACTTGTGTACACATATACACATATACACACAGGTATACATATACATATGATATATTACATATGCATAACAATGCATATGATATATTACATATGCATAGATATATTTTTTCAAAGTACCTTTTTTCCTGCCAGTGAACTTGTAGGGAAGTTGGAACTATTTGGAAAAAAATAAAAGTTACTAGTTATTCTGATGGGAAATGAAAACTGCAGAATTAATATGGAGGAAGACTTAAACAATTTTTTCACTGAACAACTTATTTGTCAAGATAGGGGATTAGGGATTTATGAAGTATGTTAAGCATAAAGGACCAGAGGAATCAAGGGAAAAGAAAAGAAAAAAATGTGTGAAGTAGAGGGTATGCCACTAGGAATGAAGGTTGTAGGCAATAATTCTTTACATAGAGTAAGAACCTTTTTAATGGTGATTATGCAGAAAAGTATTTGTAGACAAAAAATTGGTTTATACTTTTAATGGTAATCTGGATTTTCCATATTTATCATTTTCTTCCCAAAGAGTAAAATAAGTGCTTTTTGCCTCTCTTAGATAAAGAGCATATACATTGGAAAACAATAACCCAAAGTCATATCCCTTTCATATGGTTTATTTTCCAGGATATCAATGGGTTTATTTCACTGTACAACAGAGTGAAGCTTAATTAGAGAGTGAGGATGACCCTCAACTGTACCTTACAGCCCAAAAGCAAAGAAATGTATATATTGAAATTATGTCAAGCATCTTTAAATGGATTCAAAAACCTAAATAAAGTGGTTGAGGGCAATTTAAGGACAAAGCTGAAAGACTTGAAAGAGTAGCAAATTATACAAAATGCAGTAGCTTTACCTTTGGAAAAAAAGGATCACCTCTTACATATTCCAAAGAGTAAGATTTGACTAAAAGGAGTGAAACTCTTTTTGCTACTTTAACATTTTGATAATATTTTTAAAGTAAATTTGAGGCATTATACACCTTCAATATTAAATATGATGCTCCTGCTAATAAATAACTTTCCTCACTGTTGGATGCCAAGACTCAGGCCCACTCAGCCAAAAAGTTACAAAATTATAGCCCTGTATGATCATTTATGTCACTTAGAAATCTTGAATGCCAGCACCAGGTTCAAATGCTATTAGACATAAATGTATGTTTAGAAGATGCTACCTTCTTAGATTTAACACAGAGCTTCCAAAATAATTTCTCTTTCTCTTGGAAAAGCTCATGATTGCAGTAGATGGGTAAAAATGTTCAACTTTACATCTTATAGAATGAGTTAAACTATGTATGTAACCAATTTCTGTGTGGAGAGGACAATCTTTTTAGTTAGAAAAGATGTATGGCTTAGTTTAGAAAGTGCGAAAAATATGAAAGTATGAGGAAGTCTGAAGCAGAGCTGTTATTCTAAATTTAACAAGAGGCACATTAAAAGCTGTATGTTAGTGTCCTAAAGCATATTCAATCTTTTTTTTTAATATTTATTTATTTTTAGTTTTCAACATCCATTTTATGAGTTACAAATTTTCTCCCTGTCTTTCCCCTTCCCCCAACCAAGCTATCAGGCCTACTGAATACTCCTTCCCCAATCCGTTCTCTCTTATACCCCCCCCCCCACTGCCCCCCCTCACTTTCTACTAGGGCAAGATGGATTTCTATACCACAGTGCCTGTATATCTTGTTACCCAGCTGCACATAAAAACACATTTTTAACATTTGTTTTTAAAACTTTGATTTCCATATTCTTTCCCTTCTTCCCTCCTCATGCACCCCCACTGGGGGGACATGCAATTCAATATAGGTTGTACATATGTAGTTAAACAAAACATTTCCATAATAGTTATATTGTGAAAGACTAACTATATTTCCTTCCATCCTATCCTGCCTCCCACTTATTTTATTTTCTACTTTGACCCTATCTCTTTTCAAAAGTGTTTACTTCTAACTACCCTCTCCCCCAATCTACCCTCCCTTCTATCATCCCCTCTCTTATCCACCCCCTACTTTTCTGTAGGGTAAGTTACCCAAATGAGTGTGTATGTTATTCATTCCTTAAGCCAAATTCAATGAGAGGAAGGTTGACCCATTCCCTTTCACCTTCCTGTTCTTCCCCTCCATTGTAATAGTTTTCTCTTGCCTCTTTTATATGAGATAATTTACCTTATATTATATCCCTCTTTCTCCTCCTCCCAATATATTCCTCTCTCACTTCTTAATTTTATTTTTTTAGATAACATCTCTTCATATTCAACTCATTCTGTGACCTCTGTCTATTTATACATGTACACACATATACACATTCACATATATGTTTATATACACACCATCCTATACATACATATATGTGTATGTATATACCTATACATATACACACATATAAACACACACATCTATGTAATATATATATATATATATATATATATATATATTCCCTTCAACTATCCTCATACTGAGAAAAGTCTCATGAGTTACAATTATGTTATTTCATGTAGGAATTTAAATAATTCAACTTTAATAAATTCCTTATGATTTCTTTTTCCTATTTACCTTCTCATGCTTGTCTTGCTTCCTATATTTGAAAGTCAGATTTTCTCTTCAGCTCTGCTTTTTTTTAATCAAGAATGCTTGAAAGTCCTCTATTTCATTGAATAACCATTTTCCCCCTAAAGCATTATACTCAGTTTGCTGGGTAGGTGATTTTTGGTTTTAATTGTAGGTCCTTTGACCTCCAGAATATCATATCCCATGCCCTCTGATCCCTTAAGTTAGAGGCTGCTAGATCTTGTGTTATCCTGATTGAATTTCCATAGTACTCAAATTGTTTCTTCCTGGCTGCTTGTAATATTTTCTCCTTTACCTGGGAACTCTGGAATTTGGCCATAATATTCCTAGGAGATTTTTTGGGGGGATCTTTTTCAAGAGGTGATCGGTGAATTCTTTCAATTTCTATTTTGCCCTGGTTCTAGAATATTAGGGCAATTTTTCTTGAGAATTTCTTGAATGATGATTTTCAGGCTCTTTTTTTGATCATGGCTTTCAGAAAGTCGAATAATTTTTCAATGATCTCTCCTGGATCTATTTTCCAGGTCAGTGGCTTTTCCAATGAGATATTTCAAATTGCCTTCTATTATTTCATTTGTTTGGATCTGTTTTATACAATCTTGATTTCTCATAAAGTCATTAGCTTCCATTTGCTCCAATCTAATTTTGAAGAAATTATTCTCTTCAGTGAGTTTGAAATTACTTTTCCATCTGTCCAATTAGGCTTTTTAAGGCATTCTTCTACTCATTGGCTTTTTGGACCTCTTTTGCTATTTGAGTTAGTTTATTTTTAAGGTGTTATTTTCTTCAGTTAGGCTATTTACTCACTTTTCATGATTTTCTTGCATCATTCTCATTTCTTTTCCCATTTTTTCCCCACTTCTCTTACTTGATTTTCAAAATGCTTCTTCAGCTGTTACATGGCCTGTGACAAGTTCATATTTTTCTTGGAAGCTTTTGATGCAGGGGTTTTGAATTTGTTGTCTTCTTCTGGTGCCATGTTTTGATCCTCATTTCCCCCAAAAGAGGATTCTATGGTCTGATTGTGCTTCCTCTGTTTGCTCCTCTTTTCAGTCAATTACTAGCCTTTTGAGCTCTTTGCCATGGTAGAATTCTGGTTCCAGAGTGGAGAGAGCTGTATCCCAAATTTCTGGGGTTTTCACAGTTGCTGACAGAGCTGTTTTCAGAGCTAAGAGGAAGGCACCCTCTCTACAGCCACCACAATCTCTGGCACACTGGCATTCCTCACCCCAGGACTACCACCCAGGACTGTGACCCAGATCGAAGCAGGACCAAGCAAGACCAATTACCCTCTGAACGGTTGCTTGTTCCCCCTACAATCTGTAGGCAGGGAGCTCAGGAGGCAACCATGTGGCAGCACCTGAAGCCACCACCTCTCAACTTGAGGGCAGGGCTGGATCATGCTGCTCTCTCACCCATTTCCAAGAGAGTTCCTAACTGACTTTTTATTTTCTTTTTTTGGCATTTATGGGTTGAGAAGTTTGGAAAACATCACAGCTGCTGGTACTTCACTCCTCTGAATTTTGCTCTGGCTGGTCTCAGCCACTATCTGGGCTAGTTGTACCTGGCTCCCAACCCTGTGCAATAAACCCTTTCTGTAGGCCTGCCAGGTTGGTTTCAGTGGGAGATTTGTTTCTCTATGTCACTTTGTGGGTTCTGTTGCTTCAAAATTTGTTTAGAGTCATTTTTTTAATAAGTATTAGAGGTGGGTGGAATGTGGGCTCAAGTAAGTTCCTACTTTTACTCTTCCATCTTGGCTCCACCCCCAGTATATTCATTCTTTTATTTAGTAAATTTGATTCTCAAACATTTCAAGTTTAATATTATATTTAAGCTTTTCTTGAGGTATACTATTAAAATTATACATGATGTTGTGGTATATAGAGGGTTGGATTTAGAGTCAGAAATACATGATTTCAAGTCTTGCCACAGTGACTGTGTGATCATAAGCAAGTCACTTAACCTCTTAATTTCCAAGATAACTTTCAAATAATATAAACTACAGATGAGTCGCCCATCTGTCTCAGTAGGAGTTCCTAAGTTGTGCCCTTTTTACATGCATACATATATAATAAATGGAAAACAACATAATATCTGATTGATTTAATTAAAATGAATAGATTTTAATTTTACCCATTATTACCTCATTGCTATAAACTGTCACTGCAATAAATTAGTTAAGATTTGTGTCATGTAAAATTCAGTTTGAGAACCTGCAAAAGTTAGAATGGGAAAGAGGTTTAGAAAGGACATAATATCTTTCTTCATATATGTAAGGAATTGTCATGCAACTCTTTGAATTGTCCTTGATATCAAAGGGCAGGAAGATGGTGGGGGGGTTGCAAATCAACAGTTTTAGGTTTAATGCAGGAGGAAACAAACAAACAAAACAAATTAAAAACAAAACAAAACGTCCTGAAAATTAGAGCTATCTTTAAGAGTAATAAGCTACTATCCAAGTTACTATGATCAGCCTCTTTGGAGATCTCTAGTATAAAGGCTGAGTGAATATTTGTTGAATAAAGTAGACAGGAAGATTTTTATTTACCTTTGGCAGTCTGTTTTAGGACTGAGCTGTACAGTTTGGTGAGTGCTTGAGTGAAAACTACAGCTCTTGATCATTCTTCACATCTCATCTAGCTCTCCACCAGGAAATCTGGAAACTACCCATTACAGACAACTTTCCATCTGTTCTGCTCCTAAAAGTTTCTCCTTCTCTCACCCACAAAATAATCAAAGTCATGCTACTATTATTGTTATAAATTATTAGAAAGAGTATAGGAGACACCCTTATGACTCCATTCATAATCAGTGGGATCCCCAGGACCAAAACTTCTTTCTTACTTGCTTCCTTGGAGTCTATTATTCCTCTACATGTGTTTTATTCTCCCATTAAAAAACAATGTCTCATTTTTGTGTTTATATCTTCAGGGGGTTAGCAAAGTGCCTGCCACATTGTTGATGATTAATAAATGTCTCTTTATTCATCCATTTATTCATTCAGCTATGGCTTGGAGAGGATGGATCTTCAGATTCTATGATTTTTTTTCTTTTTTAAATCAAGTAAACAAGCATTCAATAAGTTCCTACTATGTGCCAAACACTCTGCTATCACCTGGAAAAAAAGTTTTTAAGGCTAAAGCATCTAGTAGCCTTTTTTGCATTACAATGCAAGTTAGGTATTAAGATAGAAAGAAAATTGAGTATAATTTACATAAATACATGTGATTATGGAGCTATCAGTGAGATTTCAGTCCATTATGGATTTTTCTTCATATTCTTAAATCTTCACTGGTCTGTTCTTTTGAAGAGATTTTAAATTTAAAGTAAAGGCTGCTTAAATAAAGAGACCCCAAACTTTTAACTTTTCTGCTATGATAAATGGTATGTGAGACATTTAGCAAGCAAGAGTAGAGACTAAGATAACATGATCATATTTCTGTCACATAAATACAGCTCACTTTTCTATATTTTATGACAAACCCTTCAAAGACTTTTAAAATTCCCCATATTTTTGTTCTCTATTTTAGAGAGATGGGTGAAAAAGTTTGCAAAGAATAACCATTCTGAATATTTTTTTTCAAAATATTTTACTTTTGAGTGAATTTTGGAGTTGTTAATGAATCATTGCATCATATTTTTAGGCATAAATCAGGTAATTGTATGAACCATAGCAGTAGGGAGGAGGGTAGTTAGAACTTTAATTTTCATGAAACATCAAAAATAAATGACTTTTAGTCAACATACCCTTTCATGTTCCAGATTATTGCAGTTTTACATAATTCTATCTTCATGTTTTCAAAAAAATCTACTTCACAAATACAAGATAGGGGAGGCATGGCTGGGTACCGTTTTTATGACAATGTTCTTAAGTCCATAGGCTTCTTCAGGAGGCACAGATAATAATAAGAAGGAGGCAGATGTCCTGTTATGATTTACCTTGCTTAAACCATGTCTGGGGTATTATGTTCAGTTCTAGGTGACATTTTAGGGATATCATTAATAAGCTAAAGTGTTCAGAAGAGGACAAAGAAGAGAGTAAGGGGCATCAAAAACAAGTTCTAAAAAGACTAGTTGAAGTACTTAGAGACATTTAGCCTGAACAGGAGAAAAATATGATCAATGGTCCCTAAGTATTTGAAGAGTTGGCATATAAAAGAGGTAACAGATTTCTTCTACTTGGCCTCAGAGAGTTAAACTAGGATCAAAGGGTAAAAGCTTCGGAGAGGAAAATATAGGCCTGATGTGCAGATCATGCCTAACAACATCTCCCCATGTGGAGGAGGCTGAAGAACCTTCTTCTAAGAGAGTTTTGATGATGTGCCACATAAGTACCTCGGAGAGACATTGGAGAGTCCATGACTGTTACTGGTTCTGGTTGGCCTATCATATGGTCAATAGGAAACTCTTTGATTGGCTGTGGAGGCATTAAAAAAATACTAGCAAATCAGAGCCATGGCTATTTACTCTTGGCTGCTCAGGTCATGGTTTGATTATTTTGTTCATAACTTTGCAAGGGAAGAGGCCTTGTGTTTTCTCCTTGCTGATGGAGACATACAGTTTTAATAAGGTAGGTCCCGGTCTTTGTCTCAGAATTTTTTCTATTCTAAGTGAAGGGACCGGAAACTCCAATCTTGTTTCACCTGATCAGGAGAACAAACTTCTTGTTTCCTGGCATTTAAGCATCTCAACAAGTTTATAGACAGTTCAGCATCAATGCTGTTGTGACTTTCAGGGGTGACTTTAGGGATGAAGCCCAGGAGGTATCTGATATAAGGACTCACAAACTATTGATACTGGCTTTTGGAGGTGAACTTGATGGGACCCATGCTGTAGAGGAACTGAACTAAACTTGAATTCATTCTATCCAAAGATCAAGAAGGTATAGAAGAAAATGTTATTTCCAAGGTACTGGAGGGAAATGTTTGTATTTTTGTTATTGTTATATCTTTGAAGTAAATATCCCTTTTAAAAGGCTAATTGATGGTAAGTGGTTAAATGGAATTAGGGTGCTATTGAATAGTGTGTGTGTGTGTGTGTGTGTGTGTGTGTGTGTGTGTGTGTGTATGTGAGAAATCAGATATTGAATGCTCAAGAGACCACTCCCAACTTCTTAGGTTTTATTATAACCCTGAGGTTGAGATGTAGTCAACCTGACTATAAAAGAGGGATGTAAAGCACACTTGCTATATGAGGAATACCTTTTAAAAAAATTAAAACATTAGCATTATTTAGAAGTGAAATAGGCTGCTTTGAGAAATAACAGATTTTCTTTCACTGGAAGTTTTCGAGTGAAGATTGAATGGCAATTGGTCAATGTATGTGTTAGAGGATAATCTTTTTCAGGTGTGGGTTAAATTGAGCGCTTGATAAGACCCTTTTCCATTACAAATTTATGACATAATAATAATAATAGTATGGTAATTTGCAAAACCCTATTTTAATCATAGTTGTTGCAGGAAGCTTTTAATGTAAAGGAAAAATTAAAATGGGCATTGTTGTTAACACATATTTGCATACAAGCATGATTACTTTCCTGGGAGACAACCCTACTTATGTTTCATGGATCCTATGTCACTAACAGGGACCGTACATTCTTTTGGGAAGAACTAGTAAAAATTTGGCAGGTGCATAAAAATGTATGATCTGACATCTTTCCATCTGGCTTTATTCTAATTTCATAAAGTCTACATGTGAAGAAATAGACATCAAGCAAGTGCTTTTTGTTTCTATACCTAGAATTTTCTTCATTGGTTCTGTTTTATTCAATCTTCATTGAATTATATCCCCACTGCAATTAGAGTGGCATTGACCTAAATATAATTTTTTGCCTAATTTGTACATGGATACCTTTGAAGAGGGAGCATGGTGTCAGAGTCTGAATGGGGGTAAGAACCACTGGACTTGGAATCATAAGTGATTTTGAATCGAGTCTCTGTCGTTTATATTTATGTGACTTGGAACAAGCCATTTGTCACTTTCTAGGCATCAGTTTTTTCACCTGTCAAACTGAGACAGTTATAAGAAATCAGAGGTATCAGATACATGGCCCACAGCACTTGCAAATATAGCCCAAAGAAGATTAAAATGTAAATGATAAATATTTAATAAAATAAATTATAATAAAATATAACTGATGTCAACATATAGTTTTCTAAGTCAATATGTGACCTATGAAGAACCTTATGTACAGTTTAGTGGCCTCTTTTTCTATTTGAGTTTGATGTCATTGGATAAAATCTTCCTTTAAGTCCCCTTTTAATTCTAGATCTTGGATGTTATAAAACTTCAACAAATTTTTCTACCCTCTCCATTCACCTGAGACAGATGTTATATTATCAAAAAAATATTTTCCAAGCTGTGAAAGGTCAGAAAATAAAATAAAACAAACTTTATTTTTCTTTTATTAACAAAGGACAGAGCTACTCTTACAGAGTCATCTGCAATGTGTTCTCAGGTAACTGCTACTGAAATGTGATTGTTTGGGGCTGCTAGGAGGCTAAGTGAGCAGAACACCAGTCCTGGGGTAAGGAGGACCTGAATTCAAATCCTGCCTCAGACCTGACACTTAATAGCCAGGTGACCTTGGGCAAGTCACTTGCCCCCCAATTGCCCTGCCTTCCCCCCTTCAAAAGAAAAAAAGAAATGTGATTGACTGACAATTTTCTCACCTTAACAATGGAAAGTATTGGACTAGATCACTTTGAAAGAAAGTTCTTTAGAGTTTTATCTCCATGATCCTAAGATTTATAATCCTACCACATAGCTTCTTGGGCTAATTTTTTTTTATTCTCATTCATTTAGCACTTAAGCCTGGTGCTAACTCATGATCTTATTTACTTTAGCTTCATTTTTATTTCATTTATTCCTCAGGCGTCATCAGCTCTGGAGTATGGGGCAAGAGAATAGGAGTCAAAGATCAACAGATTTTGTAGCAAAATCAGACCATGGAGAAATACAGAAGATTTTTGGTGAATCAGCATTTGCTTTTGATTCCATCTGGAGACACATTTAGATGGTGATCAGGGCCATTGGGTGCTGATATTAATATTATTACTAATGCACATTTAGGGTACTTTAAAATCTGTAAAATGCTTGACACATATGCTTTCAGTTGAATCTCAAAAAATCTTCTGAAATAAGCACTACACATATCATCTCAGTTTTACAGAAAGAAGCTGATAACCAGAGAGGCTGAAACTTGTACATAGTCATGTTGTTAATGTGTCAAAGCACACAAGCTTTTTAAACTCTCAATTTAGTTGTTTTTCTTTTTCCACCTGTGAAATGGGATTAAAAAATTCTTGACAGTATCATCTAAAAAGCATATCTGCTGGCCATGGCTTGGTAGTTTACTCAAGTTACAAATTAAGGAAATAGAGTAGAGTCTTTGAATTGGGAATTATAGTTTTGTGGTCACAATTTCCTTTCATGACTGCTGTATGATCATACATTACAGAACTGTCTGGTAGGTTGTTTTTATTTTTTTTTTATTTCAATTACTAATAATGAGCTATAATAAATTAGTGTAATCTGCTTCATTCAGTTTTTGAAATTTTTATTACATGCATGTAGGTAAGTTAACAATATCTACACATGAAAGGCATGAGTGGAAAGAGTTATAAAATTTAAACATGACATAAAAACCTTGTTAAAAAGAAATTTCATGTCAAAAATATCTGGATGGCATTATACATGTTTTAATTATTGTTTTCACTCTAAAGTTTATCAGTACTATTGATATTATTCTTCCTGTTCCTTTTTTAGCTATTGGTGGTGGTGGATTTTAGAACAGAGAAAAAACCAAACAAACAAACATAAAACTTTGAAATCTATGGTCTTACAAATTATTTTGTGCTGGTATCACAATAAATTTAGAATATAAGAATAATCCTCAGATAATGAGCCTGCTTTTTTTTTTCCTTTTTAATTCAAAATATAAGTTATGATAAATACATGCATTCTTCCCAGTAGGCCTTCTTTCCTGGATGGCAAGATGCTTCCCTTATTTGGACAACACATACTTTTGGTCCTTAGGAGATGCAGCACAAGCTAGGGGCTGTGCAAATGTTGGCATCTTAGGGCTACTGGCTCTATTTCACCCATGCTACGTCCTCCCTTTCTTTGATGTTATGTGGGATACCAAGTCTAATAAGATGCAAATTACAATGCTAAGAACACAAGTACCATTTCCTGTTTCTCCCATTCATCATAAAGGAGAATCAAGTCAAATCAAATTTAACCTAGAGATAGTGCCCTGGGCAGAAGGGAATCAAGGACAGAATAATTCAACATTTCCTAAGCATTTACAATGCTAAGACTGGGAAAATCTCAGAAATAGAGAAAGAATGAATAAAAGACCCAAGAGGAAGAGAAAGGCAGAATCTGGCAGGAACTTTAAAGAGAAGGGTCTAGTGAGACCAGAGTTCTTACCAATACTAAAGCATATGTTGTCTTTCTTTTCTTCCTCTTTAATTCCCTTTCACCTTTAGGTGTTGATATTAAGCTTTGGATAATTGATTGATTTAATCTCCTACAGGTATTTCAATACATAATGAAAAAACTTATAAATGGCCCTCAAAATGGTAGAATATTGGAAGGAAGGGGTGACAGTGGAGAAGAGGAAAGGAACAGGGGGACTTTCTGGCTTTCCTCACCCATCCCAGAATAATTTCCACCCTTCCCCCAACATCTAATCCACTTCTCCCACCCTCCTCAACACAAAGGAATAAACTACTGAAGTCATAATCATTTCATAACAAAAAGTGACTCAGCCTCTCATCTCTATGATCAACTTTGTACCCTTCCTTAAATTAAAAGAAAAAATCCATTCCTAGGAGATGGGGTAGAGTGTTGGATAGTGTAGTAAATATTCAGAACCAGAAATGAGGAAGTTAGAACATAAATAATTTGCCCAAAAATATTCTGTAAGAGAGAAGGGAACTGCATGAACCAAAAATTTTGATTACTGTGGTAGGAAGGTCCATTATCCTGTTTAGCTGTTTAAAATATTCCTGAAAGATGATGATAATGATAATAGCTAGCAATTATATAGTGGTTTTTAAGGTTTACTGTTTTAGGAAAGCGTCAAACACCAGCACGCTTATAGTTTAAATTCAATGTTGGGATGAAGTAAGGTGCTCAACAAAAGAGACTGCACCTTGCTGTAACACAAGGATATGCAATCAGAATATTAGTGGCCCTAATGCAGCCTCCCTAGTCTTCATCAGTAACTATACTTTGCTCATTGACTGACCAGACAAGTTTACTGATGAAATAAACTTGTCTGGTCAGTCAATGAGCAAAGTATAGTTACTCTGAGAGGTAATGACTACACATAGCTAAGACTTTTTATTCCCCCATATTAGGAAGCTGAATTTGGGAAGCTGGAGTCAATCAGGTTGTATGTAGGAGAGGAAAATGTTTCAGGGAAGTTAGGGACACTTCATTGGGATACTACTCATCCCTTTCACATGCCATCCCAAGATCTTGATGATCTTTTAGAGGACCTTCTACCATTTAGATGGCTAGACAGTCTTGTTGTTATTGACTAGGGAGAGGAAAAGAGAGAAGGGGAAAAATGCAGAGCCTAGGCCTTTCCTCTCCCCCTTGGAAAGACCATCTCAAGTCTTGTAACAGCTTCAACCTGGTTAATTTTGACTATTTTTCTGATGGATGTTGACCTGCCCCACAAATAACCATATGCTATGGAAAGTATTAGCAAAATTATTTTATTGGTCCTGACCCCAAATGAGAGAATCTTTCTCTAGTTCAATGATCTGCACATCTAGACTATTTGGCCAGACACATGACCACTGCCCAAGAACTAAACAGATTAATATTTTTTCTGCTTCATCCCTCAAGGCTCTCTCACATGTCAATGATGCATCCTGGAGCTTAGTGAGCTGGAAAAACTTGCCATGGTATCTCCTATTACTGGATTAGTATCTATTGAAGTTAAGTTGCATATGACTTTTGGAGCAGATTAAACCATTGGATAACTGGGTAAAATGACATTTCTTAGGAGCCTATTAGGTAATCAATGGAGGCAAGACTTTAGGGTATGGATCAGAGACCTCACTCTTTAACAGATACCATCTATTTGTGAAGAGCACTAATACCAGAAGGACCCTCATAAGCATTATTTCTAATGTATAATTTCTATTTAGCAATAGAAACCTCCTAAATTCTACTCATCTTGCTTGGGGAGCTATGTTACATTACCCAAGACCATAATAGGTAACTTCACACAAAGGGGGATTTATGACCCTATGTCACCTGTTTAGTAACAAGCAAGAGGCAAAAAACTGCTTTTCAAAATCAGAAAAGTGATCAGCTACTCTGGGGATCTCTGAGCTCCAAATGCACAACAGTAGGTTAATTTGGACTCCTATGGTGCCTGCCAAAGCCTATAGTCAACTTGGTCTTTTATGGACAGAGACCCCCAGAATCTTGGACTTTGTAGGATCATAAGACCCCAAGGGGAGAACCTGAAGGACACCCTACTTTATATATTTCACAGCTGTAGCCTCTTCTGGGCTCTACTTCAAAGACACTGACTTATGGGTAACTCAGTAAATGGAGAATATTAGAATATCTGGGGTGGGGAATGTGGATTTTCACATTTAGATTTCAAAATATAAGTAGTCCAATAAATCTGTGAACTTTCTTTTTAGACCATAGGAAAGAAAGTGTCAGTGGATTTTTCTGGACTATTCCCAGAATTTGTGGTGATTTCCTGACCATTGTATTCCCCTAAACTTGACTAAGTAGGTTGCACTCTGGATTATTTTTACTGTTGATTTCTCACCCCTCATGCCTCATATGTGTTGTCATCTAACCTAGAACTACTCTCAATGTGGCCTACTCTGACTCAGTCAACATTATGTCATCAGTGTAGTAATATTGACCAATGCCCTCAGGAAAGATAGATCTGTTTCAGGTCTCTGCCCACTATAATGTGACAGTATGAAGGAAAGTCCTAGGGAAAGACAATGAAAGTATATTGAAATCCTATCCAGCTAAAAGCAAACTGTTCCTGACTTGTTGCTATAGAAGTAAAGGGTGAAAAATGTATTGACAAGGTTGATAGCCCCATATTATTTACTGTCAGCATGGGTCACTTGATCTACAACACTGAGGAGATCAGGAACTGCTGTAGAGACAGACATGATAATTTTATTCAGCTCCCTGTTGTCTACTGTACCATCTTTACACATAATATGAGATTGTTGTAAGAGCATCTGGTATATGAAGTACTCCAGGTTTCTTTAGCTCTGTCATTAGAGAATAAGTATTTATCATGCCCTGGGGACCCAATATTGTATCCTTCTAACTACATAGGATGGTTCAGGTAACTTTAAGTCTTTCCATTTGACTTGTAACATGCCTAGAGGTGGCTGAAAAGGCATGCGCAAATACTGAGCCTATAGTGCACCTTCCCTCTAAGTACTGTCCTCTGTAACCTCCCTGAAATGATCCAAATCGTGCAAAGGCTTTGGAGGATGTTTCAGACTTGGGTGAGGCTGAAGGTCTCCTATTGCCCTGGTGTCTTAGTACAATGCAGTTTTAAAACCATGTTTATTGACTGGTTATAAATTACTATTTTTAGCAACCCCCAAATTCTAGAAGTCACAACCAAAGATTCCTCTTGAGGATGGTGTCATTCTCCTTTGCCCATCTAGGATGGTGGAAGACATTGTGACCTCTCCCCCTGTTCCTATAATATCTGTTAGTATTGATATTAATGTTTAGCCAAACCACAAATGCCTCAATGTCTAGATTGATTTTCAACAATTCATCAGCCCATACCTATATAATTGTGTGCATGTGGTACATGAGGGAGGGATATGATAGGGAGTGGAGGAGCACTGATAACTAACATCTAAAGCCTTTCTGGTGGGGTCCCACCCAAGAGATAGGATTTAATTGATCTTCAAAACAGAATGGACATGGGGTGTGATAGGCCTTGAAGTGGCTGAATAAATCCAACCTATAGAACCAATTTACTTTAACAACTTCACTCTTTTCCTAGCTGGTATCAGTCTTTCTGGAACAGATGAAGAGGGGATTCATTTTAGTTAACTAAAAGGGACAAAGAACATATTCCCCGCCAATGTTCTGTTGTAACTCCATTTATGTTATTTTTGCGAAATCCCAATTTTTCATCGGAATGGTTTGCTGGGCAAGTCACATAACACTGTTCGCCTCAGTTCTCATCTGTAAAATGGAGAAGGAAATGGCAAACCACTCTAGTATCTTTGTCAGGAAAACTTCAAAGGGGGACAGGAAGAGTAGTAGACTTGGGGCAAGACTGGGAAACTCCCACAAGTGGAAATTCCAAGGCTTATCCTATCATAGCTATCAAGAGTATGGTTTAGGTGACTCCCCAACCTTAAGGAACCAAGGGAGGCGGGGTGACCCTTTCCACTAAAAAACTGAGGTAGTTACCAGAGAAAATTAATTGAAACCTGAGGAGCCCCAGGAGCTTTTGTTCTGGAGGATGAGGTCTAATGGAGTCAATGCTGAAAAACTATGCTTTTGATTACCAATGCCCTGGAGGAACTACTAACTAGTAGGTAGTTCCTACGAAGTAGTAGACAGAAGTGACTCAACAATAACTACAATATTGAATTGAATAAGGTTAAGTAACTGCCCAGAGTCATACTCTTAGTAAGTGTCTGAGGTCAGATTTGAACCCAGGAAGATGAGTCTTCCTGAGCTCAGGAACTGAACTCTATGCCACTTAGCTGCCAATTCCTTCCTACTGCACCTTAATGCTAGTACTTAACCTCAGTTATTAACTTCCAATTTATCCTACATAAATTTTGCTTGTATGCAATTAGATTATGAACTCCTTGAGGGCAGGGACTATTTTTTACCTTTCTTTGTATCCCCAGTACTTAATACAGTCTCTTGTACATAGTAGAAAATTAATAAATCCTTGTTGACCTACTGTTGACTGGTGTCATCAACCAGATGGAACTGGCCTTTCACCTATGGGTGGCCAGAGCTAAGCAAAGTAGGCTAGAGGCAGGAGAGGCAAGAATCAAACAGAGGTTTAATTTCAAAGTAAATGAAAGAGCTGGCAAGCAAGGACACATGTGCCAGATATCTCAACACCAATGACTGAGCAGTGAGCTGTAGTCCTAACAATGAGGGGTAATAGCAACAATGTGAAAAGTTTGATTCATAGCAGGGCTTCATGATCAGAACATGGATACAGCAGGTGGTTGGTACAGCTCAGAGAACACCTGGTGCTGTGGAAAGCAATACAATATTTATATGAAACATTTCTGGAGTTTTTGCTGTGACTGAGGTCCTCTAGAGGGTGAGTATAAAGAACTGTTGTTACGCCAAGCTCAGGGCACAGCCTGCTTGCTGGCTTTAGCTCTGGAAAACAGGGTGTCTCCTAATAACTTGAAAAACTAAAACAAATTTAGTTAGTAGTTCCTCCAGGGCATTGGTAATCAAAAGCATAGTTTTTCAGCATTGACTCCATTAGACCTCACCCTCCAGAACAAAAGCTCCTGGGGCTCCTCAGGTTTCAATTAATTTTCTCTGGTAACTACCTCAGTTTTTTAGTGGAACGGGTCACCCCGCCTCCCTTGGTTCCCTAAGGTTGGGGAGTCACCTAAACCATACTCTTGATAGCTATGATAGGATAAGCCTTGGAATTTCCACTTGTGGGAGTTTCCCAGTCTTGCCCCAAGTCTGCTTTTCTTCTCTAGTACTGTGGTTTCTACCTGTAATGGAAATGCAGATTTGAAGATCTTCCCTGCCCCTAGGCCCTTTGATTGGCTTAATGCCCCTTTAATTGGCTTAAGTGACTCTGAGAACCTTCTTTAATTTGAAAATATACTCTGCCCCCTAATAGGCTGAATGTGGTCACATGGAGCCTATGGTAGGAGGCTTGGTTTTCAGGAATGACCACACCTTGATGCTGTGTGATTGGGCAGTGGGTCAAGAGTGTGGTTACATTCTCTGACCCAGGAGAAGGCTATATAATTCCTGATGTGAGGCTTTACTTTGGGGCTTACTTTGAGAAGTGTTGTGTGATTTGACCAGATGAGACTCTGGGCAGGAGGTGAGAGCCAACCCGGCTTTGAAAACCCAGATATTGATGCTTCCCTCTCTGGTAACTGTGATTTTGGTATTGATAATGGTTGGACATTTTGGAAGCCTGTCTGTTTGATCTGTCTGTATACTCTGAAGTTCAGGGTGCTGACCTTTTCCCCTTGAACTAGGTAATATATGTTTGATTGATTAAAGTGAGCTTGTTAACCGATTTTGAGTTGCTTTCTTTTGAAAAGCAGATCTAAGAACCTGTGTTGGCAGCCACCCTGGGGATGTTGGGGTGCTTGCTGCTATACTACTTCAGTAAGAACCTGAACCTCTGTGTAATAGATCATGGGGTGGACACTTATCACCCTCATTCCTCACCCACTTCAAGAAAGATCTCTTCATTTGTATATAAACTAGCTCCATTATCACACCCTTGGCAGACTTCACTGTACAGTCCCTAAAATTCGAGAATTCTTTTAACTGCTAAATGTTTCTGTCTAATTTACTTTTAGTCTAACTGTGCTGATGTTCCAACTGATGAAATAATCAACAACAAAAAAGGAATGATGACCTTAGCACTGCCTTTACATCCTCCTCCAGCACCCACAGAGAAAATACTTTACAAATATCATCTCATATTATCCTTGCCATAACACTAGGGTGTACATAATATTATTATGCCATTTAAGATGAAACAACTGAGACAGAGATAAAATGACTTGCCCAAAGTCACCCAACTACGAAGTGCCTGAGGTCATATTTAAACTAAATGGTCACATTTTCTTTTTAAACAAATTTAATCATTATACCAACATCTATCTTTTATATAAACATAGCAGTTCTATGACCAGGTTTAAGTGACTAAACTATTCAATTTTAAGGGAACTTTCTAAGATAAAGTTGCTACCAAATACCATATTTTCCCACATGGAGAGATTCCTACACTTGGAGGTCTAAACCCCACCTTCCTCCAAATTACAATAATTCATTAGATTTCCATATTTACATAGTAATTCTGGTTTATTCATTTCCTCAGATAGAAAAGGTTTCAACATCATCAGAGAAATTTATTCTCGTATGCTATGAAGTTAATGTCTTTATATATTTATCAGGATAAATTAGGCTAAAATAGTTCTGCTTTTCTTTTCTAGGTAAGAAAACCATAATCAGAACTTTCAACAAGAGATAAGGTATTCATTTTCCTTCAATTTCTTTCTTTACATTGTTACGTTCCTTTTATAAGACTGAGAAATAATCAATAGCTAACATTGTCTTAATAGGAAAAGAAGACAATCTCAATATAAACAAAACTATGAAAACAAAAGATTTATTTAGAATTCAAATCAATAATCAAGTAAAAAATATTATTCTCAGCACCTTTTTCTGCTGAGCACCAGAAAAGCTTAAGCAAAATTGCTATTATTAAAATTGTAACAAATTTCAGGATGAAGTGAGAGATGTTTTTTAGGGACACTTACAAAAAATCAGTCACAATATAAAACAAATGTTATTACTATAAGAAACAGTTCAGATATTAAGGCATGTTAAGAAAAGAGTTCTACATATCTACATATACCACCAGCCCAGGAGAGCATATCTGAGTAGTTGGGGGCCTCTTAACAGATTCCTGTCCAGGGAATCAAAAGGTCTTTCTCATGAGTGTGCCCCCCCCTCAAAAAAAAAAGTTTTAAATTAATAGGTCCAGGGCCAAAAGGGATCAAAACCCACATGGCTCAGTGCCTGACTAGCCCAGTACCAAAAGATGTGAAAGTATTCCTGCAAGCAAGCCTCCTTGTAAAAAAAAAAGCCTTCCCCTAAGCAAACTCTTCTTTAGACAAATTCCTCCCCCAATGGGCTCTATGTCACTCAGAATGTATCACAGCTGCAATTGAAATTTCTGTGTACCATTACACCTGGGAACACAACTCCTGTTCCAAGGGAGAAGGGGACACATGTGGTCACATAGGCCTATTAATAGACAGGGAAGATCTTCCTTTTCCATTAACATTACATCAGATCAAGGAGAAAATACTGCAAGCAGCCAGAAAGAAAAAATAAAATATCATGGAACAATAGTAAGGATTATGAACGACCTTGCAGCTTCTACATTTAAAGATCAGAGGACTTGGAATATTACATTCTGCAAGGCAAAGAAGAATTGATTACCTCCAAGGATCAATTACCTAGCAAAACTGAGCATAAACTTTAAGGGAATGAGATGGACATTTAATGAAATAGGGGTCTTCCAGACTTTCCTGATGAAAACACCAGAACTCAATGGAAAATTTGATCTTCAAATATAAGATTCAAGAATGGCATTAAATGGCAAACAGTAAAGGAAAAACAAAACAAAATGTATTATTCAATAAGGGCAAAATGTTTACATCCCTACATGGAAAGATGATATTTATAACTCTTGAGAACTGTATATTTATTACATCATCTAAAAGGAAAATACATAGAGGGGATAGGTTTAAGTTGATTTTGGTGTAATGATACCAAAAAAAAAAACCTAAAGTGTTGAAAAATGATTGTAATGGTAGAAAAGAAAAGAGGAAGGAAGGAAAGGGTAAATTACAACACTTGAAGAGGCACAAAGACATATTACAGTGGAGGGAAAGTAAAGGGACAAAAGCATAAAAGGGAGGGGAGAATTAATAAGTGAAAACAAAAAGAAAAGGGAAGTGAGCTGATAGAAAGGAGGGCAGATTAAGGGATGTGGTGGTCAAAAACAAAACTCTAGCAAGGAGGGAAATGGAGAAAGGAAAAAGAAAAGCATAAATAGTATGGAGAGAAAGACACATAGTAATCAAAGCTGTGAATGTTAATGGGCTGATCCCTCCCATAAAACAGAAGGAGATAGCAAAATTGATTGAAAAAGAAACAATCCTACAATATGTTGTTTGCAAAAAACACACGCACACATTTGAAACAGAGGGATACACACAGAGTAAAGGTAAAAGGCTAGAGTAGAATATATTGTACTTCAACTGGAGTAAAAAAAAAAAAAAGCACGTGTAGCAAGCCTGATCCCAAACAAAGCAAAAACAAAAATTGATCTAATTAAAAGAGGTAAGGAAGGAAAAAAAAATCCTGCTAAAAGGCACTATAGACAATGAAGTAATAAAATTACTAAACATATATGCCCCAAGTGATTTAGCATCTTAATTCTTGGAGGTAAAGTTAAGATAGTTACAAGAAGAAATAGACAGCAAAACTATAGTAGTGAGGAAACTCAACCTCTCCCTCTCTGAACTAGATAAATACAACCACAAAATAAACAAGGAAGAAGTTAAGGAGGGGAATAGAATTTTAGAAAAGTTAGATGTGGTAGACCTCTGGAAAAAATTAAATGGGGATAGAAAGGAACATACCATTTTTCTCAGCAGTACATAGAACCTACACAAAATAAATCATGTACTAGAACACAAAAACCTCACAATCCAATGCAGAAAGACATAAATATTAAATACATCATTTTCAGATCATGATGCAATAAAAATTATGTTATAAACATGCTCAGTCTAAGAAAAAACAATACTTACTGTA
This sequence comes from Gymnobelideus leadbeateri, assembly GCA_011680675.1. Lineage (NCBI taxonomy): Eukaryota > Metazoa > Chordata > Mammalia > Diprotodontia > Petauridae > Gymnobelideus > Gymnobelideus leadbeateri. Next base: position 18,946 of record WOXC01009690.1, on the reverse strand, counting down.
GAGCCAGGAAGGTTTTCTTCATCTTTATTTTACATTTATTCTGCTCTGAATAAATGGGTAGCCTCCTGAAAAGACTACAAAAATATCAGACAAAGGCAAGCCCTTTTATGCTGCTTCCATTTGAATTTCCTGCCTTGTTCCTCTCTTCAGAACTGGGATTTGTCCAAGCTCTTCTGGGTTACAATCTTTATGATCTACCCATTACATAGGCTAGTTAAGCATGCCTGTTAACGAAAAGTTTGTGACCATCCCTTGACCCCAGGTCCATCCGAGCCAGCTTAGCTCAGACCCTTTCAAAGGGTAAATTTACAGATTTCTTCCAACTATATGATTGGATAGGCGGCTCTACCCTTCCTGTCTTATCCTGATTTATACTTTCCTCCATGTTCTGTGCAGGATCTATTTTTGTTTTGTTTTGTTTTGGATTTTTTTTTTTTTTTTGCTTTTTGGAGGGGGGAAGATAGGGCAATTGGGTTTAAATGACTTGCCCAAGGTCACATGGATAGCTGTGTGTGTGTGTGTGTGTGTGTGTGTTTCATGTCTGAGGCCAGATTTGAACACAGGTTCTTCTGACTCTAGGACTGGTGCTCTATTCATTGTGCCACCTAGCTATCCCAGTATCTGTTTCTGAAACACCCATTGCTCCTATACAATTTTGTGGGAACGAAACTACTAACATTTCTCACGATTGTATGTAACAAAAGGTCATGGAAAGATAGACTTAATATTAATTAGAAGCTAAATAATCCTAAAGAGTGATTCAAACAACAAATCATAGAAACAATCAATAACTGACCAAGAGAATGATAATGTCATTATTATTTTGATAATTTTATGGGATTTATGGGATGCAAATTTTATGGGATGCAAAGAGTAGTTCTTAGGGAAAGTTTTATATCTCTAAATTCTTATATAAATTAAATAGAGAAAGGAGAGGTAAATGAATTGTGCATGCAACTAATAAAGCTATACTGAGAACAAATTAAAAATCCCCAATTAAATACAAAATTAGAAATGCTGAAAACCAGAGGAGAGATTAATAAAATTGAAATTCACAAAACCATTGAACTAATAAATAAAACTAAGAGCTGATTTTATGAAACAAATGAATACAATTGATAAATCTTTGGTCAATCTGATTAAAAATTAAGAAAGAAGGGGGCGGCTAGGTGGCGCAGTGAATAGAGCGCCGGCCCTGGAATCAGAAGGACCTGAGTTCGGAACCAGCCTCCGACACTTAATCCGCACAAACAAAAACCTAGCCGTGTAACCTTGGGCAAGTTACTTAACCCCAATTGCCCTAAAGGGGCGGCTAGGTGGCGCAGTGAGTAAGAGCACCGGCCTCGGAGTTTGGATGACCCGAGATCAGATCCGGCCTCAGAAAATGAGCACCCACGCATAAATCAAATGACTAGCCGTGTAACCTTGAGCAAGTTACTTAACCCCAATTGCTTTAAAAAAAAAATTAAGAAAGAAGGGGTGGCTAGGTGGCGCAGTGAATAGAGCACAGGACCCGGAGTCAGAAGGACCTGAGTTTGGATCCGGCCTCAGACACTCAACACACAAAAACAAAAACCTAGCCCTTTGACCTTGGGCAAGTTACTTAACCCCAATTGCCCTCCAAAAAGCAAAAAAATAAAAAATAAAAAAATAAAAAACATAATAAAGAAAACCAAATTACCAATATCAAAAGTGAAAAAGTTGAATTAACCACCAATAAAGAGGAAAATAAAATAATAATTAGAAACTATTGTGCCCAACTGAATGCCCATAAATTTGACAATCTTAGTGAAATGGTTGAAAATTTGCAAAAATACAAATTACATAGATTAACAGAAGAGAAAGTAAAATACTGATTCCATCTCAGAAAAAAAAAATGAGCAAGCCATCGATGAACTCTCTAGGAAAAAAAAAAACTCCCAGGCCATATGGATTTAAAAGTGAATTCTCTCAAAGATTTGAAGAACAATTAATTCCAATACTATATAGACTGTTTGGGAAAATTGGCAAAGAAAGAGTCATACCAAATTCTTTTTATGATAAAATATGTTACTGATACCTAAACTTGGAAGAGTCAAAACAGAGAAAGAAAATTCTTCACCAATTTCCCTAATGGATATAAATGCAAAAATTTTAAACACTATATTAGCAAAAAGATTACAGCAACTTCTCATGAGAATAATACAGTGTGACTAGGTAGGATTTATATCAGGAAGGCAGAGCTGGTTCAACATTAGGAAAAAACAACAACAAAAAAAACTATCAGCATAATTGATGACATCAACAACAATATTCACAGAAAAATTTGTTTATTTCCATAGATGCAGGACAAGGTTTTTGACAAAGTACCACACCCATTCCTATTAAAAACACTAGAGAGCATAGGAATAAATGGAGTCTTCTTTAAAATAATAAGTAACACCTTCCTAAAGCCATCAGCAAGTATTTTATGTAATGGGGATAAGCTATAATCATTTCCAATAAGATCAGGGGTGAAACAAGGATGTTTATTATCACCACTAGTATGGTACTAGAAATGATAGCTTTAGCAATAAGGGAAGAAAAAGAAATTAAAGGCATTAGAATAGGGAAAGAAGAAACTAAGCTATCACTCTTTGCATATGATATGCTTAGAGAATCCTAGAGAATTAGCAAATTTGCAGAATATAAAATAAACCCACATAGATTGTCAGCATTTCTATATATTACTAATAAAGCCCAACAGCAAGAGATAGAAAGATACTTCCATGTAAAGTTACTATAGACATTATAAAATATTTGGGAATCTACCTGCCCAAACAAACCCAGGAACTATATGAACACAATTATAAAACACTTTCCATACAAATAAAGTCAGATCTAAATAATTAGAAAACCATCAGTTGCTCGTGAGTAGGCTGAGCTAATATAATAAAAATGACAATTCTATCTAAATTTATTTACTTATTCAGTACCATACCAGTTGAATTACCAAAAATATTTTATAGAGTTAGAAAAAATAATAACACAATTCATCTAGAAGAACAAAAGCTCCAGAATATCAAGGAAATTACTGAAAAGAAATGCTAGGGAAGGAGGGCTAGCCATACCAGACCATAAATTGTATTATAATGCAGGAATCATCACAACTCCTGAGTACTGGCTAAGAAACAGAGTGGTGGATCAGTGGACTAGTTTAGGTACACAAGACATAATAGTCAATGGCTATGGTAGTCTACTGTTTGATAAACCCAAAGACCCAAATTCTGAGATAAGAACTCACGAATTGACAAAAACTGCTGAGAAAACTGGAAAATAGTATGGCAGAAGTTGGGCATAGACAGATATCTTACACCATAGACTAAAATAAAGGCAAAACTGGTACACGATTTAAATATAAAGGCTGATACTAAAAAACAAATTAGGGGAGCAAGGAATAGTTTATCTGTCGGATTTAAGGAAAATGGATGATTTTATGACCAAACAAGAGACAGAGAACATATGAAATGCAAAATGGATAATTTTGATTACATTAAATTGAAAACATTTTTGTACAAACAGAACCAATGCAACCAAGATTAGGAGGGAAGTAGAAAATTGGGAAATAATTTTTACAACCAGAGTCTCTGTTAAAGAGCTCATTTCTAAAATATATAGAGAACGGAGTCACATTTATAAGAATACAAGTCACTCCCCAATTGATAAATGGTCAAGGGATATGAATGAGCAATTTTTAGAGGAAGAAATTGAAGCTGTCTATAGTCATATGACCAAAAAAAATGCTCCAAATCACTATTGATTAGAGAATGCAAATCAAAACATCTCTGAGGTACCACACACCTACAACACTGGCTAGACTTGATAAAATAGCAAAATGATAAATATTGGAGAATATTTAGGAAAATTGGAAAACTAATGCATTATTGGTGGAGTTGTGAACTGATCTAACCATTTTGGAGAGCAATTTGGAACTGTTCCCTAAGGGCTATAAAACTGTGAACCAGCAATGCCACTTCTAGGGCTGTATCCCAAAGAGATCATAAAAATAGGAAAAATGACCCACATGTAAAAAAAAAATTGTAGAAGCTCTTTTTGTGGTGGCAAAACATTGGAAACTGAGGAGATTCCCATCAACTGAGAATGGCTGAAAAGAGTTGTGGTATATGAATATAATGATGAGCAGGCAGACTTCAGAAAAAAAAACTCACATGAAATGATGATGAGTGAGGGGAGCAGAACCAGGGTAACACTGTACACAGTAACAGTCACAGTGCATAAACTCTCCAAATCACCTGAATAGATATGAGCAATCAAGGGAATGCAATATGTTATGGGACATGGTGCTTAGCAAGCCTAATTCTGATTAAAATGAAACTTTATAACCAAGTATGTATTTTAAAGCAACGATATAGTGTTTTATGCCTCCTCTCTCCCATCCCACAAGGTACTTGAATCATTACCAGGGTCTGAAATAATCCTCAGAACCTCAGATACTCAGATCCATAAGACGAATGTGCAGGTTAGCTCACTTACAAACAAAATGATATTCAGTAAGAGACACATGAACCAAAGTCATTAATACATGGGACTGAGACAGGAAGTTAAAATAGGAAAGCTCTCCCCAATAGGTGGTATTTTATTTGGCCTTTAAACAATGAGTTAAAGTTTAGGAGAGGGATTTTCAGGCATAAGGAAAAAAAATAGGAACAAAGGTAGTAGATAATCCTGGGCAATGTAGAGGAGATGATGAATATTCAAGTTAGTCTTGAATATGTTACCCAGAGCACACTGAGATGAAATAAGACTGAAAAGGTAAGAGAGTGACACATTACAGAAGACTTTGAATGCCTCGCCTAGGTGTTTGACTTTCATTCAATACCTTCAAGGCAAGATTTTGAGTAGTTTATACATTTGGAAGATTAATATGGCAGTTGTATGAAAGATAGTTTGGAAAGTGGAAAGAGGAGAGGCCAACACTCATTCATATGTATCATTTTATCTTAAAATAAGTTACAATATTTATGACACTTCTTAAAGGCATTTATCAGTGGTAGATAACTGAAAAATTTGGTTGCTCTTATTTGTCCATTTATATGACCCAGGCTTAGCAGGAAAAAAAAGGCTCATAATAGAGTCAAAACAAAGTAAAATATAATGTTTATGTATCTGGATTACTTTATTTCCTTGTTATATATAGACATGTCCAAGGGGTGGTGAATGTTAACCTGAGGGAGGACATCAGGGAATCTTGAAGAAACTGGTATTTAGGTTGTTTGGGGACCAGTTGGTTGGTAAAATAAATTATATTATATTATTCTATCAATCCCCAAAGTTTGAGAAATGGGAATAAAACAAATTAAAATAAAAATTTGGATTATAGCAAACTCTCACAAGAACCTTTACTCCTCTTTAACATATGGCATGTACAAATAGCTATTAATAAGAGAGAGAATTCACTGCCTTGTTGAGAATAAGCCGTGATCAATATTTATGTTATGACAGAAACTAAATGGAACGGAAGGGATATATCTATCTCCGGAGTCATGGAAACTCTCCAAATGACCTGAATAGATATGAGCAATCAAGGGAACACAATATGTTATGGGGCATGGTGCTTAGCAAGCCTGATTCTGATTAAAATGAAACTGTATAGCCAATTAAATATTTTAAAGCAATGTTTTATGCCTCCTCCCCCCCATCCCACAAGGTATTTGAATCAATTTACACTACCAGAGTCTGAAATGAACCTCAGAACCTCAGACACACAGACCCATAAGGTGAAAGTCATTTTCTTGTTTTAATACACTGGCCTTCCCCCACCCCCAACCCCTCCCTCCCACCCCGCTCTTTTCATTTTCTGCAGTGTGTATCATTTATATCTTCCACATTGCAAACGGAAAATACAGGTTGTGTTTTATTATTGGAGTAAATCATGGCAGAGAGATAGCAACAGTACAGAATATTTCGTTGATTTTATATCAGTTGTCTACTTTTATACTCTGAACTTGCACTGAGTAAAGAGAGATTAGTAGAAGTTTGTTTACACTCTAACCTCTGCAGGACAAGCAATAACAGCAAACATTCATATTTAAGACTCATTTTGTTCCCACTGTAGGGTATGGAATCAGGATGATTTACTTTTCACTTTTTTCAATCAGAAAGAATTTTACAACATTTACAAAACAATGTGAGCTTCAATAGTCAAAGGAACAACTGCCTGGAGAAACATTACTTTGTCTCTCTCTTGCTACCCTATGATCCCAGTACATTTTTTCCCCTTAACATAAAAATAATTCTATCAAAACCTTGTCAAACATAGATTTCAAAAATAGCTCTCATAAGTATTTGTCTTTTGATACCCATAATTTGATACCCACAAATTGCTACATAGAACCTTAACAGAATGTCTAAATGAAAATTTGGCTAAGACAAATAAATAAATAAACTATTTTGTTTGGGACCATTACTGAAGGGTAGAGTTAGAAGTCTTTAGTTTCCTGAGACATGACACTCTGATCTTCCATCTCCATGCTTTTTTGCTGGTTTGCCTCCTTGCCTAGAATAATCCTTCCTCACTTCCTCCACTTTAAATCTTCGTTTTTCTTCAATATTTGTCTCAAATGCCAAATTCTACATGAGACATTTCCTGTTTCTGCCAGAGGCTGGTACCTTCCCTCCTATAACCTTATTACTTTTCACCTATACCTTTTTAATTTTGTACATGTTTACTATTTACCTATATATGTGTGAGTTTTTCCTCTGATAGAATGTCAGGCACTTTCTTGTTTTTTTAAATTTTTTTAAATTTTAGACAAATACTAAAACTTAATTACATAAGAAAAGAAAATGAAACATTATAAGATTAAATATTAAACTTAAATATAAAATAAGGAAATAAAAAATACATGCAAAGCAGAACACAGAAGAGGATTCAGATTATATAGAAATAACTTTTCATTTCAAGGAAATCTATATATTAAATACTGTGCATTATGTTGCAAATTATCCATCTTTGCTTCTTTGTAGGATTTCTTCTGTTCTCTTACACTTTTTACTTTGTTCCTTTTCTCCCTTCCTTCCTCCTATCTGCCATCTCTAGGCTTCAACTGAGCATGGGTATAATTGTACCTAGGCATTGATATGTACATATACATACATACATACATAAACATATACATTGCCTAAGAGATTATACTCCTGATTTTTTTTTATGTTTGTACATATCTCTTTTTTCCTATTTCACCTATCTCTTCTACTTTACTTCTACCTGCTACTTAACCTACCCCCACTCCAGCAATCCCACCCTTATCCTCTCATTCCCTTCTAGACTCCCCTTTTAACCTATTCACTCACTCTTTTAAAGATCCCTCTTTTATCCTCTCTGCCCTCCCTATCCCCTTAGAGTTTTGTTTCTTCCTAAATTTGAAAGACTTTTATGGTCTTCTAGATGTATATGTATTTTCTCCTCTTAAACCCATTCCTGATGAAAGCAGATTTCCAGAACAGCCCCCTCCCTCATCTAATCCCTCTGCATTAATGTATTGGTTCTTTCTCTTGGACCTCATTTGCATAAGATAATTACTCTTTTAGCTTTTCTTGAATGGTTTTACTTTTTGAAATCATATCATACTAAAGTCTAACCGAATCTTTCTTATAAGCTACCTAATTACTAGTAGCAAGCTAAGACATAGGTTTTACATTTTCCATACATAAAATGCAAACATTCTATCATTACTTAGTCTCTTGTAACTGGTTGTTGTAATGTACCTTATATTTTTCTTGTCTCTTGTATGTCAAATCTTCCATTGAGTTCAGTTTTTTTTTTTTGTTTGCTTTTAAACAAAATCCCAGAAGTCTGACAGTTGATCAAATGTCCATTTATTTTCATTAAAAATTATGCTTAGCTTTGCTGGGTATGATGTTTTTGTCTGGAGGCCCAGTTCTTTTATTCTTCAATAAATAGTGTTCCAAGAGCTGTGATCTTTTAGTGTCACCACCACTAGGTCTTCTGTGACTCTAATTGTGGTACCATGATATGTTTTTTTTCCTTGTTCCTTGTAATATTTTGTCCTTGATCTAGGGGCTTCAGGTCTGGACTATAATATTCCTATGGATTTTCCTCCTAGGATCTCTTTCAGGAGGTAATCAGCGGATTTTTTTTCTCTTCCTACTTTCCTGTCTTATTCTAATGTTTCAGGATGAATTTCTTTAATTATTTTAAGTATTATTGTATCAAGATTATTTTTTGGTCAGCACTTTCAGGTAGTCTAACTCTTCTTGATCTGTTCTCTAGATCTGTTGTTTTTCCTATGTGGTTTCACATTCTCTTCTATGTTTCCTTTCTCTCTATTCATTCATCCCTTTGTTTGTTTATTCATTCATTCATTCATCTATTTATGTACTTATTTGTCTATCTATCTATCTATCTATATCTATCTATCTATCTATCTATCTATCTATCTATCTATCTATCTATCTATTTATCTATCTCCATTATGACTTTGTTGGCTTCCCCTTACGAAATTCTCATTTTCAATGAGTCATTTTCTTCCTCAAGATTCTGTATCTCTTTCTAATTGGTTGACTTGTCATAAATTCTTGGTTTTTTTGTATTTTTTTAATATATATACTTGAAGATTTTAAAGTTAAGACCTCGAATTTCAGCACCATTTCCTTCCTCCCTTGTCACCCATTCCCTCTTGGGAGATAAGTAATTCAGTACATGTTGTACATGTCTGGCTAAGCAAAACATTATCATAGTAGATATATTGTACAAGGCTGCTTATAATTCCCTCCCACTCATCCCACCCCCCACCTGGTCCATTCCCTACATGATCCTGTCCCTCTTCTATAGTGGGTACTTCCAACCTCCCCTCCCCCAAGGATGCCCTCCCATCCATCATCCCTCCTCTCATCCCCCTTCCCCCTATCCTGCTGCAGGTTGAGATATCCCATTTAGTATGTATGTCATTCTCTCCCTGAACCAAATTCAATGTGAATGTGGTTTTGCCTTTTTAGCCTTCCTATTCTCCCCCTCCCTTGCAACCACTTCCCCTTGCTTCTTCTACTTGGGATAGTTTACCCTACCCTGTCTCTCCCCATCTCCTCTTGCCACTTTCCTCTCTCACCTCATAATATCATCCCTTGAGTATTCTCCCTTCCCAACAAATTCGACCTATGCCCTCTATCCATATATAACTGTAACCATATACACACACATTCACATATGTATTCATATGACCACACACCCTTCTTCCATTATTTTGATAGTGAGAAAGATATCATCAGTCACAGTTATTGCTTTTCCATATAGGAATGTAAATAGTTCAAGTTTGATAAGTTCCTTTTGATTTCTTTTCCCTGATTGCCTTCTCAGGCATCTCTTCCTTCTTGTGTCTGGATGTCAAATTTTCTATTCAATTCTGTTTTTTTCCTCAAGAATGCTTGAAAGTCCTCTACTCCACTGAATGACCATATTTTCCCCTGAAACAAAATACTCAGTTTTGCTGGGTAGGTGACCTTAGGTTCATTCCCAGCTCTTTTGCACTCTGGAATATCATATTCCATGCCCTTCGATCCCTCAGTGTAGAAGCTGCCAGGTCCTGGGCTATTCTGATTGTGTTTCCACAATATTGGAATTCTTTCTTCCTGGCTGCTTGGAGTATTTTCTCCTTGATCTGGGGATTCTGGAACCTGGCTATAATATTCCTGGGAGTTTTCTTTTTGGGATCTTTTTCAGGAGGTGATCTGTGGATTCTTTCAACCTCTATTTTGCCCTCTGGATCTAAAACATCAGGGCAGTTTTCTTGAGAATTTCTTGAAGGGTGATTTCTAGGTTCTTTCTTTGATCATGGCTTTCAGGTAGTCCAATAATTTTTAAATTGTCTCTCCTGGATCTATTTTCCAGGTCAGTGGTTTTTCCCATGAGATATTTCACATTGCCTTCTAATCTTTCATTTGTTTGGATCTGCTTAAAAGCATCTTGATTTCTCATAAAGTCATTAGCTTCCATTTGCTCCAGTCTAACTCTGAAGGAATGAATCTCCTCAGTGAACTTTTGAGATTCTTTTTCCATCTGGCAAATTCGACTTTTTAAGGCATTCTTCTCCTCATTGCCCTTTTGGGCCTCCTTTGCCATTGGAGTTAGTCTATTTTTTAAGGTGTTGTTTTCCTCAGTCAGGCTGTTGACCCTCATTTCATACTTTTCCTGCATCCTTCTCATTTCTCTTTCCAATTTTTCCTCCACTTCTCTTATTTGATTTTTAAAGTCCTTCTTAAGGTCCTCTATGGCCTGCAACCCACTCATGTTTTCCCCTGGGGCTTTTGGAGCAGAATTTCTGACCTCACAGTCCTTTTCCTGCTCTATGCCCCCAAAATAGGAGTCTAGGGTGGCATTTTTCTGTTTCCTTTGCTTTGGCATGTTGCCACTTAATTACTTGACTTTTGGGCTTGTTGGCACACTATGGCTTTAAGGCCAGATAGAGGAATTTTCGTCCCGAACGTGTGGGGGGCAACTTCCATTTCTGGCAAGCTGTAAACCCACCCACGACTTCCACCCTAGATCACAATCCAGATCCAGGGAGGTTAAAGCAAGAGCGATTAACCCCCAAGACTGATCGTTGGATCTCCTTGCAAATTTGCAGGCTGGGAGCGGGAGCTGCTTCTGAAAACTACAAAATGGCGTTTGTCCTCAGCGGCTTCTAGCCCCCAGGGGAGGGAGCCCACTCATTCCCTAAATACGGGACCCAAAGTCCATAGGACACTAACCTCTTACTTTGTCCTAGGAAAGTCTATGTTGATATTTCTGGATTCGCCACAGCTCCTGGTGTTCTGGGGTTCTTCCAGCCGGCTGCTGGCCCTGCCGCACTGGGGCTAAAACCTTGGCTCATGTGGACCTGGGCTCGGCTCGGCTCCTGCGCTCTGAGCTCTGCACGCTTCCAGGTCGCAGACCGCTGGGCTGGTCCTTCCTGCAGGGCTGCTGGGCTGTCCTCAGCGGGAGGTTAGCTTCTCTGTGTCGTTCTGTGGGTGCTGGGGCTCCAGAAGTTGTTCAGAGTCCCCTTTTACATAGTTTGGGGGGAATCTGGGGGCAGAGTGGCTTGGATGAGCTGTTTCTACTCCGCCATCTTGGCTCCGCCCCTTTTGTATTATTCTTTTTTTTTTCTTTTTAATTTTTCCTCCGTCTCTCTCATTTGACTTTTAAAGTCTGTTTTAAGTTCTTTAATGAATTATTTTGGGGTAGGTGACCTTTTGTCTTTCCTCTTTGGCTAGAGGAGGTTTTCTTTGCTTCAGTATCCTCTTCTGAAGATGAACTCCTGTCTTCTCTATTCCCATAATACCTCTCAGTGATTGGGTTCTTTTTTCCTTTTCTTTTGCATTTTTTTGGGAATAATTTAGTTTTTCTAATCACCTCAAGCCCTGGGGCAAGGGAGATGGTGCCTCTGGCCTCTAATCCTCTTCCCTTCTCTCCTCTGACCATGAACTCAAACCAATACATTCAGTCTCTTGTAAGTGCCCACAGTCAGTGGCATACACACCCCTCTGGTTCTCCACTCACTGGTTGTGTGCTAATTTCCTCCCACCCTTGCCACTCTCTGCAGCACAGCTGGGTCTGGCTTTTATCAGCAGAGGTTCCCTCAATATTCCCAGGGTCAGTCGCCTAACTTCCCTCACTGTCCAGGGAAAAGTTCTTGTTACTGGACCTGGGGCAGTCTCCCAGCCCTGCTAACCCTAGGGCTTGCCACTTGTATAAGCAGCTTGGGGCTTTTTGCTAAAGGGGACACTAGCCTTTAGGTGTCTACTCTTCAGAGGGGAAATTTAGCTCTGGGGTTTTTCTTCTGATCTTCTCCAATAGTCCTAGGAGAACCCCTGCTGTGCCTCCACTCTTATTTGTTTTCAGAGCTCTATGTTCACCTAGGGGCGATATTTTATCTCTTGTGGAGGAAAATCTTGAGACCTTGAAATTTTCTGATCTTCTCTGCCATCTTCCCAGAACCCTCTTCCTCTTGTTCTTCTTTGATATCGAATGTTTGTGTCCTTTGGTGACTTAATTTCAAAATTATACAAGGAGGGATGGTGGGAATAGAATCTCCTTGAGAGCAGGGACAGTTATTTCATTTTTATCTGTATATATCCAGGGCCTGTCATAGTGCTAAACACATCATAGATTTTTATTAAATACTTTTTTATTTAATGATCTAACAACCTCTCTTTTACATGCTAAATCATATAGCTAAATCAGTGGAAGAGAGGGACTAAAACTTAGGTCTTCTGACTTTCAGTTCATTATAATCCTCTCCATTGCACTCATGTGTTTCCCATGATCCAGAACAGGAGTGATATTTGTGGCCCTTCACATCTCCTTATTAGATAGAAGCAATTTTACCCTTATTAGAGTGTTTGTTTAGCACTGACTTGGTGGTAAGTTCTCTACCATATACTGTGGGGGATACAAAGAAATATAGCTCCTGTTCTCAAGGATATTTAAATGTATATGGGAAACACAAGAGTAATATGTGTGAAGGAAGAAAGCACAAGACCAGACAGCATATATTTTAGTGAAGTATCATAAATATTGTAGTCGGTCAGAGGATTTGAGAACTTTCAGGAAATCAGTTAAAGAAGGCTCAGAGGAAAGGTGGGAATTAAATTAGGCCTTACAATCTACAGAGATGTTTTTCTCTGACATGATAAAAGATGGGAAATTTGACATTTTAAGAACAAGAACGTGATAAAATGAAGCTATGTTTAAGGCAAATAAATATGAGCAGCAGAAACCATTTATGTTTTACATAGATACTACTTAGACTATTGAAGAAAATCCCATTAATTCCTCTGTTGTTTAGTGCTTTTAACAGAAACTGCTATTGGATTTTGTGCAAAATCTTTTTAGTACCTATTGATAGAATAATGTATTTTTTATTGTTTTTGTTATTCATATAGTTTATTATATATTTGTTTCTTTATATTGAACCAATGGTTCACAACTGATCATAGTGAATAATCATTTGTTGTTTTATTATTTTATTGGTTATGACTTATTTGCTAATTTTTATTTAATATTTTTCTATCAATGTTCACTATAGATATTGAGTTTTCTTTTCATTTTCTCTGCTTTATTGCTGCTTTAGATATTAAGATTGGAAAGAGATTAGGAGGGTCCTTTTATTTATTTTTTTTTTTTCCCATTTTACAAACTATGATATTAGAATCATTTATTTTAATATTTGATAGGATTCACTTGTAAATTAATCTGGTCCTAGGTTTACTTCTAATTTAGAATCAACATGCTATTTTAAAATTCTTTCTTTAATTATTTTTTAAAAATCCATTTGTCCTGTTAAATATGGGCTTGTTTGTTTGACAAGGATTAATTTCTGATAGTTTCCTTTTTCTTCCCTTTATTTGCTGTGAATTCTCTTTTCATAATTGACATGAAGAGTTTACCCCCCTCCTAATCTGCCTCTCTCTGTCTCTCTCTGTCTCTCTCTGTCTCTGTCTCTCTGTCTCTCTCTGTCTCTGTCTGTCTCTCTCTCTTTCTCCTACATCAAACTTTTATCTTAAAAATGCTTATACTTTTATTTATCCATTTTATTTACTATAAATTTTCTTAATCTTGTATGTTTTCAGAATCTGTGCTTTCAAGTTAAGGTGAAGGTCTTTTTTTACTATAAAAAATCCCCTAATTATGTTTTCTTTCTCTCTTATCTTGTTTTATTAAATTGTTTTGTTTATTTTTAGTTTACAATATTTATTTCTACAAGATTTTGAGCTACAGATTTTCTCCCTATTGTTCCCCTACCCACCACCCCAAAACAGCAATCCCACTGTATACCCTCTCCCCCAGTGTGCTCTCTCCTATATCCTCCCCTATTCCTCTGACTTTCTGGTAGGATAAGACGGATCTCCATACCCCGTTGCCTGTATATATTATTTCCCAGTGCATGTAAATAATTAATAATAATGATAATAATAATAATTTAATACTAGTTTTTTAAACATTTGATTTCAAAACTTTGAATTCCAGGGGGGTGGAGTCAAGATGGCAGAACAGGAATAGTAACTTTTCTAAGCTCCTCTGTGAATTCCATCACTAAACTTTAAAAACTAAACTGAATGGATTTTGGAGGGTCAGAATCCATTAGGAAACTGAGCATGGCAGAATCTAGCCCAGAAAAGTGCCCACTGTGGGTTGGGGAAGGGGGAGCATGGAGCACATAGGGGCTGCACCAGTGCAGACTAGAGAGCAGACTACAGGGGAGTAAAAAGGATCCCCAGACTCACCCACCCCAAGCTGATACACAGCCGTCTCACCAGCATCTCACCACAGGACAAGATGATCCATTGGAGCTGGGTAAGAGAAAGCATAGGGCCTGGAGCAGAGAGAGCAGCTTCTCCTGGAGCTATCAGACCAAAGCCTGAAAATTTAAAAGTCAGCTACCTGATTTTCCAGAGGCCAAGATAGCAAAGAAACTCTAGCTGCTCAGATTCACCCTCCCTGACCTAGAAAACCCAGAGATAAATGTCCCACCCAGAGTAAAATCCTGAAATAGCAGAAATATCCTCAGGTTTAGGAGTCACTGAGAAAGGGGTGCAACTGAGGCAGTAAGGAGTCTGAAGAGAAGTGCAGGAGGGGTCCCACAAACCTTACCTCACCTGACCAGCAAGGTCCTGCCTGAGCTGTAGCCCAGGGGCATAGAGGCAGAAATCTGAAGTGGCCAGATCACTCCCCCGCCCGCCCAGATTACTTTGTGAGCCTCAGGGGAAAAAATGAGAGTCCTGGCCTTGGCCTCAGTCTAGACAAGCAGAGTCTACAGCACACAAAGCCAACAATCAGACACCTTGCTCCCAGCCTGAGGATCTTGGGTCAGAGCCCAAAGTACCCCAGGAGCAGAAATACACTTTAAAGGACAGGAAATAGGCAATTACAATGGGCTGGAAGTAACTTGCAAAGGCAAGAGTAAGGACAATAGAATCTTATTATTCTGAATGAGAAGAATCACTTTCAGGAGACACCATGGACTCTGTGTCCACACCTGAGACCACAGATGGAAATGTGAACTGGTCTGAAGCCCAAAAAGCATTCTTGGAGGAGCTTAAGAAAGATGTTAAAAGCCAAATTAGAAAAGTAGAAGATAAATTTAAATCTACAGTGAATACATTGGAAAAAAGTCTCACTGAAGGAAACAAATCCTTAAAAAGTAAAATTTGTGAACTAACTTGAGAAAATACCTCCCTAAAAAAGGACCTTCAAAAACTAACCAAAGGAAATAATTCACTAAAAATTAGAATCAGTCAAGTTGAAGTTCAGGACTCTATGATGCACCAAGAATCAAACAAAACATGAAAATTGAAAAATTAGAAGAAAGTGTAAAATATCTCACTGGAAAAACAACTGACCTGGAGAACCGATACAGGAGAGATAACTTAAGAATTACTGATCTACCAGAAAGCCACAATGAAAAAAGCAGCCTGGACAACATCCTCCAAGAGATTGTCAAAGAAAACTGTCCTGAAGTCCTAGAATCAGAAGGTAAAATAGTTATTGAAAGAATTCACCAGACTCCTCCTGAAAGAGATCCCAAATTGAAAACTCCAAGAAATATAATAGCCAAATTCCAGAATTACAAGATTAAGGAGAAAATATTGAAAGCAGCCCCCCAAAAAACTAAAACAAAACAATTAAAATGTCATGGAACTAGTCAGGATTACACAGAACCTAGCAGCTTCTACATTAAAAGACCGGAGGGACTGTAATTTAACATTTTGTAAGGCAAAAGAGCTAGGAGTGCAACCAAGGATTAACTACCCAGCAAAACTGAGCATAATCTTTCAGGAAAGGGGATGGTCATTTAATGAAATAAGAACTTCCAGACTTTCCTGATGAAAAAGCCAGAGCCCAATGGAAAATTTGATCTCCAATTAGAAGACTCAAGAAAGACATAAAAAGGTAAACAAGGAAAACACAATCTCACACATACCTACATGTACACATGGACACTCATGCACACATGCACATAACTTGGGATACAAAAAGAGCAAACTGTTAATATTCCTTTTTTTTTTTCACAGAGCTTAAATCATTTTATTTACACATTTAAAATTTCTATCACCCAGTTCATATTAATTAATTGATTCAAAAAAGGTGTCTAAGCCAATTGTGATTACACACATTGCAGTAAGGTTAGATCTCTCCCCTTATACTTACTCTAGTATCTTCTGTTAGCCTTAATCTTTTTTTTTTTAATTTTATTTTTTTTAAATTAATTTATTAGTTTAGTTTCAGTTAACAAGATTCAATTCCATAGTTCCTTGATTTTCAAATTTCCTTTACTTCCCTCCCCCCTCCCCTCATGACTCATATAGTACAGTATAGGGTCTGCAAATGCATTCATATTAAACATTATTCCAATTACAAAGGCATATTGTACTAGGTGGGATGAAAGATGGTAAGGAAGAAGTAAAACCAAACAATGAGAAGAACAAGATCATTTAGTTTGCTTCCATCAGGATTCAGGCTCAGTTCTTTCTAGTTATATCTCTGGATGGCGCATTTCTCACTTTCTTGAGTCATTCGGGATTAACTTATATCACTGCATTGCTGAAAAGAGTCCAGTCTGTCATAGTTGGTCATCACAGATATGGTATGTCTGTGATTGTATACAAATTTCTTCTGATTCTACTCTTCTCGCTCAGCATCAGTTTGTATAAGTCTCTCCAGGTAATTATGAAATCCGTCACCTCCTCGTTTCTTATAGCACAATAAAATTCCATTACATTCATATACCACAACTTGTTTAGCCATTCCCCAATTGATGGGCACTCCTTTAGTTTCCAATTCTTTGCAACCACAAAAAGGGCTGCTAAAAATATTTTTGTACATATGGTTCTTCCTCCCACTACTATGATCTCTTTGGGATATAACCCTAGGAGTGGTATGGCTGGGTCAAAGGGTATGAAATTATTTATAATCCTTTGGGCATAATTCCAGATTGCTCTCCAGAATGGTTGGATAAGTTCACAACTCCACCAGCAATGTATTAGCGTTCCAATTTGCCCACATCCTCTCCAGCATTTGTCACTTTCTTGTTTTGTCATCTTAGCCAATCTGACTGGAGAGATGTGGTATCTCAGAGTTGTTTTGATTTGCATTTCTCTAATTAATAGTGATTTAGAGCATTTCTTCATATGCTTATAGATATCTTTAATTTCTTTCTCTGAAAACTTCCTATTCATATCCTTTGACCATTTCTCAATTAGGGAATGACTTGTATTCATATAGATTTGGCTCAATTCTCTATAAATTTTAGAAATGAGTCCTTTATCAGAGACACAGGTTGTAAAAATTCTTTCCCAATTTCCCACCTCCCTCTTGATCTTGGTTACATTGGCTTTGTTTGTGCAGAAGCTTTTCAATTTAATGTAATCAAAATTATCCATTTTGCATTTTATAATGCTCTCTAATTCTTGTTTGGTCCTAAAATCTTCCCCTCTCCACAGATCTGTCAGGTAAACTATTCCTTGCTTTCCCAAATTGCTTACAGTATCATCCTTTACACCTAGATCATGCACCCATTTAGACTTGATTTTGGTATATGGTGTTAGATAGTGATCTATGCCCACTTTCTGCCATACTGTATTCCAGTTTTCCCAGCAGTTTTTGTCAAATAGTGCATTCTTATCCCAAAAACTGGGGTCTTTGGGTTTATCGAACAATAGATTGCTATATTCATTAACTGCTGGGTCTCCTGCACCTAATCTATTCCATTGATCCACTACTCTACACCTCTGCCAGTACCAAGCAGTTTTGATGACTGCTGCTGTATAATACAGATTAAGATCTGGCATAGCTAGTCCACCTTCCCTAGCATTTCTTTTCATTAATTCCCTTGATATTCTAGACCGTTTGTTTTTCCAAATAAATTTTGTTATTATTTTGTCTAACTCTACAAAGTAGTTTTTTGGTAAATTGATTGGTATGGCACTAAATATATAGTTTAGTTTGGGTAAAATTGTCATTTTTATTATATTAGCTCGACCCAGCCATGAGCAATTGATATTTTTCCAACTATTTAGATCTGTTTTTATTTGTGTGAGAAGTGTTTTGTAGTTGTGATCATATAGATTCTGGGTTTGTTTTGGCAAGTAGATTCCCAAATATTTTATAATGTCTACAGTGACTTTAAATGGGATTTCTCTTTCTATCTCTTGCTGTTGAGTTTCATTAGAGATGTACAGGAATGCTGAGGATTTATGTGGGTTTATTTTATATCCTGCAACTTTGCCAAATTTATTTATTGTCTCAAGTAATTTTTTACTTGATTCTCTAGGATTCTCTAAGTATATCATCATATCATCTGCAAAGAGTGACAGCTTGGTCACTTCTTTGCCTAATTTGATTCCTTTGATTTCTTTTTCTTCTCTAATTGCTACTGCTAACGTTTCTAGTACCAGATTGAATAAGAGGGGTGATAGTGGACATCCTTGTTTCACTCCTGATCTTATTGGAAAGGCTTCTAGTTTATCCCCATTGCATATAATACTTGCTGATGGTTTTAGATAGATGCTAGCAACTATTTTAAGGAAGGCTCCATTTATTCCTATACTTTCTAGTGTTTTTAATAGGAATGGATGCTGTACTTTGTCAAAAGCCTTTTCTGCATCTATTGAGATGATCATGTGGTTTTTGCTAGTTTTGTTGTTGATATGCTCAATTATATTGATGGTTTTCCTAATATTAAACCATCCTTGCATTCCTGGAATGAATCCTACTTGATCAGGGTGTATTATTTTTGTGATAAGTTGTTGGAGTCTTTTGGCTAATATTTTATTTAGAATTTTTGCATCTAAATTCATGAGGGAGATTGGTCTATAATTTTCTTTTTCTGTTTTATCTCTTCCTGATTTAGGAATCAGTACCGTATTTGTGTCATAGAAAGAGTTTGGTAGGACTCCTTCTTCACTAATTTTC
>WOXC01009689.1:0-30973 GCA_011680675.1 Gymnobelideus leadbeateri | reverse complement strand
GTTTATCTGTTAACAACCTCCTATTTGCTAGACACTACTGTGGTCACTATTTATATCATCAATGCAATGCCCATAGCAGCCACTATGCATATGTATGCATATTTCCAGGATAAATTTGCAAAATATAAATAACTATCTTCCTCAAAGGCAAAGCCAAAATGTTTATTCAGATATCAGAAACCAATTCCACTATGGTAATAAAGAAGTTTATATACATCACCAATCCAGGCAGCACTGCCATCCCAAACCTTCCCTCTTTTATGCCTCCCCACAAACAAGCAGAATTCCTCCCTCTCTCACTCATGATTGCTACTTTGCCTCAGCTCTGCCTCTCTCTTCCCCAGCACTACCTCCCTCTCTCTTCTTGCTCTACTCATTCAGCAAGCTCCTCCCACCATGTGCTCCATGTGACTAAAGATCTGTATGACTCAGGCTCCATCACAACAGTCAGCTGGATCAAGCTCAAAGCAGGTCACATAAGCCTATTAACAAGCGGGAAAGATCTTCCCATTGCATTAACATTACACTACTACAGTATTGTGGAAGCCCCGAGATTATATACAGTGAAGAGAGTGCTGGGACCAGAGTCAGTAAGACTTGAGTTCAAATATTTCCTCAGATATTTACCAGCTGTATATCCCGGGGCAAGTCATTTAACCTCTTCCTTAATCCATTGGAGAAAGAAGTGGCAAACCACTACATATT
Source organism: Gymnobelideus leadbeateri (assembly GCA_011680675.1). Classification (NCBI taxonomy): domain Eukaryota; kingdom Metazoa; phylum Chordata; class Mammalia; order Diprotodontia; family Petauridae; genus Gymnobelideus; species Gymnobelideus leadbeateri. The sequence continues at coordinate 30,268 of WOXC01009689.1, read as the reverse complement.
TTTCCAAGAAAACTCCATAGGTAGTATGGTTGTGATATGGTTCATGGGGTCAGAAATGTCCAACTATAACTGATAACAACAACAAATTTTGGTCACCATGGAAACAAACAGTGCCCTTGAGTAAGGAACTTCTCATCTAAATTGTAAAAAAAACAAAACAAAACATATATATATATGACATATATATATGTTATACACACATGTATGCATGCACAAGTGCTTATATATGCATGTACACATACAAGCAAATAATACGCATACATACACATACAAGTTTGTATACATGCACATATGTGTATGCACATGTACCCACATACACCTATATATATGTACATGTGCATAGATATATGCATGTGTATAGACGAGTGTGTTCCTATTGTGCACGTACAAGACATGCATGCATGTATATGATTGTGATGAAAACAGTTAAAAGATTAGGGAGAATTTGCTCAAGGAAATCTTGAGGAGGGAGAGACCACCTCTAGCTGAGAAATTATATGGTTATTCTGTAGTCTTATAGCACCTAGGACAGCACTAGGCAAATAACAGGTACCCAGTCTAATACTTGTATATTGATTTAAAGAGAAAATTTAAAACTTCACAAAAGTAAAATTTCTCCTGAGAATTTCTAAATATTGAAATCAGTTCAATTAATATACCAATTACAGTAGCTTCATGTAAAGTCCAGAAATTATAGAGATGATCTTTGTTAGTATCATGGGGTTCATGAAAAGCATAAGTACTATCTATATTATCGTATGTCTTCCCTTAAGTATGCTGTATCTGTTTCGACATTTACAAAAGAAAGATAATAATTTACAAGGTTATTGTAAGAATCAAGATAAGATAATCATATATGAATTGACTTTAAAGAATAGAAATCTTATACAAATAAAGGTATATTGATTAAAAATCAGTCTTCTAATAAATATCTTTCCTTGTTCTTATAGCAAGTTTTCCCTTGTCTTAATTCTGCTGCTACACATGGGTTTATACATGATATGGATATTAATAGGAGAGGGATAGAGATAGGGATAAGGATAAGGAAAGAGACTGGACATGCAATTTCATTGGTATAGAGAAACCCAGATAAGCAAATTCCATCTACCAATTTAGACTGATACCTTCTCTGTAACTGAAAGTCTTATATATCTGTCTAGGGTATAGTGTAGATAAGTATATTCACAGGGACATAACTAGTATACAACCATGGTAGGATTTGAACTCAGGCATTCCTTCCAAGATCTGCTTTCCTTACCATACCAAACTGATTCTCCAGGGTACTCTCACAGCATTATAAAAGAGGACTGGGTCAGGAATAAGGAAGCTTTAATTTCTCATCTTAATGAATTTTGTCATAACTGTATAGTCTTAGGCAAATAATTTCATCTCTCTTCACCTCAGGTGATAGGGAGCCACTGGAGGTTATTGATAGAAAGTAACCTACTTTAGTTTTTAAACATGGTCTAGCAAAAAAAAAAAAAGAAAAAGTCGATCTGGAGTTGATATCTGTATTCAAACCCTGGCTGGCACTTATCACCTGTATGATTGGGACCCAAACTATGTGTTGCTTCCAGTGTGTAACTGGCCTAGGAGACCTTGCCTTCCCTATCTAATAGAGTTGGTGTGGTACAAGCTCTTTCAATATGAATGAGTTATTTAAATAAAGGGCCCAGAGTAGAGGTTTTTAACTTAGTGTCTGCATACCCCCGAAGTGTCTATGGATAGATTTATTGAGTTTGGTGAACTTGAATGTGGAAAAAAAATATTACATCTTTATTATTATTGCTCTTTTGGAGGGCAATTGGGGTTAAGTGACTTTCCTAGGGTCACACAGCTAGTAAGTGTGTCAAGTGTCTGAGGCCAGATTTGATCTCAGGTCCTCTTGACTCCAGGGCTGGTGCTCTATTCACTGTGCCAACTAGCTGCCCCTTGCATCTTTATTTTCATATACTAACTGAAATAAAGCATTTTCTTTACTTGTGAATGTAGTAACAAATATTCTGAAGGGGAAGTAAATTTCAACAGATTGATTGGAAGGTTAAGTGATTTGCTTGCTCAAGATTATATATGTAATAAGTACTTTGGAAAAAAAAAAGATTTGAACTCTGATCCTCAGACTTTAAAGCCAGAGTTCTTTCTATTGCACCAAATTTTCTTAAGACAAGGGAAAAATGCTTGTTTTTATAAATTTAAAATTGTTTTTAAATTAAATGTTAGAGAGTTGCCTTTCCATTTCAGGGCAAATTGGAGAATAATAAGTGAAATTATTTCAGGATGTAGTGACTTATTTAGAATATTACTATAGGATTTCAGAACTGGAAGGCGATCTATTCCAAACTGAACTTTTTAGAGACAAGGCCTAGGGAACTCAAGAAGGTGTGCAAGATGTTGAGAAGGTTAATATTAATTTTAGAAAAGTTCCTTTCTTTTTAGAGAAGAGGATTTAAATGTTTGTTTTTTTTAATGGTTTTTAAAAGAACTATTAATTTATATTATTTTGAATATTCAAAGCTACTGAATATCTTAGTTAAGAAGTTGGTTTAATGCATAAATTAAGATAACTATTTCCAGAGTCTAAGTTGGTTGATCTTGTGAGCCCAAGGTAATTTAACAACATTTAGTTACAATTAAAATTGTGTGTGTTGAAAATGTCCCTTCTGATTATCTGTTAAAATTAAAAAAAAGAGTCATTGTTCACTCCATTGGTTTTAATCCTTCTTTACAACCTGACTAATGTTTAATGTGAAGGTATTTGTAGATCTTAAATTTTATTGCATGCCAAGATTGGTGGGGAGTGGGGAGGAGAGGGGGAGAAAATTAGAAACTCAGGGAATTGTGGAACTGAATGTTGTAGACTAAAAGTAAATAAATAACTTTTTTAAAAAGAGGAAGTTTATTTGTTATATGCATCTTAATGTAAATGATTCTTAACATAGTTCAAGAAATCTATCCACAGACACTTTGGTGGTCTGTGGACACAAGGTTAAAAACCCTTACTCTGGGCCTTTTATTTAAATAACTTATATTTATGTTGAAAGAGCTTAATCCACACCAATTATATAAGCAGGGTAGATGTTCAATATATACTTATTGAATGAATTAATGAAGGTCTATAAACTGCAAGGTTTTATTAATAAACTAGTGCTGTGATTTATATTCATTTAAATCTGATTTGTAAAAACTGCATGACTTCATTGTATTTATTATATCAAGCCTTAGACAGGGATGGGATTTTACAGAACAAATCCTTTTATTAAGTGGATTTGTTTTCTGAAGTTTGGATTCAGTCAAAGGACCACACTTGAGGATTTGGTGGGCCACATGTGGCTTTGAGGCCACAGGTTCCACACCCCTGCCTTGTAATATTGCAGAGCCTCTGAAATGATATGATAATTCAAAAGAATTTCCCTTAACTATTCATATCAGAAAATGAAGCTTTTATTCAGACACATTGTGTAGTTTGGTGGACAACTTGTAGAGCTCATTCACTAGAATATGCAGTGTTTAAGTGAGTGTGAGCAAGAGTGTGTATGTATATGTGTGAGAGAGACAGACAGAGAGGCCAAGAGACAGAGTGTATCTCAAATAGACACTGAAAAATGGTTGATTGAGTCGGGTTAATAAATGAATAGGAATATAGGGCATTAGATTGGGTTTGGAAAATTGCAAAGTTATTTTAATAACCCCAAGTTTATTATTAAAGTAAAGGCCGATCAAAATATGAACATTCTTTTGGTAATGTGATATAATAATGAATCATGGAACACTACATTCTCTGAAAATTGAAGTTCAGGATTACCCAAAAGGCATTCAAGCATTATTGAATGGTGACTATGAGTAAGCTGCAACACAGTACAAGTGAGAAATTACTAACGACAGGTAGTGCAAAACATGTTGAAAAAATGTCTATTCAGCAAAAATGATGGGTTGTACACATGTCAAGATTGAGATCCTGGCCATATAAGGAGAAATTCAGGAATTCATCCCAGCCCATTTGATGTGCCCTGGGTGGAAAACTTATGGGAGGACATGGAAAAGAGGGACAAGGATGGGAAAACATGGGTTTCTGAACTACATCACTCTCAGGAGTACCTATATCAATAAAATCACTGTTGAAAAGGAGTATAGTTTCATGCAAAATAATCACTTAAAATAAGTGCAGAGAATTCATGATTTTCTCTTAAAGTTGATTTGCTAGTATAGGTACTTTGGAAAGACCCACAATCACAGGAGTAGCAGGCTAGGGACCGATTGATTTGCAATGGTAGGGCAGGCTATATCACTGGGTCTTCAAACAAGGCAATATGAACTTTAAAAATTATAATTACATTTCAATATAGCTGATTTTTTGTAATTTCATATATTTTATTTACAAATATTAATTTTAAAATAATTATATTTATTTAATATTTAAACATTAATTTAAAATTTAATTAATTAAATTTAATGTTTAAATATATTTTAAAATACCATATTTTCAAATATTGCTGTAAAAAGTGGTCCATAGGTGCTTTTTTTTTGTATGGGGGAGGGTAGGGCAATTGGGATTAAGTAACTTGCCCAAGGTCACATGGTTACTTTTGTGTTAAGTGTCTGAGGATGGATTTGCACTCAGGTCATCCTGATTTCAGGGCCCATACTCTATTCACTGAGCCACCTAGCCACACCTGGTCCATCGGTTCTGCCAGGCTACCAAAGGAGTTCATGAATCCCCACCAAAAATTTAAAACCCAAAGAAAATATAAATCCAAATAATAAATAATTTCAGAGTTAGACATTTTCATTTACATGCAAATTGAATAACTCTACTGATTCTAATTAACTCATCCACAAACATTTGTTATTCAGTACTAGATCTCTCATTGGGGTTAGAAAATAGGGCATCTGCAGAGCCAAGATGGCGGAATAGAAACAGCACATCCAAGTTACTCTTCCCCCAGATCACCTACAAACTATGTAAAAGGGGACTCTGAACAACTTCTGGAGCTCCAGGACCCACAGAATGACACAGAGAAGCTAACCTCCAGCTGAGGACAGCCCAGCAGCCCTGAAGGAAGGACCAGCGCAGTGCTGGCAGCACAGTGCGCAGTGCCAGCAGCTCAGTGCGCAGAGCCAGCAGCTCAGTGCGCAGAGCATGGGGAGCACGTGAGTCATGGTTTTAGCCACAGGGCAGCAGGGCCAGCAGCAGGCTGGCGGGACCCCAGAACGCCAGCAGCTGTGGCTACTCCAGAATTATCAATATAGACATGCCTAGGACAAAGTGAGAGGTTAGAGCCCTATGGACTTTGGGACCAGTATTTGGGGAACAAGTCAGCTTCCTCCCTGGGGGCTAGAAACCACTGAGGAGAAACGCCATTTTGCAGTTTTCAGAGGCAGCTCCAGCTCCTGGCCTGTGAACTGTAGGGAGATCCAGCGATCAGTCTTGGGGGGTAATTGCTTTTGCTTTAACCTCTGTGGGTCTGGATTGTGATCTGGGGTGGAGGTCGTGGGTCAGTTTCCAGCTTGCCAGAAGTGGAAGTGGGCCCCACACGTTTGGGGCGAAAGTTCCTGTCTGGCATCAGGCCATACTGTGGCAACAAGCCCAAAAGTCAAGTAATTAAGTGTCAATATGCCAAGTCAAAGGAAACAAATTAAACAGAAAAATGGAACCTTAGGCTCCTACAATCAAAGGATAGAGTGAGAGGAGGACTGTGAGGTCAGAGGTCCTGCTCCAAAAGACCCAGGGGAAAACATGAGCATATTGCAGGCCATAGAGGACCTTAAGAAGGACTTTAAAAATCAAATAAGACAAGGGGAGGAAAAATTGGGAAGAGAAATGAGAAGGATGCAGGAAAAGTATGAAATGAGGGTCAACAGCCTGACTGAGGAAAACAACACCTTAAAAAATAGACTAACTCAAATGGCAAAGGAGGCCCAAAAGGGCAATGAGGAGAAGAATGCCTTAAATAGTCGAATTTGCCAGATGGAAAAAGAATCTCAAAAGTTCACTGAGGAGATTCATTTCTTCAGTTAGACTGGAGCAAATGGAAGCTAATGACTTTATGAGAAATCAAGATGCTGTTAAGCAGATCAAAACAAATGAAAGATTAGAAGGCAATGTGAAATATCTCATGGGAAAACCACTGACCTGGAAAATATATCCAGGAGAGATAATTTAAAAATTATAGCACTACCTGAAAGCCATGATCAAAGAAAGAACCTAGAAATCACCCTTCAAGAAATACTCAAGGAAAACTGCCCTGACGTTTTAGACCCAGACGGCAAAATAGAGGTTGAAAGAATCCACCAATCACCTCCTGAAAAAGATCCCAAAAAGAAAACTCCCAGGAATATTATAGCCAGGTTACAGAATCCCCAGATCAAGGAGAAAATACTACAAGCAGCCAGGAAGAAACAATTTCAATATTGTGGAAACCCAATCAGAATAGCCCAGGACCTGGCAGCTTCTACAATGAGGGATTGAAGGGCATGGAATATGATAATCCAGAGGGCAAAAGAGCTGGGAATGAACCCAAGGGTCACCTACCCAGCAAAACTGAGTATTTTGTTTCAGGGGAAAATATGGTCATTCAGTGGAATAGAGGACTTTCAATCATTATTGAGGAAAAAAAAAAAAACAGTTGAATAGAAAATTTGACATCCAGACACAAGAAGGAAGAGATGCCTGAGAAGGTAATCAGGGAAAAGAAATCAAAAGGAACTTATCAAAGTTGAACTATTTCCATTCCTATATGGAAAAACAATAACTCTGACTGATGAAATCTTTCTCAGTATGAAAATAATGGAAGAAGGGTGCATGGTCATATGAATACATATGTGAATGTGTGTATATATGTTTACAGTTATACATGGATAGAGGGCACAGGTTGAATTTGTTGGGAAGGGAGGATACTCAAGGGGTGAAATTATGAGGTGAGAGAGGAAAGTCACATGAGGAGATGGGGAGAGACAGGGTAGGGCAAACTATCTCATGTAGAAGAAGCAAGGGGAAGTGGTTCCAAGGGGGGGAAGAATAGGAAGGCAAAAAGGGAAAACCACATTCTCATTGAATTTGGTTCTGTGAGAGAATGACATACATACTAAATGGGGTATCTCAACCTCCAGCAGAATTGGGGGAAGGGGGATGAGAGGAGGAATGAGATGGGAGGGCATCCTTGGGGGTAGGGGAGGTTGGAGGTACCCACTATAGAAGAGGGACAGGATCAAGTAGGGAATGGACCAGGTCGGGGGTGGGATGAGTGGGAGGGAATTATAAGCTGCCTTGTACAATATATCTACTATGGTAATGTTTAGCATAGCTAGACATGTACAACATATACTGAATTACTTATCTTCCCAGAGAGAATGGGTGACAAGAGAGGAAGGAAATGGATCTGAAATTCCATGTTTTAAGACTAAATGTTTGAAATATATATATGAATACTATTATTAATATTCTTTTGCTTGTAATTGGGAGATAAGATGTGCAGGCATTGGGACACAGAGATTCACCTTTCTCTAATGGAAAAGTCGAAGGGGGTATGGGAGAAGATATGGGAGAGAGCAGATTGGAGGAAGTGATATTTTGTGGGACTGCTATTCTGTGAGGGTGGGTAGGGGAAAAACAGGGGGGGGAAATAATTGTAACTCAAAATCTGGCAGAAATGAATGATGTGAAACAGAAAAAAAAGAAAGAAAAGAGGGCATCAAATGCCATATAAAACTAGCATTCAAACTTAACTCTCTGGCATAAAACAGTTCCTAATGATCCCATGGAAACATTTTAAGAACTAGAGTGCATTTTACTACTTAAAATATAAAACCTTGTGCTTTTTATTTTCAGAAAATTGCTAATAAATGCAATGTATTTGAAAAAAATCTTTCAGAGCAAAAGATGGTAAATACCCAAGGATTCGTGCTTAATATCACACTTTACACCCTTCTAGAGCAAGAGCAATGGTAAATTGACTAATTATCTATAATATGAATCCCAGCTGCACCTTAATGTTGACATTCCAACTGATTTTCTGTCAATCAAGTATTAAATGAGAATTTAAAGAGGATAAAAGAACCTGCATTAGAGATTTACAGATTTTTTCCCCCTTTGTGGCCATATGAATGCATAGTTTCCATAGTAAATTCTATGTAATAGTTAAAAGATGTTTTCCTCTCCCAATTTTAATTAAATTCCGCCCAATTATAAGGGCTGGTTATTGTGGTTGTGGGAAGTTCAAAGGTTCCATTCTCCCATGAGTCAATTAGCATCATAAGGTCACTCAATTCCCCGTCCGCCAACATTATTAAAATCGTTATTGACAAAATTAATATAAAACTAATCTTATTGTTCAATCATGATCCAATCTGGGGCTTTTTTGGCAAAGATATTAGAATGATTTGCTATTTCCTTCTTCAGCTCATTTTATAGATAAGGAAACAGAGGCAAACAAGGTTAAGTGACTTGCCCAGGCTCTGAGTAAGTGTCTGAGGACAAATTGGAACTCGGGAAGAAGAGTCCATGACTTCCGGACTCCAGGCTTGGCACTCTAAATCATTGCACCACCTGTCTGCCCCAAACTAAGCTACACAGACTTAATCATTAAACTGAACTCCATTATTAATACAGTTTAAAACAACAAAGGTTTTGATATGTTCTAGCTGAAATTGTGCCCCTACATAATCATGTCATAAAAGTCTGAAAGGTATAAATGCTTATGCTTTATGATAACAGGGTATAAGAGAAATGATTTTGGATTTGGAATCAGGCAGCATGGGATCATATCCTAGTTCTGCCAATTAATGGTTTTTTAACTTAGGACAAATTGATCAATATATCTGCGCAATATTTTCTGAATCTATAAAATGGGAATGCTCATAGCATTTATTCAATATACTGCTAAGACTTGCTTTAAGGAAAGTGTTAAAGTGCCATGAAAATAGTAGGTACTAGTCAAGTCAACAAGGATTTATTAAGTACCTGTTATAAATCCTTGTTGACTTGACTAGTACCTACTATTAGGTGTTTAATAATAAGAATTTTATTAGGTGTTTAATAATAAGAATTGTAACTAAACACTGGAAATCACTATTATTTTCAGGAGAGGCTAACATAGTAGATAGGGGCTAAGCCTGGAATTAGAAGGACCTGGATTCATATCCTGCATCTGACATATATTACTTGTGTTACCAGACAAGTCACTTTATCTCTCAGTATTGATATGCAATTTCTTCAAACATGCTTGATTCTTTGTAACTCCAATAAGGGTTTTCTTGGCAAAGATACTGAAATAGTTTGCCATTTCCTTCTCCAGCTCATTTGACAGATGAGGAAACTGAAGCAAATAGTTAAGTGACTTGACCAGAGTCACACAGTTATTAAGTGACTGAGGCAAAATTTGAACTCAGGAAGATGAGCTCCTGACTCCAAGCCCAGCCCTCTATCCACTGTGCCATCTAGCTGCCCCAGTCTCTCAACACCCTCAGGGAATTTTCTATGACTGTATAGACCTGTAACTATCACCATTAGTAAAGAGAGTTCACACAGTAGTCGTTCACTAATGAAACCATAGATCTTATAGAAGCACCTATTGACAAGAAGGTAGGGGGTAGGGAAGGTTTTCCCAATGTGTCTACTGGAGTTCTCTTTGATGGGATTGTGGGTGGGTTGGTGACTCCTGAGGAGGATAGAAACAGCAAGATCTGGATTAAAATCCCATTTCTGAAACGTATACTGGCAGGGGGATGTTGGTAAAATGACCCAGGTCATTTAACCTACCAGAGTCCTTAATCATTGTCTAGGACTATATATCACAGAGAAAGCACAAATGTGGAAGGAAAATGAAATCTAAATTATCTAGAAATGAAATAATGCATTTGGTTCCATCCAATCTCTGTACATACATAATTTCATGCTTATAAAGAGGTTCTACTTTAATATATAAAGTTGATGTCTTTTCTATCTGTCGTTACTACCACAATCCCTGTTTAAATAGCTCTATGTAACTTGTACTATATTTTCTTGGCTTCTACTATTCATACACTTTCATTGGAGAAAAAAAAATGCTTGCTGATAGCAGCCTTGGGTAGATAATCAAAGTAGTCTTTAAGTGTGACTACCCCCAGTGGGAGAAGCAATGAATCATATCTGCTTGCAAAATTCCCGCTATATAATTGCTTGTCCATAATAATCTATGAAAATTATCCCATTTATGGAGTTTGCACATATGGTACATAAAGTATGTCACTTTTTCTATGATTCATAGACTTCTATGCTATCCAGCATCACTCCATTTTTGAAGCAAACAGATGTTTATTTATAAATAGGGTAGAAAAGAGAATTCTCTAAGAACTATGGTTTATACATTACTGCTAAAAAAGGAAAATATTTGTAGTTGGGAAGAGAATGCTAAAAGCTTCAAACCCCTAGGAAAACAGCAACTTAAGTGTTGACAAGTTGAAAGTATTTTAAATGATTAGCTGGGTTTCTATTCTATAAGAAGTGGAGAGATCAATCAGAATTATATTTTCACTGGCCATATGTTGCTTCTAGAATGCAAAGGCACCTTGTCTGAAATTAGAGTTATGCAAATAATAGGCTCTTCTCAAGGAGAAGAATTTTTAACATTGAGATTTTGCCTCTCGATTGCCCCCCCCAAAAGAAAAACAAGACAAAACAAAAACAACTCAAAACATACTTAATTTCAATCAGAACTGAAATTCTGTTTAAAAAAATACAAAACAAAAATAAAACACTGGAAAAAGTATTTTTAGGGTTATTATTTAATCCATGAGTCAGAGACTATAATTTCCCATCTCAATTCCAATGAATACAGATTTGGTGAATTTATCTAACAAAATAAGAATAATACTGACTTCTGGATTAACTAGTGATCTAAAAAATGGTGAACTTTATTCATAAGTTTTACAGTACTTACACCTCCCTATATCTCTAAAGTTAGCAGTAATCTTTTACCTGCCATATATGGTGGTATTTTCTCAGTCCTAGGCTTTCCCAATCTATCCATTGCATTTGACATTGTTCACCATCTGGTTCCCCTGGATGTTTTCTCCTGTCTTGGCTTTCTTGACACCTTCTGCCCCTTTAATCACTCATTCTCAGTCTCCTTCAAGGATTGATAATTAAGAAAACTATATCCTAATTGTGGGTAAGCCCCAAGACTCAATCCTAGCTTCCCTTGTATCTCAGTGATCTTTCTCAGTGAAATTATCATCCCCTATGGATTTAATTATCACCTCTAAGTTAATGACTGTCTTGTCAGGCTATGCAGCCCTAGGCTTTCCCCTGCCTTTCAAATGTTTAACTTCCCATTGGACATTTCAAAGATGACATCCCCGAGTTAGTCAATAAAAATTTCTTAAGATTACCAACTACCAGACACCACGTTATATCTGGTTACAGATACAAAGCAAGATAAAAGACAGCTCTAGATCTCAAGGAGTTCATGTAAATTTCAAACTCAATACGTCAAAAACAGAATTCATTATCTCAACCCTCAGAGCCCCTCTTTCTCTAACCTTTGCTGTTTCTGGCAAAGGGACCACCATTCTTCCAGTCCTGTAACCTTGGCATTGTCTTCAATTCCTAACTCCTCCTCACCATATACATCTAATCAGTTGTCATATGTTTCTGTTCCTGCTGCTGAAATACCTCTTATATCTGATTCCTTCTTTACTTTGCTGTTGCTGTTGTTGAGAGGTTGGGTGGGATCTGGACCTGTGATTTTTTTTTTCTGCTGCAAGACTTTTGCTTCACTGATTCAAATCCTTGGCTCAGGTTGGTGCAGGGAGATCTGAGAACTTACATGTCTTGCCCATGGTATCATATCTAGTGTGAATCAGGGGAAAAGTTAGAATCCAACTTTCCTGGCTCCCAGGCTAGCCCTCTCTACATTAACCCAATCTGTCTCTCTTGTTAAAGTAGTCACACATTACATTTTGTATGCTGGTATAAAATATGCAATATATAGTGTGTACCAAAGACTTCACACACACACACACACACACACACACACACACACACTCACACACACACACTTTTGTTGTGCTGTTTTCAATTGTGTCCAGCTCTTTGTGACTCCATTTGGGGTTTACTTGGCAAAGATATTAGAGTGGTTTGTCATTTCCTTCTCCAGCTCATTTTATAGATGAGGAGCCTGAGGCAAACAGGGTGAAGTGACTTGCCCAGGGTGGCACATCTAGTAAATGTCTGAGGCCAGATTTGAACTCAGGAAGATGTCTTCCTGAATTTGGGTTATTTTCTATCCAATGCACCACCTAACTGCCCCTTCCCCAAATTTATAGGTATAACAAACATATATTTAAACCTTTCTCACTTTCTCATGGAATTTCTTGGACATTTCTTCATTAAACTACTTACAGTTGTGGACACCATTTCTAGAGCAGGTTGAGATGCCCAGCTTTGAAAAGCTTAAAGCATTCTCCTTTACTTTAGATATTCATTAAAAATGAACTATACATTTTTAGAGTTTAATCAACAGAAAGTATTCCATTAAATTTCATCTCCTCTAAAAATATAAAAATCCTTTGGTTTTCCATAAATTATGGTATGATGAGCCATATTTTGTAATAAACATTTTAAATGGAAAACTGATTAAAATATATTTTCACTTTGAGTCATTTTAGTTCTTCTACTGAGTAAGAAAAGTACCATGTAAATACACACACAACCTCTGAAGAGATTCAATCTACCAAGACACGCATAGAAATCACGTAACAACAAAATATAACAATATAACAATATAACAGGAGATAACAACAAAATACTCTCTAAAGAAACAGACTTAAATTGAAAAAGACAAATTTCTCATGAGTAGTGCTAGCAAATGGACACAAGTTAAACTTTGAAGCAAGACTTTTTAAAAGTGGAGAATATAAAGTCAGTTGGGTGGCACAGAGAATAGAGCACGGGACCTTGAGTCAGGAGGACCTGAGTTCAAATCCAGCATCAGACACTTAGCACAAAACTAGACATGTGATCTTGGACAAGTCATTCCACCCTAATTGCCCTACCTTCCCCTCTCCAAAAATTCTTTCTTTCTTTTTTTTTTAATTAAACAAATACTTTATTAACTTCTGGTTTACATAATTCATTTCCACCAAATTTTGAGTTACAATTTTCCCCCATTTTTTCCCTACCCACCACCCCAGAATAGCAGTCCCACTAGATATCCCCTCATCCAATCTGTTCTCTCCCATATCTTCTCCCACACCCCTTTTGACTTTGCCATTAGGGCAAGGTGAATCTCTGAGCCCCAATGCCTGGACATCTTATGAAACATTTAATTTTAAAACTTCGATTTTCAGATCCATTCCCTTCCACCCTTGTCACCCACTCCCTCTGAGAAGATAAGCAATTCAGTATGTGCTGTACATGTATAGCTATGCAAAACATTACCATAGTAGATATATTGTAAAATACTGCTTATATTTCCCTCCCACCCATCTCAGCACCCACCTGGTCCATTCCCTACTTTGATCCTGTCCCTCTTTGATAGTGGGCACTTGCAACATCCCCTCCACCCAGAATACCCTCCCCTCCATCCTCCCCCCTCTCATCCCCCTTTCCCCTACTCAGCTGCAGGGTGAGATATCCCATTTAGTATGTAGGTGTTTCTCTCCTTGAGCCAACTTCAATGAGAATATGGTTTTGCCTTTTTGCCTTCCTGTTCTTACCCTCCCCTGCAACTACTTCCCCTTGCCTCTTCTACATGAGATAGTTTACCCTACCCTGTCTCTCCCCATCTCCTCTTGTGACTTTCCTCTCTCACCTCTTGACTTCACCCCTTAAGAATCATCCTTTCCCATCAAATTCAACCTGTACCCTCTATCCATGTATACCTGTAAAGATATGCCCATATACCCCTCTTCATTTATTTTCATAATGATAAAGGTTTCATCAGACACAGTTATTGTTTGTCCATATAGGAATGTAAATAGTTCAACTTTGATAAGTTGCTTTTGATTTCTTTTCCTTGATTACCTTCTCAAGCATCTCTTGCTTCTTGTGTCTGAATGTTAAATTTTGTATTCAACTCTGGTTTTTTCCTCAAGAATGCTTGAAAGTCCTCTATTCCACTGAATGATCATATTTTCCCCTGAAACAAGATACGCAGTTTTGCTGAGTAGGTGACCTTTGGTTTCAAATCCCATCTCTTTTACCCTCTGGAATATCATATTCCATGCCCTTCAATCCCTCAGTGTAGAAGCTGCCAGGCCCTGGGCTATTCTGATTGTGTTTCCACAGTATTGAAATAGTTTATTCCTGGCTACTTGTATTATTTTCTCCTTGATCTTGGAATTCTGGAACCTGGCTATAATATGCCTAGAAGTTTTCTTTTTGGGATCTTTTTCAGGAGGTGATCTGTGGATTCTTTCAACCTCTATTTCCCCCTCTGGGTCTAAAACATCAGGACAATTTTTCTTGAGAATTTCTTTAAGGGTGATTTCTAGGTTCTTTCTTTGGTCATGGCTTTCAGGTAGTCCAATAATTTTTAAATTATCTCTCCTGGATCTATTTTCCAGGTCAGTGCTTTTTCCCATGAGATATTTCACATTGCCTTCTATTCTTTCATTTGTTTGGATCTGTTTAACAGCATCTTGATTTCTCATAAAGTCACTGGCTTCCATTTGCTCCAGTCTAACTCTGAGGGAATGAATCTCTCTTTTTTTTTTTTTTTTAAAGCAATTGGGGTTAAGTAACTTGCTCAAGGTTACACGGCTAGTCATTATTTATGCGTGGGTGCTCATTTTCTGAGGCCGGATCTGATCTCGGGTCATCCCAACTCCGAGGCCGGCGCTCTTACTCACTGCGCCACCTAGCCGCCCCTTTAGGGCAATTGGGGTTAAGTAACTTGCCCAAGGTTACACGGCTAGGTTTTTGTTTGTGCGGATTAAGTGTCAGAGGCCGGCTCCGAACTCAGGTCCTTCTGATTCCAGGGCCGGCGCTCTATTCACTGCGCCACCTAGCCGCCCCTAGGGAATGAATCTCTTCATTGAGCTTTTGAGATTCTTTTTCCATCTGGAAAATTCGACTTTTTAAGGCATTCTTCTCCTCATTGCCTTTCTGAGCCTCTTTTGCCATTTGAGTTAGTCTATATTTTAAGGTGTTATTTTCCTCAGTCAGGCTGTTGACTGTCATTCCATACTTTTCTTGCATCTTTATCATTTCTCTTCCCAATTCCCCCCCCCACTTCTCTTATCTACTTCTTAAGGTCCTCTATGGCCTGTAGCCAGCTTGTATTTTCATTTGGGGCTTCTGGTGCAGGAGTTCTGACCTCACAGTCCTCCTCCATGCTTTGAGCCTCTTTGGCCCTAAAATAGGTGTCCAATGTTGAATTTTTCTGTTTATTTTGTTTCTTTTCCCTAGGCATGTTGCCACTTAATTATTTGATTTGGGGGCTTGTTGCCATAGTAGGACTCTACCACCAGACAGAAGAGCTTCCGTCCAAAACATGGGGCCTTCACAGCTTCTGCAGGTTGGGTGGCCTCTGTAAAGCCTCCACCCACTCTGGAAAATTGGATACCCACTCCAAACTTCCCCCCCAGACCACAATACAGATCCAGGCAGTTTAAAGCAAGAGTGATTAACCCCCAGACTGATTGCTGGATCTCCCTATGTTTCACAGACCAGGAACTAGAGCCGCCACTGACGCTGCAAAATGGCTTCTGTGCTGCATTTCTTCAGCAGCTTTTCGGCCCCAGGGGAGGAAGCCTACAAGTTCCCCAAATACTGGTCCCAAAGTCCATAGGGCACTAACCTCTCACTTTGTCCTAGGCATATCTGTGCTAATAATTCTGGAATCGCCACAGCTGCTGGTGTTCTGGGGTCCCTCCAGCCGGCTGCTGGCCCAGCTGCCCTAGGGCTAAAATCCCAGCTCACAGGGCCTGGGCTCAGCTCCCAGAGCCCTTCGCCGTGAGTTCCCAGGGAGCTGTGCTGCCTGCTCTCAGAGTGCAGTGCTCGCCACTCCCTGCAGAGCTGCTGGGTTCTCCTCAGTGGGAGGTTAGTTTCTCTGTGCAGTTCTGTGGGTGCTGTGTCTCCAGAAGTTGTTCAGAGTCCCCTTTCACGTCGTTTGGAAGTTTTGTGGGGCAGAGTGCCTTGGAAGTGCGGTTTCTACTCCGCCATCTTGGCTCTGCAGCTTTTTGCCCCCAGGGGAGGAAGCCTACACATTCCCCAAATACTGGTCCCAAAGTCCATAGGGCACTAACCTCTTACTTTATCCTAGGCATATCTGTGCTGATATTTCTGGAATAGTCACAGCTTCTGGTGTTCTGGGGCCCCTCCAGCTGGCTGCTAGGCCAGCTGCCCTGGGGCTAAAACCATGGCTCATGTGGGTCTGGGCTCGGCTCCCAGCGCAGCCCAATCTCAGAGCGCTTGCTGGCTGCTGTCTGCAGGGCTGCTGGGCTGTCCTCAGCAGGAGGTTAGCTTCTCTGTGTCGTTCTGTGAGTGCTGGGGCTCCAGAAGTTGTTCGGATTCCCCTTTCACATTCTTTGGAAGTTGTGTAGGGTAGAGCACCTTGAAAGTGCTGTTTCATTAAGTTACTTGCTGAGGGTCACACAGCTAATAAGTGTCTAAGTATGGATTTGAACTCAGGTCTTCCTGACTCTAGGCCTGGCATTCTGTCCATTGTGCCACCTAGCTACTCCTAATAAACTAACTATGCCTTAATTATCCCATTAGCTATGACAAAATACAGTTAAAATAGCATTTTGTAAAATGGAGAGTGCTATGTAAATATCAATTCCAGTTTTCCTTAATCTTAGGAAAACAACTCAATCTTAAAAACAAACAAAAACACCTCTCAAAGGGTAAATACTCCTAAAATCTAAAAATTCATCACCTTTAATTTCTTCTTTTTTTTAAGCAATTGGGGTTAAGTATCTTGCCCAGGGTTACAGGGCTAGTCATTATTTGTGTGTGGGTGCTCATTTTCTGAGGCTGGATTTGATCTCGGGTCATCCCAACTCCAAGGCTGTCGCTCTTACTCACTGTGCCACCTAGCCGCCCTTACCTTTAATTTAAATGGAATAAATTTTAAGTGTCTCAGAGCACCCCAAATATCAGTAGTTTAACTTTCTGTTCAAAGTTTATATATTTTAAACTTTAAGAAAACATTTTATTTTCCCCCAATTACATGAAAAACAATTTTAATATTCTTTTTTTTTGAGTTTTGAATTTTATCTTTCCCTTTTCCCTCACTCTCTGAGATAGTAAGCAAGCTGATAGAAAAAAGTAAGGGAAAATCAGTGAAACAATATAATAATAAATAATGCCAAATCACCAAAACAGGTTGACAGAGTCTGGAAAGGTGAGAAGGTCAGAAGAGGGAGACTCCAAGGAGAATGGTTTTAGCATTTTTTTCATTTGAGAGGGCAGGAAGTTTGAATTATCTCTACTTTAAACTAGTAAACTATGCGTATTCAGAGAGGAAAACCTAACACAACATTGCCAGCTACACAACTCTTTAGATGAGGTGCTCAGCTCCTTGCCAGGCCAATAAAATACAAATCAGTCCATGTAAATAAGAAGAAATACCTCATAAAACTGCATTGTAATAACTCAAAGGAACACATTTCAGGGTATGAACATATTATTATTGCCTTGGAATCAACATTCTGACTCTCAGTCATACTGTATATTAATCTAATTACCAACTAGTAAGTATTTGTTAAGCACCCATTCTGTGACAGGCACAATAAACAGACACTACAGATACAATGAACGAAGTAATCTTTACTTGCAAGGAACTTGCATTTTAATGGAGACAAGAAATCTTATACATATATTGACACAACTAAGTGATAGACTGTGTCCTGACTTGGAGTTAGGAAGACCTGAGTTCAAAACCACTTACTAAAAAAGGATATATACTTATCTTAAGGTATTTGTTTTCTTTGTTTTCCAGTTAAATAAAGTTTTAACAAAACACTATATTCACCTCATATTTCATTCCAAGTTTAATGATGCAGTTATATAGTAAGATTTAAGACCACTATGGCCAATTACTACATTCCAAGTGTAGTGTACCTTTGGTGAAATTACGCTGAGTAGTGGATAGGAGTTAACACTATCATAAAGAGCCATGATTTAATTATTAAAAGCAAAGCATGGTGTTCTTTCAAATATTTCCATTTAAATTACTCTGTTTTGGTCCAAAGATAATGAAACCTTAAGAAGGTTTCCTGCAGAAAGGATTAGCTATTGGAAATGTATTTACTTTTGGACTAAAAGAACATCAAGTCTATTTTTCATATTTTTTCATTAAAGGAATTGCATGAATTAAAAGGATGCTCCTCCTTTCGTTATTGTTATTATAGCAGAAGCCTGGCTCAGCAACAAAGCTTAGTGTTAGGAACAATGAGTTCTAGTCTTGGGCTTTCCGGTCTTGTTGTGTTGTCTTGGACAAACCCCTGAACTTCTTTATTCTCTCATTGCTTTCATTTGTGAAATGAGGATAAGAATACTGTATGTACTGTGCAAATTAGCTAATCAATCATTTCAAACAACTAAGATTAAACAGTGTTTTAAATGCAAATGCAAGGCATTTTCTAGGTCGTGAACATCTTCTCCTGGTCCAAAACTGCCTAGTCTCTTAAAGCTAGAAAATCAAACTGGGATTTTTTAAAACATATTTATTGTGTCTAACATAGAGTCCTAGAAAAATAACTCTCTCTGTTGAGAGAGAGAGAGAGAGAGAGAGAGAGAGAGAGAGAGAGAGAGAGAGAGAGCAATGACTTATATGGAAGATTTGGGATTTTGTTAAAAATAATTTTCTTTCCTTGAAACACAGAGAAAACTCACTATGGAAAAAAGACAGAACTTTCCATTGAAATTTGGAAGTCAGCCAAAATTTAGAATCTAATTTTCAGCTTTAAGAGATAAAACCAAAATAACTGCCAAGCACTTAAACCCCCAAATACTAGATACACTTAAATTGACAAAGTATTTTTCTCTGGAGAATTAAGCATTCTTTTTCACATATGGAGCCCCTTTATAAACACAATATTCATATTGATTCAACAACTTAAGAAAACATTCATTAGTTGCCTATTGGATAAAGATCACAAGGTAAATAATGCATAGGATCTGCAGTTTAGATAATATGTAGTTGCTGCCCTCATGGGTGTTAAAGTTTATTAAGGGGAAATGAGCTAGTGGTACAAATAGAGTACTCCATAAGGTCTGAAGGGAAAAAGACCATTGTCAATTGGAAGAATAGTTTTCAAAGGGGGATGACATGTTATCAGTGTAAGCATAAGCAAACAACAAGAAAATTGCAGAGAGGACACTTTCTCTACTCCTGGAATGAGCTTTCTTTCATCTACATTATGAAGTAAATATAATGATATAATTAGATCTGACAAGAATCTGAGAAAATCAACTTATATGAATATTATTTGAAATATAGATTTAAATCCAATATGAGCCTTGTCCTATGTATATGTTGTGTTGTAAGATATTAGTTAATGATAACTTGAAGCTACCACATTTACAAACATATATCAAAGCTAAAAAAACTGAATACGAAGACATACCTTTAAACTCCTTCAATAATGTTTAAAGTCATCAATATTAAATGCAGCACTTTATATAATTTCTCTAAATATAATTGTAAGTGTCCAGAAGCCTCTTTGGAGTTTAGTTAATGGCAAAAGCAAAAAAGGAGAAAATTGAAGAAAACTCAGTTCCACACACTAACCTATACTCCTCCCCACCACTGACTAGGAGATAGTCTAGCTTGCCCAGTGGGGCCCAGCCAAGCCGCAAGTTCCTGACCCTTGTCTATGAATAACATCCCTAGGAGATTTCAGGGATTATTATTCATCTGTGACCCGCTCCTACCCCTATGACTAACAAACTAATACCACCTGTTTCTTACTATCCTTGTTACACTATTATCAACCACCCACTAGCAAAGTCTCCCCCAATTCCCGCCTCCAGTTCTCTCATTCCTATTGATTTCAACTCTACCATACCCGTGTCTCACGCTTAACTCTACATGATTCAGCTGTTCTATATAAATTCAATTTATATAGTGAAAAATTTCCCTTCATCGTATATATCTATCATTCAAGCTACTCCTATCTATTTGAACTCACAGAGATCTGTCTTCTCTTGAATGATATGACATCCCTTGTTATCCTTCATTCCTGATATGATGATCTTGAAAGGGGATCTTCAATAATTCTTGCTCCCTACTCCCAGTGGCTGACTCTCCTTCTCCCACCATTACTAAGCAATAATTCCTCTGAAGCTTATAGTATCAAAAATTTCCATATTATTCAAATCATGGTGGCTATTTTATACTATCATGTTTCCTCCTTTCTTAATAAGATTATCACATGACTCACTATGTTTCTACTCTAATGCTTGTCCTCATACCAGGAGACTTTACAACCCAAGTTGAGGCTTCCTCAAACTCACCAGTCTCACAACTCTGCAGTTTCTTCAGTCTCCTAACCTACTCCATCACTCCATTTCAGCCATATGCAGAGTTACATGATGTATCTTATCATTTACTATGAGTTCCACTTAAAAGAAACAAAAAAAAACAAAAACACCTCTCAATTTTCTAAGCATAATCTCAATTTTTTTACATTCCCTGAGTCTGCCATTTCCTAAATCTATTTTTCATCTTCTTTATGAATTTAATCCTTCTACCTATCCCAGAAGGAGAGGGAGAAGGAGAGGAAGAGGAAAGGAAGGAAGGACAGGGAGAGAGAAAGAGATAGAAAAGGGGGAGAGAGACAGAGACAGAGATGAACAGGGAGAGAGACACACACACACAGAGACACAGAGAGACAGATACAGACACACACAGAGAGACAGAGACACAGAGAAAGAGAAAAGAGAGACAGAAACAGAGAGACAAAGATAAAGAGAAGAGGAGAGGAAAGGTGAGGGAGATAATGAAACGAAAAATTCAAAATCCTTTCACTCATAACCATTATGTGTTATCAAACACATGTTATTTGTTGTCAAACTATAATTCTATATCACTCCTACCTTTTTTCTGCCAAACTAGTAAAACAAAACAAACTATTTGGACCCAATGCCTCTACTTTCTCTCTTCTCACTTACTTTGCAATCTGGTTACTTTTTAATCACTTTGCAATCTGTTTTTTAGGCTCAAAGTTCTTTCCAAAGTTACCAAATGACCTTTTTAATTGTCGAATCTAATAGTCTTTTCTCATCCCACTTGAAGTCTTTGTGGCATCTTACACTATGGACTGATCTCTCCTACTGCCGTTCTTGCTTCTCTGGAATTTTAGAACCCTAATCTGTCCTGGTCCTCCTCTTGCCTTTCTGGCCACTTTTCAATCTCCTTTGCTGGTTCCTTCTCCAGATCATGTCCTTTAACTGTGAATTTGTCCTTGGCATTTTTCTTTTCTCCTGCTACACTCTCTAAGTGACCTCATTAGCTCTCTTGGATTTAATTAAGAATTCTAGATAGATGACTTGTAGTCCTGGTCTCTCTTTCACAGGGGTGAGCAATTAAAAATGATTTGGAGACCATTTAATAGATAAAGAAAAGAAGACTTCTTAAAAGAGATGTTATTTAAATAGGGTTTTAATGAATGGAAAGGAATCTGAAAGGCAGAGATACAGGTACAGGCAGTCTACTTATGACTTCACAGGGGTTGGTGATGCCTTATCATTTGGTGTAGGGATAGGAAGACAACACAGACCATGAACAACATTGGAGTAAGTGGAATTCTAGCAACTTTTTTCTCCTTGAGACTTTGGTAAGCTTGTATTATATCCCCCAATAATGTAAACTAAGATAAGATCAATTTTGCTCTGGCTTTGATATTTTCATTTTGGTAGCATCATGGTAATACCATGTAAACATATATTTAGAAAGCATTTGTTTGATATGTTTGGTAATTAGTACTGAACACTTCCATCTCTGAAATTAACCTCTTAAGAACTAGGGCACCTACTATTAAAATAAAAACTATAACTTTCAATCACCATTTGTAGTATAATGACAATAGCCATCCTCTCTTCAAATCAAGCTGAATTCTGGAATGGTAACTCTTTGTGAATACTTCTATTTATACCATAAGTTAGAATTAGATTCAATTTAATTTAATTAACAAAATTTAATTTTCTTCCCATTAAAGTACTATAAGGGATGGCTTGAAGTGGTTCCCAAATTCTTAGGTCTCAGACCCCCTTTATACTGTTAATATTATTGAGGACTTCCCAGAAATCTTTTATTTACATGGTTTACACCCCCATAATATTTAATTCATTGGAAATTGAAATTTCTTACTATTATCAAGAAAATCATTTTGACCTAATGAATTTCCCAAAAATGTCTTAGGGACTCCCAGAGTATTTTGAGAATTACCACTTTAGAGGGAAACAAAATGGAGGTCAGAATATTTATTCAGAGGCTACTGAAACATAATAGCCAAGTGATTACGAATATTTGTCTGTAAAATGAGACCGTGAGAATAGAGAGGTACAAATATTTATGAAAAAAATTGAGGAAATGAAAATTTAAGTGAACTGCTCAAAGTAACCTATTTTTCAGCCCGACATTCTTTCCACTAAATCTTAAGAGTGTTAGATGATGACCTAAAGGATCTATTCACAAATATACTTCAAAGATTGTCGTGAAGCAGTTGGAGAAAGGACCTGAGATAGATAAAACTTTTGGACACCCATGAGATCTTAAAGTACTGCTCAAAAGTATAGTGTGGTGGAAAGAGGTGTCAGATTTGACGTCCATTTTCACTTCTGTAAATTGAGGAGTTTTCTAAGTTTACTTCAAAGGACCTTTTTAGTTCCAAAGGTATGATCCTAGGAACTATATTATCTATTAAATCACTACCTTAAAGTAACAGCTTATGAACTAAAGATAGAAAAATAATAAAGAGCTTAAATTTTAATTCAATTGTAGTTCATGCCTTGGAAAAAATCTAGATCATTATTTGGTCAACTAAATGAACATGGAGAGCAACCATGTTCTCATTTTGAATAACTCTAAGAATGTTGCAGAGAATTTAATCAAAAGAGACATGCTACAACTTTACATAAAGTCACTAACTTAAATATCCAGGCCATATTTCACTGTGGTTTTATGAGTAAAGTCAATAAGATAACAAAGTACTGCTCATTAGTAACAACAGTATAATTTAGGTCTGTAATGTATTTGAAATCAAATTTATACAATCATCTCATACTTCAAAAATCAAATGACTTTCACATTCAGATCTTAAAGCTGCAATAGAAAGTTCATTACCTTTTAACTAAACATTCTTCAATGAATATAAATTTTAATGATTTCAGTAACATTATAAAATGTTCAACTGTGCATATCATTTTCAATGACGATTACAAACTATAAAATATTTTTCTCTTCAAAACCAGATATTGTGATTAGTGCATTCTAAAGTCTCATGGCTCAGTGCCAGACTTTAAATCAATGCTTTGCCATATAAAAGCAAGAATGCTATAGAAGCCTTAAAAGTTTTTATTTCAGTTTTTTAGTGATGCTGAAAAATGAGCACTTAATGAACCGCAGTCACCTGGATATTCTCAGGGTGGAGATTCTAGCAATGAGATGTATATCTAGGATAACTATGGCATTGATTATGTACAACAATATTAAAATTAATGTGGATAAGGAGATACCTTGAGGTGTCTGATTTTTTTGAGTGAAGGAATGAATGCAATATATTCACATTTTAAAAAAATTAATAACTGGCCTCAGTAGAGACTTGATAGAAAACTAGACCTGGAATAAGGAGGAACTGAGCTCAAATCTGTCCTCAAATACTGTCTGACTTGGAACACAATTCTTGTCAGCCTCAGTTTCCTCAATTTTTAAATGAGGGTAATAATAGTACCTATCTCTCAGGACTGTTGTGAAGATCAAATGAGTATTATTTGTAAAGAATTTAAGCAGTATCTGACAAATAGCAGAAACTTAACTTTTCCTCCATTCTCTCCTTTCCTTTCTTTTCTTCCTGCTTCCTTCCTTCATCCCTTCTTCTCTCCTCCCTTCCTTTCTCCCTCATTAATATCCCCTTTGTTCAATATTTTTCATGTTTTTTCTGTTTCAGAAAAATTATCTAATAATGTTTATTATTACTGCTATTCAGACTTATATATCAATATAACACTGAAACACAATAGCAATTATAAAATGACACAATTTAGTTAGAAGTAGACACTGCTTTCTTCATTGTTTGCTGTAGTGTCTTTTGCAATGAAAACATACAAGATTTTTTTCATACTTTCCCTCTTATTGACCATGTTCTACTACACCAAAATCCTAAAAAGCTATCATGCAATGGTCCTACTTAAACATTTTGTTAGGTTTGCTTTCATTAATATAGCAACCCCTTCTCTCCCATGATTCTAACTCTCTTTCCTGACCTTAGGACCTTTAGTTTCCTAATAAGTCTCAACTCAAGTGCTGCTTCTTTCAAGAATTTTTTCCCAACCCCTCACTTAACTGAGATGATGTCAGAAACATTCTTATGTAAATTCTATCCTCTCTCCTCATTTCCCTGCATAATCTTCACAATGCACCACTCTAAACACAATATATTTCTATCGAAAAACCTTAATATCAATCATTTCATACCTTAAAAATCAATGGATCCCCATTGCCTACCAAGTAGGTAAAAGCTCTCAATGTTATCATGTAAAGATCTCAACAATCTAATACCATGAACATTTGATTTTATACTATATTACCCTTCAAGTACTCTACTTTTTGAGCAAAATGGACTATTCTCCACACTCCATTCTCATTCTGGGTTTTTCTGTTTCTGGGTATTTGTTCACACTATTCTCTTGCCTGAAATTGGCTCTCTCCTTATCTCCATCTGTTGAAATCCATGCCCTTCTCTAAGGTTCAACCCAGGTGACCTCCTTCATAAAAAAAATCTTCACTGCTCCCCTATTCTAACGTGAAAGTCATCACTCTCCCTCTTTAGGTATTTTATGCCATTTCACCTAGACCCTACATTTACATTTCTTTTGTTCTTGACATCAAATTTTTCTGACTGCTTCGATTCCTCTTCTAATACTAGATTGTAAATCCTTTGAGAACAGAGGATGTGCCTTATCTATCTTTTTGACTACATTCAGTAACATCATGCCTCTCCTATTGTAAAGATTTAATAAATGTTTAGTTGAATTGGACTGAGAGTTTTTGCTAGGATCAACATGGAAGAAAGAGAAAAGTACATTGTGCTCCAAGTGTCACATACTTAATAAGCTATTATTAAATGAGAAGAAAAAATAGCATCTCTGAAATGACAACAAAAACAACAAAGACAATCAAGAAACACAGAACCTGCCGTGAAACTCCTTAAATATTGAAGGAGGAATATAGAATCTGAATATATTCCTATTATACACACACACACACACACACACACACACACACACATATATATCAGCAACATACCTCACTATATTTCATAGAAAATATTATATACTGTAATCAAGTTTTCATCATATTGTAATGGAGCCTGTTATTCTCACTGACATGCTATGTTCCAACTTCTCCTAGCTGAGTTCATTTTTAATTTTTGTGTTTATATCCAGGATACAGATGATAGAATTCTTTTTCTTGGCACTTCCATAGTTACTGACAATGTTCCTGTTTAAGAAATATGTAAATTCACAGGAAGTCTATCCACACACTAAGACTTACAAGCGTCACTATCTGTCAAATTGCACCTTTAACTGCCGTAGTCTCACCCTGCTTTCCAGTCATTCATCTCTTCCTCTTATAGAAGAAGTTTGGGGTTGGGGCTAATTCCACACCTAGCATCAGTTTTTACTCAGGAAGGAGGTCAATATGAAAATTCTGGTAGTACCAGAATCTTGCCACAGTATCAGGTTCAGTTTCTGAAATTTTAGCTGCTAGAGTCTTACACCAACTCTTCTATCCAATCATAACTTGTCTACCTGAATCTCCTGACCCACTGATCTCTCCAACTCATAGAAATGGCTTACTTCTTGGTGATCCCTTGTCTCAATGCTTTTCATAAACATGACAGTATGAAACTGATGATGGCACTTCTGCAACAAGGATGAGACTCTTAAATCTATATCCTGGAGCATGTTAAAGGAGCAAGGAAGAAGTAACGTGCTGCATGGGAAGAACACAGACTAAACCTCAAGTCATATGAATTATAGTCCCAACTTTGCCAGATAATAGTTGTGTAGCTTTAGACAAGTCATGCATTTTTGCTGGCCTCTGTATCTTAATTTGTCAAATGAAAATGTGGGAAACAGATTGACAGAGTAGAAAGGGTTCTGGATTTCAAGTCAGGAGACAAAAGTTTAAATACTAGTCTGTTCTCTACATCTGAACAAGCCATCTTGGATGAGTCATTGTATCTTTCAGTGTCTTCAGCTATAAAATGTCCAAAACTGGGCTTCTTTTCAACTCTAAAATCTATTTGAAATCAGATGATCTGTGTTATAATTCTGGCACTGTCATTGCTACCTATATGACCTTGACCATTGAATGAACCTCTCAAGACTTCAGTTTCCTTATCTATAAAATTAAGGTGCTGCACTTTCTATCTTTCATAATCTTCTCTTGCCAAGAATCTATGATTATATGTCTAAGGTCTCTTCTGCTTTTAAATTCTAAAAATATATTAACATATTTAACATAAGTTTAATTTTCAGGTAAGAAAAATAAAGAATTCATGTCAAGACCTTTATGAAGACACTTTCTTTCATCAGTAATGAGTTGAAATAAAATGGAATTTTAAAACTCCTCTGTTCAGAAAGAAAATGAAACTCATTTTAATCAGTCACATTTTCTAGTAACCTACAAGTGCCATACAAGAAAGTATTCATCACTACATACAAGTTAAATTAATAACTTCTATGTTGAGGGCATGATCACAGAATGTATTGAATTTCTAATGTAATATTAACACAATCTAATGGAGATGGAGTACAAAACGTTAGGCATGGAAAGTTGATACGTAGTATGCTCATGAATGTACATAAAAGACAAAGCCTGTTTTAAAGTATGCAGTCTTGTAATACATGGGTGCTTCTATAGGATTCAGCCCAGCTGTAGCTCTGAACAGGATCCTCTGAGAAATACACTGAAATGAATATTTATAAACTTTTCTCTAGAAATTATATTTAGCAACTGCAGCAGATGCCACTAGCTTCCTCATAGAGGCTATGCCACAAATTAGAATTCCTTACCAATCATGCTGTTTTCCTCTGCTGCTTGTCAGTTAAACACAGAGCTGTACTGGGGAGAGAGAAGAGATGCAGACACAACCTAGTATGGGCTACCTCCTTTCACTATGACAAATCATAAACAAATTTCAAACACAAAAAAAGACAGATATTTTGACTTAGTGTTTGGAATACTAAATTCTTCCCCATGCAAAACATGCTTATACAGTATCTACATTTGAAATCATGAGCATTATAATGGCATATCCACCAAATGATCCCACTGGTATACCAGATATTACCAGGCCTCTCACCCTGGTCTTTTTTTTTTTAAGTAGATGAAGAACATGAGGTCTTCATCCACCAATAAAATTGGAACATTTGACATTCTGATGCCTGTGATCGATCACCTTTGAGTCCCACAACAATCCTAGGAGGAAGGTATGCCAGTTATTTTTATACTCATTCCATGCACTAGAAAACTGTGGCCAGGAATGTTAAGTGACTTGCTTACTGGCACACAACTAGAAAAGTATCTAAGGGGAAATTTGAAGTCAGTTCTTCCTGGCTTTAAGTATAACACAATAGAGGCAGCTAGGTGGTGCAGTGAGTAAGAGCGCTGGCCTCGGAGTTGGGATGACCCGGGATCGAATCCGGCCTCAGAAAATGAGCACCCACACACAAATAATGACTAGCCCTGTAACCTTGAGCAAGTTACTTAACCCCAATTGCTTTAAAAAAATGTACAACACAATATTTATTAGGCTACACTGCCTCAAAGAGAGTGGTGTCATGCTTTAAAAAATAGTAAAAAGCCCAAGAATAATACTAGAATGGCATAAAAAAGGGAAACTAACTTCTCCTATGCCAACAGAAAATGTAAGTCTTTAATGAAAAGGAAAGAAAGGAGAAATCATAACATTTCAGTGCAAATCAAGGGTTTTAAACTTTTTGGAGGAGTGCATTTTTATATTATTCAAATAAATTTAATTATGGAATATCAGTAAAATGACAAAGGGCTAATGACATAAAATACATGGAGTAGACAGTTTGAAGGCAACAACTCATGATGGTGAAAGAAAGAAAAAAAATGAGAAGGAAAAAAGAATACGGATATAATGTCGGGATGGACATTGTGCATGTTACAACAAAATGCAATTCTTACTTTATTGGGTTGTTTATGAAGATTACAATAACAGATTATGCTTCATTAATAATCAATAATTGCTTACTTTATGACTCAATTATTGGTTATGCTTTAAACTAGTAACCAACTATATGATAATTTTGTGATTTAGAAAATGGAAAAAAATGGAACTACATTCAGAAGCAATCATCACAAATTTTAAAATATACCAAAATTCACTGAGATTTCTTAAAATCCTAAATTGTGGAATTTCCCCAAATACCATCAAATATTTTTAAATATCTGGGTTTTATAGATGAGTTGTAGTTGACCAATAATATTCAAGAAGGTGGAATATAGACTTTCAGAGTGATTCCCCTACTAAAAGAACTTAAGTACGACTTCTCTTCCAAATAAATAACATGTTTCGATGGTTAGAATCAATATAATCAAAGAGAATGCAACCAGAAGGCTAGGAAAGGAGCACAATGAATTAATAGAAGCTGAAAAGGAACATTCATTTTCCAGGAAAAAATAGAATAGAAAAACTTAAGGAAATATAGACTTCTATACCTAGATTACACTACATTACAAAAATCAAAAAAGTTACTTACTTTGATTGATTTTCTGATAAAATTTAATCACATTTGATTGCCTTGTAATAATGTAGCCTTGTCATTGCTCCCTGTGTTTACCTAACATGAATCCTATTAGCCTAATAATTAATGCTGACTTCAATTAATACTGATTTCTTAGAGATAGGAAGTAGTAAAATTTTTGGTGGGTTACTGGCATATTTTTAGTTTTTATTTTCAATATTTTCCCAATTCAATCCAGTCCAACTATATAAAGTATTTATTAAGTAACTATGATTTCCAGTGCACTGTCTTAGGTGCTAGGAATACAAAGACAAAACAAGAACAATTTAATCCCTAAAGGACATTATCCTCTTATCCTCCAGTATAACCAACTAGAAGTCCTTTGACTGAAGACAACAGTAAGAAATTTAGAACTATGTAGTACCTTTGAGATCACCAAGTCCAATTCCCTCATTGTAAAGAGGAAACTTAGAGAAAATAAGTGACATGAACTATTTAAAGCAGGTGTTCTACCTACAAATACATTGTATCCCTCTACAGCATGTTATCTCTTGTTTTACCAGATAGTCTAAAGCCAATTAGTTCATTATACTGAGGAGAGTACTGATGAGACCATGGCAACAAATCTTCCATTTAGCTTCTCTCTTATACACACCCACATATCACTTTACAACAACTAACTAGCCATCTTTGAAGTAAAAGTTACTCAAAAGGAATAAATTGTTTTAATAAGTTGTAAGTTTCTCATTGCTGGAGGTATGAAAGTAGAGACCAGAAAACTCTCTGTTGGAAATATTATAGAGGGGATGAATGGTTGAATAGACTCATGGTAAAACTAGATAACCCCTAATATCTCTTCTTATTCTAAGAACATATGATTGGAGGGTACCATATTTGCCTTTGATCTGCTAATAAAAATATATATTTCAATCAAAGAGCTTTCTACTTCATGAACAAGAGAAATACATACTAAGTATGCAGTGAAAGGTTATGCACATATATTTTGCCTTAATTTAGTAGCAGGCATAAGGCACATAACCAACATTAATAGTTCCATGTCCCAAGATTTTATATTCTTACACGTATCATTTAAAAGATGATTTATTCATGTTTCTATCTGATAGCTTACCACATGTACAAAGCTGATTACTGCATACGTGCATAGTTGTGATTAATGTAAATGGAGAATCCTACTTAGAATTTAAGGCAATTGAAAAGGATTGCTGAGAGGAATTCATGCTTTTATTCATAAAAAGATTCTGGCTCTATCAAACAGACAAATGTTAAACCAACATGATAGTGAGAGGCCTTTTCAGTATTCTGTGAACACAGTGTTGGCTC